>OY754970.1:6543962-6628962 GCA_963576475.1 Molanna angustata | reverse complement strand
TTATATTTTAAACTATGTATTTAAAAAAATAATTTCTTGATATAAATGTCAATGCACCAGAAAACCCTAAAATAGATAGATAGAGAGTTGGACAAAGTCGTCTAAGGAGCAGAACTGAATTCCAGTAAACGATTTAAAGGAATAAACACATGTAAAAAACGAGTTGGTTGTGGCCAACAATTCTGTATCTGGATAATGTTTCTCAATTAGTATATAATCGATAAAGTAAAATAAACACGCCGTACATAGCACACAGCACATTAGCACACACACAGATACATTGTGATGAATCTTTCAGAATACAATCTCAGCATGATACTAGTTGATCATCTGCGATAAAAAAGTAGCCTTAAAAATTGCGAAATCATAACTCACCACTATATCCCCTTGGGTTAGTGAGAAGTAATAAAATTGAAATACTTTCATTGTATAATCATCATTCCTTACTTTTCTGCCGTATTTACAACCTATGTAGGTATTCAAAATATAATATTTATCAGGCTAGATATGTAAGATGAACTTTTTATTGGGCGGAAGAAATCCAAAATGAAATATAAAAGCAAAACTTTAAAAAATAAAAATGTAAGAGCATAGCTAGATTTACAAGATAAAATTCATAATTTGGATAAGAAGTAGTTTTTTGATGTAAAGTAAGTAGCTGTTTACTAAAATTTAAATAATCTTTAATTTCAATGAATGTATGATAGTAAAATGTTGGTGTTCGGTTCTCTCTGCCTACCCCATGAGGGACATGGCGTGATAGTATGTATGTTGTAGTAATATTTTCTTACATACAATCGACTATACGCAAAACCTTCGCAAATTGACAGGCCACCATAGAAGAAAGACTAAATTTTCGTTATTGGAAGTTTAAGAGATAAATCCCATTTTTCAAGAAATAGATATTGCTTAATAAATGGTAAGCTGTAGATTAGCGACAGGAGATGAAATATTTTATTTAAAATATATTTCAGGTAACATACATCTATATAAAACAATATTCTTATATTGACACATAACCAACAAATTAGCTAACAAAATTTACATAATACTAGTTGCATGTAACACATGAGATCCAACTGTCGATAGCGATAGTATGTATAGTTGAAGAATAAGTACCAAACTATAAACCCATAAATACAAATTATTTAATATTTTAAGATATTTGGTTTTCTATACAACACATGTACCTAGGTATGTATGTCAAGATAGGATAGTTTGGAGGTCAGTCCTTTGATCCTACCCAGAATGTGAAAACAGCATGATGGTTTGTATATATGTTTGGAGATTAGTATCAAATTATTAAGTCTTCTTAGATATTGTGAGTAGGCTACTTCCATACAAATTGTATGAAACAATGTCGTCACTAAATTCAATTTTTATAAAAATTGTTAAAAAAAAATTAAGATGTGCGTATACAATGTAAATATTTTTTATAGAAAATTAAATGATCTAGTTGGGGTGTTTCGGCTTTTATCGATATGTTTTAAAAAAATGGAAATATAGGCAGTTAAACTCAAAAATTTATCATAAAAAAAGTATTTTTCTTAATAAAAAATGTTTAAAAAACCCTGAATTTTTTTTGAAAAAATAAATTTGAGATTTTGTATTTGTCTATGTATATACCAATTTTCGTTCTAACTTTTATGGTTTTTGAGATATATGAAAAAAGAAACCAAAATTTCAAAAGTTGATAACCCCTGACTGGAACAAAAATTCACAATACTGAGTAAAAAAGTTTTGTAGGCCTATAACTGTTTATATATTCTGAAAATTTGGGCTCTGTAAATTGAGCGGATCAAAAGTTATAAGGGACACACACACACACACACACACACACACACACACACACCACACACACACACACACACACACACCACACACACAGACACACAAAACTCACATAAAATGTTCTACTCCCAATTCTGAGTAAATCCATGTATAGGAACATATATGCTGCGAGGCCTCTAGTTCGTGTTATTAGCATGCAAAAAGTCCACTACACCATACAAAATGTTCCTTCGTACACGCATCTTGGCTTAATAATGTCGATTCATTAAGAGAATTGAATTCTCATGAACGAATCGACAGTTGGATTACCTATGTAGCTCGTGTTAACAGGCAATGGTATAGTTGAGTTGGAATATATGTCCATCTTGTTGGTGCATCGAATATTGATCGAGCAAGTGATCTATTGTGTTGTCAGATTGTTCAAATCATCAAATACAATTAAACAAATTTTATTGATAGTATAAATTGCCCAGAACAAATCTTCCGAACACAACGTCTCGATCCTGTGTAGTCCCAGGGATGGGCGGGGAGTATTGCTCCCATATATCAAAATGGCCGTCGCTCGTTACCATGGCGTCCATCCGTTCCTGGAGCAGGGTGGCAGAAAGCTGTGGAGGTTGCACATCGTTGTGCAATATGCAGCTGTGAACCACAGCTCGGTTCACAGCGTTCAATGTCATGTGTCAAGGGTAGAGTGGCCTTATCGTAGGTCAGTACATTCAACAACGATCGGTCGCTTTTTTCTGATAAACAGAACTAATATTTAATGTCAACAAATTGGGTTAATTCATTTTTCATATATTATTAATATGATTATTGTTATCTTCTTATCAGCCTAATCCATCTCCTTCCAAGCCACTCAATCATGTGCTATCAGCATCCAATTGACACTAGCCTTCCATCTCATTGGCGATCTCCCAACACCTCCGATTGTTATTCGTAGTCTCCTTCTAACCATCATCTGTCTTCAGTGTACATAGCAACGTGGCCTGCCCATCTCCATTTAAAGGTAAGAATGCGGTGAACGACATCAAACAATTTTGAACTTTGCCTGATGGCGTCATTTCGCACCCTGCCTCTCAGACTTAATCCCAGTATGGCTCTTAATTAATTACTCTTTGAGTGACCCTTAGTTTTTTGGCATTATTCTGGGTCATTGTAACAGTTTCCAAGTCAAAGGTCTCATTTAGGTTGATGGAAATTTGGAATATTTTTAAGAATGTGGAATAATTTGCCAAAAGCTGCCCTTCTTGGTCCAATTAGTCTTTTTATCTCAGCCGTTTTGTTTTCTCGGCTTCTTTTCATTATATCTGTCCCAAGTATACAACATACTCTTGAAAATTTTCAATCAAGATCCCATCCGTGATCACGATTGAAGATCCTCCTGTGCCCATCACTTTTGTCTTTGCCATGTTCATGTTCAAGTCAACAGCCTTGGATGCCTCATTTATTTATTTTCAGTTAGTTCCTTACTACTGTTTTACGGACTGTACTATTTATCCAAGTAAAGTCAAATGAAGATTGGACATTAGAGAAAATACAGATCAAAAGAGGAATTCAGCAGAAAGATACCACATTACCAAAACTCTTTACGCTACGTCCTACGTAGGCGACTCAAAGCGAACGCGATTGCGAAGCGATGCGGTGCGGATACAAGCGAATTCAATGCGATATGGTGCGACGCGGCGGCTCTGTCCTTCGTGTGCGCGAATCGTTCCCTCTGCCGCCAGCTACTGTCATGGATGTACGTATATAAAATACTCAAGAAGTATTTACAGCAGAGAAGTGAAACTAATATTGTGTACTTAGAAAAGCATATTTATGGGGAATATCATAATTTGTATGAAGAATTACGTGATCTAGAATTAATAAATGAGACTGAATTTACATCTTTCCGAGAAACATATCTAAATTTGACATTCGTGCAAGCGAGAGAAAACTTTGTGTGTTTTGAACAACATCCTATTGTAAAATAGCAATAATAAATAAATGTGTTTACTTGTAGTCCCATTTATTTTTGCCAAATCCTAAAATTCACGGTTCGATAATAATAATTCTTTTGTTCCATAATATGGGACGTTCATGGACAGAAATTAAAATTTCTTTTTCTGACATGTCAAAAAACAATGGCGCCGCTATCAATTCGCGCGAAAATATCAAACCAACTGCTCGCGTTCGCTTCGCATCGCGCCGCGCCGCATCGAAACCAACTCGCGGTCGGTAACGTAGGACACTTCCATAGTTACCGACTGTTTGTTATTTTCGCGCCGCGCCGCGCCGCTTCGCATTCGCTTTGAATCGCCTACGTAGGACGTCGCGTTACACTGTGATAAGAATACGCTTTTAAAAGTCTAAATTGAGAGTCCAGGGGCATATCTAAGCCACTTGCGGTTTGCTGATTATTGTTATAAATTAAACAAATTTGGAATTCTCATTAGCATAAAATCTTACCACTAATTATATCAGCCACTTTAGTTATTTCAAAATCGCACAACCATAATTAACTTCTTCTTCTTCTTCTTCGTTTCCTCAATGCTGAGGGTTGTGATCTATGGGGCTGCTAATGGACAGAACTAGTCACCTCCAGTCCTCTCTGCCCTCCGCAGCTCGCACCGCCGAATAAAGGTCGTTCCCGGTCATCTCCTTAATTTGGTCACACCATCGCGCAGGAGATCTGCCTCTGCTTCTTTTGCCTGGCTCTCTCCTGGCGATGTGACCAAAGAAGCTCAATACACGGCGGCTGCGTACTGTAGACAATCTTTCTTTCATATTTTTTTATTTTATAAATAACTAAAAAAATAATTAAATACTAGTTTATTGTTTCATTTTTAACTATTTGGCAAATAAAAAATCTGGTATAAAAGTGTTTATATTATTAAAATTAAATTTTATAAAAGTATACGCAATCAAAAAATATGAAGAAGTATGAAAGAAGGTACTCAGAAGTGGAAAAAAAATCAAAAAAATATTTCGCAATTCTGGCTTCTCTGGGCTGCAAACTGTGTAATTAGTATAAATCGCCATTAAAACAATGAGCTCACAACAATTACTTATTTATGTTCTGAAATGTAGGTAATAACCACCAGAAAAATATAATATATTATTATAATGATTTCTGAGTGTATTATTTGAATATTGAATGATTCATATGATAAATTTCAAGTTCATGTTCTTATGACCTTAGGGCTTATCTCAAATACACGGAAGAAATATATATTAAAACGATAACAATTTTTTTCTAATAATTAATATTTTATATCATTTAAGCTTAACCACGATTTCCTCTGAATAACTGAATATGAAATTTATTTTTAACTATCAAAAATTTGTATATTGTTATTTTTGTACATTTTTTTATGAGTTTCACCTTTTGTTTTTCTGTAAATGCCTATTTTTTATTTATATATTCATTTAACGCTTTTTTATTCATAATACGTATGATTATTTATTTTTCTTTTTTTTACTTTTTTATTAGAATGCTTTATTTTCTGTCTGTTTGTATGTACAATAATAATAATTAACCCAAAAATAACATGTCAATTTTTAAATATGAATAAATTGATTAATATGTTTTAGTTGGCAATGTGACTCATAAATAAATTGATTAGGACGTGGCTGTCATCAGATGAGGCATAGCAACGTGCAACTTATGACGTCACACCGTCTGGTCTACGGTCTGGTCTGATAAGGGGATGGACGAGATGAGGAGGTCTGGCTCTGCGGCGGGAGGTGAGGAAAAGTATAGAGGGCGACGGGACAGGGTGACATTGTGTAAAATCAAATTACGAACATAGGACGAATAATATTAACAAACAACGATACTTACAGAGACATACATACATATTATTTATACACTGTCCGCTATATCGGTTATATTTAAAAAAAAAACAATTGAATTTATTCATAACACCACTCTCTACAATGATAGCAAGCATGCAGAAAACTGCTACCCAACTAGGAATACCCTGTTCTAGGGCTAGCAGTATACAATTTCAACAATGATAAAAGAAAAATACAAAACTTGTAATTACATCAATAGAAAATAAGAAAAAATATACATTTACTGAGAGGAAAATCCGCACTTTTATTTTGTTTTTATGGAATTACCAGTTTTATTTTCTTTGTTCTTTAACTGAATGTTTATTATTCTAAAATATTATTTCGTATTTTCGAAGTTAATTCTTTTTTGTTTCTTATTGTGTAAATATTTTTTAGTATTTTAGAGTATTTATCTACTTTTCTTACTTAACTGAATGTATATTGTTTTATAAATATTACTTAAAAGTATTTTATAATTTTTATATATATATTTCTTAACTGAGAGTGTATTGTTTATGAATTATGAATAATTTCTTGGTTTTTATAATCCCCCCCCAAAAACACGAGTACAAACTCTTTTTTGGGGGTTAGTATGAAAAAAATATTTTGGAGTTGTATATTATATAAATATGTAAATTTTAAATTATTTTATTACGTAAATAAAATTATACAAATGAATAAATAAATGATTAAAAAAAATAAAAAAAGAGTTTTTTGTAAGAGATTTGTATATTATGTAGATTTATTTTGAATTATATAACATATTTTCATCATAATTTGTCTCGCTTACACTTACACTTTCACCTTTTAATTTTAATTTATTATTATTTTTTCTGTAACAATTTATTATAAATTTTTTCCACCGCAAATTTTTTTTACAATTTTTTCTGTAAAATATGATTAAATATATATTACCTACTATATGTGAAAACATTTAATTGAGATGCAATGTATCATCCATATTTATTATAACTATTGTATATTCTTTTACCATTGTATCTTGTTTGTTTTCCCGAAATAAATAAATAAAATAAATAAATAAAAATATTTTTTAATCTCTCAAAACCAACAGTTTTATACACATTTTCTGTATTTGTATATAACCTCTAGTTTCAGTATTGTAAAGTACTGACGACGTCTCTTGCATGAAACGCGTCAATAATAATCAAATATAACGAATACCAAATATTTATTTTATAATAATAAATTCAAATAAATGACAAAATCAAGCTTTGAACTGAATGACAGTTCACAATACTACTCGCAACCACATCTTCGACAAGCATCACAGCATACACATAGCTCACACAGACCAAGGCCACACACCACAGACCAAGAAAACATTGGCACGATCAAGTTCACAATATTCTGAAAAAATGAAATGTTAATATCAATAACAGACGAGCATGTATAAAGAAAGTATAATTATAAATTAGGTGATGAATTAAGCAAAGACAGAAGTGTATAGCGCTCCGTTTTTTCTGCCTACCACAATAACAGGGACATAGCACGATGGTATGTACCTACTTATTGCTGTTTCTTTGCTTGCATTTTAAAATATAATAACATGAGTGATATGATGAGTATGTAGTGTTTATTATCTATCCGTATATATTATAATGGATAGGTATTAGTTTGTCGGCAGCTTCAGTTGGTATCAAAGGCCGATCACTCGACCTATCCCAAGGTAGTGTCATATTGGACAGGTCGGTAATGTAGTTAACTTACTACATATCCGACCTGCACGACCCCGTCTGGGACATAACAGGTTCCTTACTTTTAAATCTTGCGTCAAAATTAGAATTTGTCTAATGTGAGAATATAGTCCAACTGTCGATTTATTTGAGAGAATTAATTTATCTTAACGGATTGACAAAATTTCGAGCCAAGATACTTTTTGCTTCTCGGGCAACTAACAGGTACTATGTCAAATAATTATTTAACACGCACCCAATAACAAGTTGCCACATTCTGGAGACTTACGATATTAATCGTCTCACAGATCGACAGATCCAGACCGAAAAAAAACTGTGTCTCCACCGGGAATCAAATCCGGGACCATTGGATACAAACTGACATATAATATGCTTCCAAAATATCTTATTTAATGTTAATGTTCACACTAACCCTAAGAGACGATGTCAGGATTTTAGTCTTCCAAAAACGAGAATAACTTGTATACAAAATAGTTTATACCATAAAGGTCTCAAAAGGTAATAGTTTCCACCAAACATAAAAGAAACCACAAGTCTTGTCACCTTTCGAAGGCTAGGTGCTGAATACATAATTACACGAGTGGGTTGTGACCAACGCTAAACTATTCACTAACAAGTCATTTTATAAAGCATTCAAATTTTGTATGGAAAATATTCAGCATATTCATGAAATGAGTTTATTTTATTTATTTACATTTTATCACACTATATTTATAATGACAACAATAAGTAGATTACTGTTGCCCAACTAGGAAATCCTGTTCTAGGGCTAGCAGTTTACAATTTCTATTCACAATTATATTTTTATAGACAAATATTTTTTCAACATCTCAAAAGAGACGAAGTTGGGATATTGTAGAACCAGGAACTCGAGGCACCTACAGGGCTTACGACCTGTCATCGGCTGGTTTACGTGATCACTTTATGCGCTTGCGCAACGTTCACGAATTATGCCTTCTTATTGAGTTGCCTTATAAGCAAAGTGATGCAAGTGATATAAAGTGATGCAAGCGCATAAAGTGATCACGTAAACCAGCCGATGACAGGTCGTAAGCCCTGTAGGTGCCTCGAGTTCCTGGTTCTACTACAATATCCCAACTTCGTCTCTATTGAGAAAGAAAAATATTTGTCAATAAAAATATCATTTGACTCCCGAAAGGGAAAAAAATCCAATGTTTGCGTATATGTAATTAAAAAAGAATATTCGATTCACAATTATATGCAATAATGAACCAGGTGATTGTTCCCGTTCCATAATAAATAGGTACACAATCTAATAAATAGATAATTATTACTTGATTTTTCTTAAATATTTTATTATAAACACTTGATAACTCTTCAATGCCATTTCATAGAAGTGATGTGCCTTTTTATCAAGTTGAAAATAAGTTTCCTGAGCTTGGGGTCACTTTGAAATATTTGACAGTTAAAAATATTGAGAAGCACTATTCAGATATCGTTCAAAATCTGCGAAATTTGAAACGAATCGAATGAGTACTATAGTCTATAATCGATAAAGTAAAATAAACACGCCGTACAAAGCACACAGCACACACACACAGATACGTTGTGATGAAACTTTCAGAATACAATCTCAGCATGATACTTGTTGATAATCCGAAATAAAAAAATACCCTTAAAAATTGCGAAATCATTACTCCCCACTATATCCCCTTGGGTTAGTGAGGAGTAAAAACTATTGATGTTCTCCATAGTTTTACAAGATTTTTTATAATTTTATGATTATTTACTATAATTATTTGTCTCAAAAAGTTTTATTTTTATATATATTTTTAAACTAGTTGTATAAATTTTTATATAATATGATTTTACATCTACATAAATAAATGTTACTACGACAATTACTACTTATGAATTTTCAGGGCGAAGCAATGAAATTAAATTATTTTTCTTAGACATCCATATATTATATTTTTTATCATATATTTCGCCGCAATAACCAAATGGAAAGATTCCACTTTGCGCGGACGTCTCTGCTTTTGTTAAAATCATCTTCGTTTATCTTAAGTGCATTCATACGCATTACACCGTTATCATGCCAATAAATTTATCATTTTATGATTTCGAACTTGGAGGATATTGTTACAAACATGACGTGTCTGCCCTCTCAGTGGTCAAACATAAGCTGAACAATACCAAACACCACAGCCAGGATACAAAATAGACCCAGAGAATAAACGCTCTAAGGATTCATATTCCTTGATTTGTTTTGAAACCTGGACGTTTTCTACCGATGTAGAATATATTATTGCCGATTCATATAGCGCGATAAACGTATGATAGTATTCGACAGGGTGACCACGCATTTCAAATTACCTGTGAAACTATAATTCACGAATGAAAAATAATAAATAATTAAGTATTGAGTTTCAAATATTTAGGAGTAAAGATCTGCAGCCATAACGACCTATACACTGAAGTCCGCGAACAAGTAAATAAAGCATCTGTCGTATCTGGATGTTTGAAAAATATGATCTGGAAAAATAAACACATGCGTATTGAAAGTAAGGTCAGAATATACAAGACATGTGTGCGACCGATCATGACGTATGCTGTGGAAACACGAGCAGATACCGTACGAACCAAGGGGCTCCTAAGGACAACGGAGATGAAGGTCCTAAGGTCAATCACAGGTAGAACTCTCCGAGATCGTGTTCGCAATGTTCAAATAAGGAAAACATGTGGAATACAGGACATCGTTCGATGGAGTAGATCCAGAAGAAGACATTGGAGGCACCACGTATCCAGGATGGACAGTGTTAGACTTGCATATATAGCAGCGAACGAAATTCCTTCTGGCCGCCGCCTACCCGGTAGACCACCCAAGAGATGGAAGGATAGCTGGACTTCGTCCTTAACGAAGAAGAAGAATTAAGACGGCATATAAAAATTAACACCTCAATTTGAAATAGAATTACTCAAATATGAACAGTGTTTCTAGAAAAAAATACCATAAGCATTTTCAACACTTCTCAGTTAATGTTCGTCACACAATTTTAAAATTCAGCATATTTTCCATAAAAAATATTGAATATATCCTTTTTTACAACATTATTTTTAATTACTTCGTAACTTTATGTCGCAGAGAAATAAATATTTTATGTGCTAAAAAAGTGCATTTTTTGTATTTCAAGTCAGCAGGGCAACTCATGAAGTTGATTAAAAGAAGATTAAGATTAGCTTGAGACTAATGTAAAATTTGTGGATAAAATTAATTAAATAATAAAAATAATATTATTTTTTCCAAAAATAAATGACAATTTCATACTTAACTTTGATCTAAAAAAACATGATTTAATATATTAAGATGAGATTAAGATCCAATACTGATACATTTTTAAGATTAAGGCAAGATAAGAACGTATTAAGGGGCCATATACACCCCAATTTCAAATCTAGAAAAAAAAGCATTAGTGTTTTCAACATTTCTCTACAATTTAAAATTCAGCCTAAATTCCCCTAAAAAAATATTATTTTTTTACAGCATTTTTTTTAAATTACTCCATAACTATGTGTCGTAGAGAAATAAATCTATTGTATGCTTAAAGAGTGCATAACATCAAAGTGAATGACCGATAAAGTTTTTTCATTTCAAGTAAGGTTAAGGTTAAAAAATCACGTATAAATCCTTTTTAAATAGTTACCTTTACTAACACGTAACTTAATAGTTTATTTTGTGATAAAATAACTTAACTTCATTTTTTGTAATAAAATAACTTTACTTCATTTTTGTGATAAATTGCCTGTTTTAAAACTGGAATTATTTCTAGTTGACAATGATCAATTGGAGGAACTCAAAATATAATAAAACTACTTTCCAACAACTATAAATCATATGTTCCTGAATGTATTTTACAGTGGAGAAATAAATGAGTAAATAAATAAATAAAAAAAAATAGTGTTTAAGACGGTTTTAATATACGTATCACGTTTTCAATCACTAGATTTATATAGCGTTACATGCCATCTGCCATCTAAAAAGCCTATTGTGTTTTAGCGGCGGATCGTCAGTTTTCAAGCAAATAATCTATGGATTTTTTTCAATTGCCGTTCAATATGCCGTTCCAATCATAGCATCAGTTACATCTTGTTTATATCTGAAATATCTTGGTCGTTCTCACGAGGAAGTATAAAAAATCAGCCAAACCAAAAATGATTCCGAGATCCTTCCGATACGATGTTCACCCTCATTTGGCATTGTGTTCTGAAAGGCCATAAATTAGACATCTGTGTCCTTTTTGTGCTAAACAATGATGTGGAACATTTCATCGAGTTTGTTGAACTGGAATGTTTGGACAAGGGCACGGGAGCCATAAGGGCAATTCAGACGACCTTCGCTTATCCTCTACAGAAAGAATTTAATTAAGCCTCCAGAGACGTTATTAAAGCGATAATTTCACCAATGGGAGACTTAGTTTCAATAATCATAATAACAAGAGATGGCGCAAGTTAAGGCGCTCAAAACTACCCATTTCAAACGAACAAAAGAGATTACTTACATTATTTCAACCACTTTCCTCTGATTAAACCAGAAACGATTTCTCTCACTTTGATATTATACAAAACATGAATGCGAGATATTTGACGGTCTAATCAAAAATTTGATTGAGTTTTGTGAATCTTTGGAAGCACAACACAATATTTCAATTCTACATATGATTCGTGATATATTCTTAAAATTAATAATGTCCTAAATGAAACAAAACTGTAATAACTACATAAACAATTCTGGAGTCAAACTTATATTCATCATTTTCGTTCTCTCCTTCATATCTTTAGTATAATGTGCTACTTTAATATTCAGACGTACATAGTTCATTCTTTCTAAATCATAAAATCACATGAAACCGCTTTACATATGTGGGGAAATAACTTGACAATTTTCGGCGGAGTGAGGGGTGGTTCGCATTTACCAATTAAAAAAAATATTCTGCGCACCCGACGCGTGATCTTTCAAGATGTTTGCCGATAATTCAACTTATATTCAACTTGATCATAACAACAACTCTATTAAGTTATATCTATAATTAAAAGTAAAGACTTTTTGATTCTATATTAATTTTATTCTGCGCGATAGGCCTATTTCGCCTTGTTAGGACATTAACTATCTAGTTATATAAAAACTATATATATAAAAACTTCATCGATAATTAACAACTCTATTCATAAATTTTCGTCTAAATCCTTCGATTTCAATCTTGTCTTATATTGTTTTAACAAACATAATATGATTGATTTTTTAATACTTACCTGTATTTTTTATACCATATCTACATATTATTTTATTTTTATGCAAAACGTTTAGGTTTAGGAAAATATTGAATTATATATAACAAGATTTGCAAGCCTTCAAGAAGTCGTATTCGGGTTGTGGCGACATAACGCCTGGTAACTGTGGAACCAATGCGCAGCGTGTATTTTCCGTTAGCATCGGCGGAGCCAATAAACAGGCGGAGAACAATCCAGAAAGCAGCGTCGAGAGACGTTAAAGCGGCTGGTCGAGGACATGACGATTATTGTCGAACCAATCTCTGTCTAGTTTATGTTTCCGTGTTAAATATATGTAAACAAACTGTTATATTGTAAATGTAGTATGAAAAATAGTGTTGTTAAACTTAGTAAGTAGCTTTCATTTCCCTATATACTGCAAATCGAACCTAGAACCTTTGTTCTATGACAACCCTCACTATCATTTGATTGATTCAATATTTAAATGAATGAAATAAAATATATAAATAGTGTATCGATCGGTATATTTAGTTTCGATCTAGTTTGACTAGCTCGAACCTGCATACCGGGGAATCAAACCCAAGAAAAGTTAATTTGAACTGATTCACTTAAAACTAAACAATCATTAACACACCACATACACATATGTTACAGGGTCAACCATTCTTATTTAATAGCATTTTTTTAAATAAAAATGTAATTATTTGACGCTCTTGTATTTTGCGTTTGGAGTGGCTGCACATTCAACTAGTGTACCAAGTCCACCACTGACGTGAAGCCTAATAACGCAAGATATATGACGTTAGGCTAATTGAGTTCTGCACTTCATGGATAATTGAATAATTCATTTATATACATTAATTTATTACGCATACGAACTTAATTCAAAAAAGTCGTTCGACAAATTGGCTTTATTTGAAGTGCACCTTACTAAATTAATTCGTCTTGAAATATTAAGATATCCTGAACATAAATGAATAATTTATGATAATGGAGTAGCTGCTATAAAAGATTAACATTTTTTTTTCAAACAAATAATTAATATGTTCAATGACCATTGTGTCTCAATTAGTGAGAAACATTACTCCTGAGTTACAGGCCTCATGTGTGAAAGAAAAATCTTGCTGTGACGAGACAAAAATAAAATTTTCCACGACAATAATGCAACTAATCGTGCATTCTCACGGACTCCATCACGAGTTCTCGCTGTCTCATATCGCGCGTAATCATATCATTGATTCATGACGAGTCACTCTCACTGTCTTTGATTCGTTTTTATTGACCCATCGTGCATTATCACTGTCTCATCATGCGTTTTCATTGACCCATCATGCATTATCATTGTCTCATCGTGCGTTTCCATTGATTCATGATGCGCCCTCACTGTCTCATAGTGCGTTTTCATTGACCCATCATGCATTATCATTGTCTCATCGTGCGTTTCCAATGATTCATGATGCGCCCTCACTGTCTCATAGTGCGTTTTCATTGACCCATCGTGCATTATCATTGTCTCATTTTGTGTTTCTATTGATTCGTGATGCACTCTCACTGTCTCATCATGCGTTTTCATTGACCCATCGTGCATTATCATTGTCTCATCGTGCATTTTAATAGATTCAAGATGCGCTCTCACTGTCTCATCGTGCATTATCATTGTCTCATCTTGCGTTTCTATTGATTCGTGATGCACTCTAACTGTCTCATCATGCGTTTTCATTTATCTATCGTGCATTATCATTTTCTTATCGTGCGTTTCCATCGATTCATGATGCTCTCTTATTGTCTCGTCATACATTTTCATTGACACATCGTGCATATTGAGTTTCCATAGCTTCATCATGCATTCCAAAATTTCAAAATCTCAGACACAAATTCGCCACTTTCATATACCTATACTAGGAAGTATTAACAATACAACAAAATATACATATATACACACACAGACATTGATAAAAAATATGATTGATTATATAAAAAAGGTTTGTTATTTGTAAATATATGAAATATTTAAGCGTGCGTCATGGACATTAATATTAATTTGTCATTTGACCTTCATTGTTTTATCTTTAATATATCTACATATATACCTACTTCATTACATATTCCGTATATACATATACTTACTCTATTATATATTTCATCCAATAATATTTATAAGTATGATGAATACAATAATAAAAAGTATGTGCAAAGTTTGATAAAGGCGTGTCGTTAGTAATTATTTATGACATTATCTATTATTAAACATCGCCATTTTTTTAAACTCCTCACTAACCCAAGCGGGGAATTATGAATTCGAAATAGTTTATGAATTATGGGGATATAGTTGGGAGGTATTCGCTAGTTTTAAGGTTATTTTTTACTGCAGATTATCAACTAGTATCAAGCTGAGGCTGTATTCTGAATTTTTCATCACAATATATCTGTGTGCTGTGTACAATGCGATATGTACTAATATGTGACATGCACTTTAGGTACGGTGTGCTTATTCTACAATATCGAATAAAGACTAAAATACGCATTAAATTATTTTTAAATATTGCAAAGTTGTAAATTCAATACATGTTTAGACCTTATTAAATTTTAAAGGATATCTGATCAGTGCTTTACAATTTTTAACTGTCAAATATTTCAAAGTGACCCCAAGCCCAGGAAACTTAAAGTGTGATATTTTCATTTTCAAATTGCTAAAAAGGAACATCACTTTAGTAAAATGGCATTGAAGAATTATCATGTTTTCATAATAAAATAATTAAATAAATCATAATTTAATAAACTCATTTCATGAAAATGCTGAAAATTTTCTATAAAAATTTTGAATACTTTGGGATTTGGTAGTGAGGAGTATAGCGTTGGCCACAACCCACACCTTAACCCATATACAATTATTATCAACGAGTATCCTTTTTTGCATAGCTTCTTTCTTACGGGTACAATGTCAAATATGAATTAACTAACCCGCTCCCAATAACAAGTATTGTTTCACAGCTATACAGTCTGATAAACAATAAAAAATCCTTTTCTTTGTCTTGGAGAGTATACTGGTCAAGAATTGATGTATCAAACAATATTAAAACCCAAGGCTCTCTTAGCTCAGGGGGCTAAGTCTGGTTCAACCGGCGAAATCAAAACCCTCACGATTACCCATATCATGGATATAATTATTATATGGAGTTTTATAATATCTTCATATGTCATAGAACTCCATATTATGATAATTATATCCATGACATGGGTAATCACGAGGGTTTTGATTTCGCCGGTTGGATCAGACTTGCCCCCCTGGAGTCAGATTATATATATTTATTTTTGTATTGCTTTTCGGACAACAAACAGGTACTATTTCTAATATTTATTTAATGGGCTCCTAATAACAAGTTGCCATATTCTGGAGGCGTATAAATATAATATATTAATCGTCTAATAGATCCAGTCAGAAAATTACCGAGATGTAGATATAATTATAAAATATAAATAAGTACTTGGTATTAATTCTATTTTGTTTTAATTGATTGTCAACTTGTTTCGTGCACGACACATCGTCAGAATAAATTTATTACTATGACGGTGTGTCTTTTAAATAATCGATTAAAACAAATTAGAACACTACTAAGTATTATTATATTACTAGTTACATGTAACACATGAGATCCAACTGTCGACGGCGTTAGTATGCAGAATTGAAGAATACGTACCAATATTTTGTTTTCTATATAATTATATGTGTAAGGATGGGATAGTATGGAGGTAAGTCTGTTTTTCCTACCCAGAATATGAAAACAGAAAATTGTATGTTTGTACATTAAGTAGGTATCACTAGTTGCATGTAGCACATGAGATCCAACTGTCGATGGCGATAGTATGTAGGTATAATTGAAGAATACGTACCAAACTATTAACACATAAACACAAATTAACAAATATTTAAGATATTTTGTTTTCTATATGGCCAAGAAACAGTGAATCTTACGTAACTAAGTGCCGAGAAACTGCGAGTCAATCAATTACACCAAATTCAATTTTAACTTTATTTCATAGACCAATATTGTGTGCAGATATTGTATTATTTTTTTAAAGCTGCGCAGTGTAAAACAATTTCTATTAAAAAATAGTAGGTAATGATGGGTATTTTAAATCAAACAAATGATTTGGTCTACATATATATATTTTTTCCTGAATCCAGGACGACCGTTTCAGCTTATTAGGCCCTTATCAACTATTAGTAGGTACTTAAAATTCAGAAAAAAGAACAATAAGAGGGAAGGGAAGGTTATGGCATTCATAGTCTAACTGAACAAAGCAGGAAATCCAGACTGAAAAAAAAACAGTTAAAAACTGTGTCTCCACAGAACCTTTGTATCAGCAGCCAGATACCTAACCAACTAATGGACAAATGGAAAGAGCCTTGCTGGGTCTGTCACTAAGAGATAAAATAAGAAATGATACGTGATAGAAAGATCAAAAGTAAGCGAAATAATTCACCGTGTGGCGACTCTGAAATGGAAATGAGAGGGACACTTAGCTAGAAGTTCGTACGACATAGAGAGTTGGAGGGAAGATATACAACGTAAAAAGGCTGAAGAAGGAGAATAAATAAATTTTACAATGCATTTTAGTGATGAACTAGTTTTGGTATTTCATAAAAATAAAAATGTCACATCAAATCTGACTCCTTGTCGATACTTTGTGTCGACCATAACTATCTCGTTTCAATTTATAAATTATATCTATAAAGTTTTCGATAAGCCATTCAACACTCAAAAACATGTTTATATAGGTTCATTACATTTTAACCTCGAAAAGTTTACGAAGAGTTAAAAAAGTTTAAACATTTACACATTGAGTTATATTTTCTCCTAAATGTTTTGTGTACGTAACACAGACAAAGTTATTTAGAAGGTTGGCACAAATTATTGTATTAAAAACATTAACGTTTTGATGGTTCGCCGAATCCCTTATAACATTTGTAAAAGTAGCTCAAAACTTGCAAAGAACTTAAGATATTTTAATTACTCTCCGTTTCAGAGATTTTGAAACAACTCTGTGACCTCGGAAGCTGTACGAACTAAAAGCAAATTGAGATTAGCGAGGTCGCAAAATCATAATGAAAAGATTCTTCGACAAGTTTTTGACTACATAATTAAATGGATAGGTAAAGTTGATTCTTTTTCTTCCTCTTTGACCTCGTGACTGCCGATGGCGGCATCATCGGGTAAGTGGGCGACCTCTGGATTATCTACCCTCCGCACTTTCCAATACGAAGAGTTTCTCAAGATTATTAAGCACCTTTCTTGCGAGATATTCAAAATACTAAAGGATGCGCTCTAGTCAGATTGCTGACAAGCGATCCTTTATCCGTATTTCCTAGCTACGTCCACCTCCACCCGCTCAACATATGGGGACAGAAAACAGAAAACGACCCCTTCGTAGAATGCTAGTAAGAATGACAAAGAATGCATGGCACGAAGAGTAGCTCTAGAAGCTCCTCTAGATTCGTGGTCTCGGCACAATTAAATGAAAATAATATTCACAGACATGGATTGTCGCGAGAGAACTTCAACCCTGTGACTGTAAAACTGGGCATCAGAGAGTTGACCGAGGACACTCTGGAATTTCATTTTTTTTAGATCCTTTAAATTGTTTTGCCATGGCTATAGTGCCCTTCTATCTGCTGAATAAAAAAAAATTAAATTCCATTATCCGTATTTATCAAAAATTGATACCGATTTATATACCTATATGAACCTCAATCTGAAAAAAATCCATGGTTTAGACTTTGGAGACGGCCATAAAATTCATGATGTAAGATATCATGAATTACTGTAAAATACATCATTATACATTAATATGGCTTCAAATAAGAATTTTATTTATTTATTTGTTTAATCAATTACGGCATGTATTCCCCTTTATAAACATTCATAAAAAACAAAATCACAGAAAAGAATACAATAACAAACTTACGTAAAAATGGAAAAAAATATCAACATAATAAAACAAAATAATAATAATAATCTTCTTCTTCTTCTTCTTCTTCCTTTTCATAGATCCGAAGATCTGTTTGTACCGCTATTCTGTCTCCTGCGATGTGGACTGCCAACTGTCTCGCCATCTCTTTGGAGGTCTTCCTGGTGGTCTTCTTCCAGCTGGGTTCTCCTGGAGAGCGATACGTGGGAGTCTATTTTCAGCCATTCTGTTTACATGTGAGCTCCAATATCGCCTCCGCTGTCTTCCCCATCTGACGATGTCTTCCGTACTACACTTTTTTCTTATTTCGGTATTTCGAATTCGGTCTCTTAGAGTGTTTCCGGTTATAAATCGCAATGTCCTCATCTCTGATGTTCTCAGAAGAGATTTTGTTCTCGTTGTGTCTGCTCTGGTCTCTACTCCGTAGGTGGCAATGGGTCTTACACATGTTTTATATATTCGGACTTTGCTTTCGATATTCATGTGTTTATTCCTCCATATACTTTCCTTTAGACATCCTGATATTGCAGCTGCTTTATTTACTTGTCTTAATGTTTCGTCGTATAGACTACCGCTGCTAGTGATGTCTATTCCCAGGTATTTAAAGTCCATCACTTTCTCTATTATGTTATTTTCTACGACTAATTTGTATCTCAACGGGTTCTTGCTTATCGTGAGACTCTTTGTTTTGTCTGTAGATATCATCATATTATATTTAAGTGATGTATGATATA
Source organism: Molanna angustata (assembly GCA_963576475.1). NCBI lineage: Eukaryota > Metazoa > Arthropoda > Insecta > Trichoptera > Molannidae > Molanna > Molanna angustata. Next base: position 6,609,683 of record OY754970.1, on the reverse strand, counting down.
GTTTGTATAGCATCCTTTGAAGGTCATCTTCTGATTCTGCGATAAGTACCGCATCGTCGGCGTAGCATACTTTACTGACTCTTTTACCTTCCATTCGGTACCCAAGGTTTAGGTCTACAACTTCTTCGATCAGTTTGTCCATTATTAAGTTGAATAGGAATGGACTTAGACTATCGCCTTGTCTTATTCCGATTGGAGTTAGGACTGGATTTGTGAGGTCGCCCTGTGTTTTTATTCTAGTAAAGCTGTCGGTATTCAATCCTTGGATTATTTTTACTATGTTGGAGGGAGTATTCTTTGAATTGAGTATTTCTATTATGTCCTCCAGTCTGACTCTGTCAAACGCCTTGGTGAGGTCGACGAAGCACATATATGCAGCCTTATTATATTCTATTGATTTTTCAGCGATCTGTCGAACGACAAAAATAGCATCTGATGTTGATCGATTCTTCCTAAAGCCCTGCTGTTCGTCTCTATTTGTGAGGTGTCTCTCTAGTTTGGTTCTGATTATGCTCGTCGTGAGTTTTAATACTGAGCTTAAGAGACAGATACCTCGGTAATTAGACGGGTTTGCCTTGTCCCCTTTTTTGAAGATTGGTATGGTGATGCTTGTATGCCATTCTGTTGGGATATCTGCATAGTCAAATATTTTTGAGATTAGCTGATAAAGTTCGTGATGCAGTCTGTCACCTGAGTACTTTAATAGTTCATTTGATATATCATCAAGACCAGGTGCCTTTCGGTTTTTCAGATTTTTGACTGCTTTCTTCACATCTAGCTCTTCAATATTTTCCTTGGTGGTGAGAGCTGTTTCTGTTATTTGTTCATGATTGGTTGTGCTGTAGAGGTGTTGAAAATAATTTTCCCATTCCGATGGAGTGATTTTTGTCGTTTGATTGTACTCGTTTACAGGCTTCTTTTTATTTCGTAGCATTTTCCAGATTTTCCTCTGTGCTCCGTATAAATCATGCTCCATATCCTTTGTGAATTTAAGCCAGTATTCCTTCTTAATCTTATTTATCTCCGAGTTTATTATGTTTCTTACTCTGACGTATTTTGCGTACTCCTCTGGGGATGGAGAGCTTCTGTATGTTAGGTAGCTGTGTCTCTTTTCCCTTGCCAATTCTTTCACCTCATTTGTAAACCATGGTTTTGTTTGTTTCTCTCCGTTGATGTTAACTTTGCGTTTTCCTAATGCTTCATTCGCAGCGTCAGTTATGTTGGTCTTCACCTTATCCCATGCTTGATCTATATTATCTATATCGTCTATTGAATTCAATGTGATTTTTTCAACCAGTCTACGTTGGTATAGATATCTGGTGCTGTCTGTTTCCATTGATTCGATGTTATATTTTTCAATGTATTTTGGTGGTTTTATCTTTTTTATCGGTTTTTTGATTCGCAATTTACATAGTACAAGGTGGTGGTCTGTTCCAATATTAGCAGAAGTTAGTGCACGTACGTCCAATATTTGGGATGGTAGTATGGTTCTGTTTGTAATAACATAATCTATGATAGATTTTTCACCCCGGCTGTTGACGGTGAATTTGTGTTGAGGTTTGTGTGGGAAGAATGTGTTGTTTATTCTCAACTCGTTCCTTGCGCAAAAGTCAATTAGCATCTCTACATTCTCATTGATAGTTGGTTCATTATATCGTTGCTTGATGCCGTCCACTTCACTATTTCCGATTCTGGCGTTTAGGTCTCCAAGTATTATGATACCTTCTTCATTTGGTATGGTGTCAAACAGCAACTGCAAATTATTGTAAAAGTTTTCCGTGTCGGCTTTGGGCTTAGTTATGTCTGGGGCGTAGGTGCTGATTATGTGGTAGGTAACGTTGTCAATTTTAAGTGCAACCTTAAGTAGTCTATCACTAACATAATTGATATCATTGATGTGTGGTTCGTATCTTTCATGCAGTAGTATTCCAACTCCAGAATGTGCCCTTTCTTCTTTCTTTTTGCCACTGTAAATCAAAACGTAGTTTGAGTATTTCGAAGTTCCCTGCCCTTTCTTTTTGGTTTCTGAGACCCCGCAGATGTCTATTTTATGATTGTTTAGTTCTATTATAATCTCTTGATCTCTCCTGTTCCATGACGTAATATTCCAGCAGGCAATTCTAGTTCGGTTATGTTTATCTCGTTTAATCCTGTTCCTTGCTATGGTCATTCCGATCTGTCCAGTGTTCGAGGCTTTATTAGCGGTTCTGTGAGCCATTTCTACTTAATTATGGATAGGTGGCTAACCTTGTCCATAAGCCCTCCTCCTTTCTCATCCGGGCTTGGGACCGGCAACGGCGGAGTTACTAATAATAATCAATAATAATAATCAATAACAATATAATCAATAACATTAAATTATAATAATCAATAACATTAAATTCTTTTTCATTAAATTGTATACATAGAAATATGAAAACAAGAAAATTACTTATTTTATTGGAGGATATGCTTTTGAAAATGTTTTAATAAGTGTCCTTATAGTGCTTAGTAAAGTGGAAGAATATATCAGTCAGATAACCATAATCATTGCCCAACCGATGATTTATATCAATTGGTGAGTTACGCAAATAATTAGTGTTGGACATCTTACATAATGTTATACTTTGGCGGGTATTCTTTGTTGGAATACGGTAATGTATCTGACTAACGAGGTAAAAGGAGCTAAAGTAATAATTATAGAAGTACCACCACAAGATTCCACGTGGCCAGTTACTATATCACTTACCCTATGTTGATTGAAATCTTATTTTATTTGCTTCAAAAATTAATAATTCTGAACATTTTTATTCCAAGAACGAATTTCGAAATTACTTAATGTGTTCTGTTTTCGAATGACAAGTAGGTACCATATTTTCATCCATAAATTTAATATATAACAGATTAATAATTTAAATTGTAGGTAAACATCGTGTATGCCTGTACGTAAAATATTAATTAAAATCATACATTGTTGGATTTTGCGCAGTGAAGATAAAATTGGGTGATGCTCGATATCAGGAGCACATAGCTTCAAGGAGATGGGCCAACGAAAATTTCGGTGCTATATTATTGGGTTAGTGGAACAAGGCCGGGTCGGGCAACTGACTAAGTACCTACGTAGGGCCAAGTAGCTACTTACTACCTACGCACAGTAGCGCTGTACTGGGCCCAGCAGAAGGGCACGCAAAGAGAATACAACTCGAATAATGACTGACATGTTGGTTGGTTGAACTATGAAACCGGAAACTGGTACGCATTGCGACATGTCGGCCCTTTTTAGATCGGCGATGTTTTTAGATTCTTGATGTTTCATTAGAATTTTTCTTTTGTTGAAATTCGTGTTGTTTCGAAAGTGTGATTTCAATTTTTTTTATACGACAAAAAACTAGTTAGACTTAAATATGTATACATTTATTTATTATTATTTTATTTATTTTACAACGTATTCTAATAATTCCCTCTACACAAGCTAAAAATCTAGAGGTAGGTGATATTGTAAACTATATAATGTACCTATAAATTTTGTATGTTATTATATTTTGTTATTTAATAATTTATATAATTTATGTACATGTGTACAAAGGCAGGTTTATTGCCATAAAGCAATTTCTTCCAACCAACCCGAACAACGTGAAGTCACAAAGTTGAATTGGTACAATACTTATTTAGTGAGAAATAAATTGATAAAAAAAATAAAATAAAGGAGTAAGAAAAAAATTCAAAGAGAAAACAAATGAAAAGAGAATTAAAAAAAAAGAATAATAAAAATAACGCTGATCATAGCAAAAAGGAAAAGGAGGTTATGGAAGGATATAGAAGGAATTTAGGAACTATTTGACAAATAAAGTTTTTTTAGTTTACCTTTAAATATCTGAATGGATTTGGATGACGTTATGATATGAATAAAGAAAATAAAAATAAATAAAAAATTAAAAGAACAAAATAGATAAAAAATAAATAAAAAAATAAAGTATCAAAAGAACAAAAATCAATTGTGTCGTTTGACAAGTCTAAATTGTAAGAAAAATTGTATTCATGGAAACTAATGGCCAGTTTCATAAAAATTAAAGGAGACTTAATGTCGACTTTAAAATAAATTGCGTTTCATAACAACAAAATGTCACTTAAAGTTCACTTTAATTTAAATTCCAGTGTCTTCGTACTTTAGTCACTAAAGTCTTCTTTAAGAGCAGTTCATTTTTTTGCCACCAGAGTGTTCTGCAATATGACATAATGTTCAAGTCAGTTCTTGTTGATGTCAATATTTTCAATTGAATGTTGACGATCATGTGCATATTACTTACTAATATTCAATAGTTTTGTTATTATTTAAACATTTTTTTATAAATCATAAAACAAAATGATGTTTTCAAAATGAGCTAATTAAAAGATGCGTACTGTGATACGGCGGTAAAAAGTGTATAGGAAAAGAATCGACCACATGGAAAAGTAGAATTAAGGAGAATTTTTTGATAGGTTTTGTTCCATAAACATGTCTTATACATCAATGATCTATTCAATGACAGAAATAACATATTATATGGTAGTAAATAGAAAGATTTACCTATGCTATGAGGGTTATGAGCTATGTTTCCATAGATTTTGATAGCAATATTGCCAACTTTCAGGTATTTTGATGACATTTCTGCCTTTTACTAAAGTACGCGGCATTATTATTTATGAAACCAAACGACTTAAAGGCGACTTTAAATTTTTAAAGAACCTTTAACTAAAGGGTCCTTTTGCTGCTTTTTATGAAACTGGCTGTAAGAGTTTTTCACACAAGAAATAATTAAAAAAATTTCAGACATCACACTTATATTGAAATGTACTAAGAAGGACATATTGTTTTTTCTTGGTTCTTTATAAAAACACCGTGACTCATAATAATTACCATAATTTTGACAAAACAATTTAAATTTTAAGAAATATATCGTCGTGTGTAATTATTATATTGAATGATATTTTTGTATATTTAGCAAAACATTCCTTTTGCAATAACTTTTTTCAATTTTAGTAAATCTCCAAACGTCTTACTAGGATACTCCTATAATGTATAATTTCTTTAAATGAAGATTCTTTGCAAGAGTTTTAATTTTAAAGAATGAATATGTCCTTGTAGCAAATATGTATACATTCTCATATACTTCTAAATTAAGTGTGCAAAAGGTAAACTAAATCGGTCGTGGTAGGATTCGAAATCGCGACCACTGGATAAATTTTAAATTATAATTTTTGTGTCGGAAAAAATAGTACCTAAAATTTAACACATAAAATCATGACATACATGTGTAAATCGTGACAGTAAATAGAGGTGACAATAAATAGAGCCACGGCCGCCCGTTGGTTACAGACGTTTTCGTACTATGAAACGATTCAGAATAGGACATAATTTGTCTAAATTTTTCCGTCTGAATTTTAGTATATGGCAATTGTCCAAAAGTTTACTTCATTTATACGGGACTCATTACGTCACAACGCGCCGATAAAATCCTTTTATCCGCGGTCGCCCGTTGATTTAGACGTTTTGGTAGTCTGAAAAACGAATCTGAATAGGACGGATAGCCTAGTCTTCACACCATCTTTTTTAAACATAACCTATAAAGTTTGGTAAAAATACCAATTTAGTCATTTATTTTAATATTTAGTTACTTTTTTAATATATAATGCAACTGGCTCACGCCAGTCGTAATTATAACTACAAACAAACCTAACCAACCTTTTTTACCAAACTTTTGTAGGTTAGGTTTACAAAAATGGTGTGAAGACTAGGCTATCCGAATAGGACAGGCCAAGCGTATTTTTATATATCTATTTCATTATTGTTTCATTTTTTATATACCCACTTATGTTTATTTTTATTCGATAATATTGTCATCGGAAGCAAGTGTGTAGTACAGTACATACAATTTCAGTGATATTGAACATTGGGAAGTGGTTACGATTATACATACGTCAACAACTAAAACACGGCAAAGTAATAAGCGTAGTAAAAATATAAATGAACCCCGTTTACTCAATAATCAGGAAGTTTTCAAAAATATTGATGCATCTATAGATAGACACACTTCCAATAGCTCCAATACCCCTGAATTACACAATACCTATACAATACAATACATGTATGTTTACCTTTCCTAACAATACGATGTTGTTTAGTTCAGTTTTACGAGGGAATAAACACAACTGATTGGAAATTGGTTCATGGCGTAGTTGACAGTGACCTAAATAATAAATTATTACTAGAGACTTACATAAAATGCACATCGCTACAATATTGCATACTTAATCACAAATCAACATTAATTTTCCAGAAAATATTATTGAACAGTAAAATTTTCTATCTGCCGTAACTTTAATATTGAACCATAGATATTTTAATTGAAATTTTATTATCTACTTCATTTTTCTTAGTTTGTTTTAATTTTTTCAATTTCGGGTTGTGGAGTCAGCTTTTAAGAGGGCATATAACGCTAAATCTAGTGACTGAAAACTTGATATATTAAAAGCGTCTAATGCACTATGAGCATACGTGTTAGTAAGGGTAACAATCGCATGCGTTAAAAAAGTTTTTTATACGTGATTAAAATTATCGTATAACCAAAATTTATTGTTTTTTTTTTAATTAAGAACAAACCTCATTTGAAATGAAAAAAATATCACGAACATTTACTCTAATTTCATGGACACTTTAAGCACATAAAAGATTTATTGAGGTGTTTAGGTTTATATGGCCCCTTAACATGTTTGAGAAATTAGTTCAATGTAGATCAAATTGGGGTGTTTATATTTATATGCCCCCTTAATTATTGTGCTCTCAGTCTGCATCTGTGAGATGATAAATTCGATCAGTGTTGTTTATAAACGTGGTTTAAATATTGAACGATGGTTGAAATCCAATTTCATCATTTTTCTTATTTATAAACATGGATCAATAGTTAAACCGAGATTCAACTCAAATGTCAAATTGAACCGGCGACGAGGGTAGTTTCACACTGGTTCAACTTTACATTTCACATTTTTGAAGTAGTTATGATCAGTTTAAATAATATCGAATACTTAACATAAGATATGAGATCACGTGGTCGCATATGTTCCATGCCGTGCATACTATTGAAACAAAACGAAATTCGGTGCTGTCGTATGAAATAGAGCTCAAAATCGATTATTATAAGTAAGGTTTCAGCTGAATGTGGAATAAGACTTCAAACCGGGTTCAATTGAATCGTGATTCAACCATGATTTTTATAATAAGTCTCCAGAATGTGGCAAATTGTACCTTACTGAGTGCGTATTTGATTAGATATTGACATAGTACCTAATAGATGACCGAAAGAAAGAGCATAATATAATTTTAAAAAAGTATAATATTTAATTCTGTTTTGCTTATTCTTGACGTCCCCGATTAATCTGCACCTTTTTAACCTATATTAGATTCAGCCTTGCGCTAATTTCATTGCAGTATGGTAATATTATGCATTTGAATACAATGTATGTTATTGTAGTAGGTAATATATTATATTTTTGTGTAACAATGCATTTTTACGAAATATTAAAATATCGAAATATGCGAGGGACCTTCACATTTTTACAGTTATATTTTTAAAACCATCCGAGGCCAGAACGGCAATGAACGAAGATTAAAATGAGAAAGATTACTGAAGACCTTCTAGAAATGTTATTCATTTGCCCTTAAAATAAGTCTACAACGTTCCGCCTAAATGATGATATTATTATCCATTAAAACTGACCAATGATACTTGTTATTATTATCCCAGCAGACTTATTCATAATTTTGATAATAATCAGACTTGTAACTTTTTAATCATGTTTCATTTATTTAATTTCATCACAGAAAGCTACACTTTTTTTATTAATAAAATGAATATGAATACATGGTATAGGGTTATCATGAGGGATTTGATCCCATCTCTTGACCGCACTCTTCCCCCAGAACTCTTGAATTATAAGCTACTGAAAATGTTCTAAAACCGGTTTTTTATTATTTTTTTTTACAATTCGGTGCCGAGATCTATTTTTTGCACTAGGCATTATTACTCGTTAATTCTAGCGTTCTGCGAAGGAGCCGATTAGGGTCCAGGCCATACAATGAGCGGAGATCTTAAAACACCTTATACATATATTAACCAAATATTAATGTTAAAGTATAGATTGATCTTATATCATCATCATTGGCGTTACAGCCCTGTGTGGGCCCTGGCCTCCTCCAAAATCCTTCTCCAGCCGTCCCTGTCCTCCGCCGCTCTCCTCCAGTTTGCTATTCCGATTGCTCTTATGTCGTCTTCTGTATCGTCCAGCCATCTTAGCTTGGGCCTGCATCTACTTCTTCTGCCCTCTGGATTGGTATTAAGAACTATTTTGGGGACACGATCATCATTCATCCGGCTGACATGTCCTAACTCCTAACCACTACAGTCTACGTACTTTTATGACTTGTACAATGTTGGGTTCGTCATATAATGCCTGTAGTTCGTGATTATATCGCATCCTCCAAAGTCCATTAGCATTTACTGGGCCAAAAATCTTTCTCAGGATTTTCCTTTCAGATTGATCTTATATATTTTTATTTTATGTTCTTAAGCAGTTACATAATCTAGGTACATAATATACTCGCATTCTATTGTAGCGATACTACATATTTATCTAACAGCCATACCACCAGTGCGAATATGGCAATGCTTATGACACACTCATTCTGCTTTCTTTCGTGGTCTTGAAGTATTTCTCAATGAAAGTATAATTATTATACTTTGCCACCTTGGTACAGGCTCAGCCTAGTGAGGTGGTGTATACCAAAAAATACTATAAAAAAATGTTTCATATAACTTATTTAAATTGTACTTTTTTAATATTTTTATTGTTTGTATATTGTTATATTTTGTTTGGTTTCAATAATAAAAAAAAATATTGTAGTCAATCAGAGAGACTCTTCACTCACTCATTTATACTCACTTCATTCACTCACTCGATAATTATTTTATAAAATAGTTAATACACATTAATATTGTTTGTAATTAGATATTGTATTGAATAAAACTGCGTATAACTATAAGTACTTCTTTATTTTCTAATAAGTAAATCCCATTATTAAATTCATTATTATTTGGAGTCAGATCAATAATAAAATAAAATAATTAAAAATAGATTCAACGAACGTACTGGAAGTATAAGATTTTTATATTTATTTTGAAATATATGTAGTTTAATTAATATACCATGAAATAATTTTTCAAAATGGTAAGGTTGTAGTGTTCAAAAAGAGTCAGATTCTCATACAATTTAAATTTATAGATATATTAAAATTCATATATAATAGGTTCCTACTTTGATCCCAATAATAAATGTTAAATTGATACACCCGTTACAGTATCATTTATGAATGTTTAAAACAAATTTAATGTTGCTTGATTAATATTGCACACTAGAATAGGTTCCCACTGTCAATAGGAGAGGGTTCATTGACCCTATATTATAGTAAAACACTTTTTAATGGTACCTTCATTTTACAATTGAAAAATATATCGTTGATTGTCTCATCAAACTCGCAGTCATAAAAGTCATTATCCACTAAATTCAATCTTAGAAGACTTGGTACTTTAGAAATCTGGGCAGTAGGTTAGGGTTTTATATGGTTGCTTAATGCCCTTATTACAGTGCGTATAAATAATACCTCGACCTAAAATTCATACAAACTATCTATAATATAATATATCAATAACCTACTTATTATAAGTCTACATTTCCTACATTATAAGGTACTGTAAAAGTAAGCAATAAAATGTTTGAATTTCATAACATCAAACAACAGATCAATATAAAGTTATGTAAAAATAATATGGGACTATAATTCAATGTTGAGTCACCATATTGAAATAGACTTAGAACCTCTAGACAAAAACATCTGTACAAATCATTTGTAACTTGAAAGAAAACAGATTTAACGATTTTAACTATTAAAATAATAATAATATATTTATTTTTCCATAATTAGAAACATATGAGCATGTAATTTATATTTTTTTTAATTTTTATTAAGTATACATAATATAAACAGACACATAGTACAAAAATTTAAATTATAACAGTATTTTTTTCTATAGGTGCTGTCCCAATAAAGTTTAAAAACTTGTGCTTGGGACAGGAGCAAATAACATATCTACATTTTACATATTACATACATTTTACTTTCACATAATAATAGAATCATTTAATAAATTGCAAATCAAATTCAACTTACAGCTAATACATATAGATGATTAAAGTTTATTTATTTATTTTTGTTTTTTTTTAGTGAATATAGAATACAAACCAAAATAGAATACAAAAATAAATATAGAATACAAAAATTTATAGTGTGTAAAATAAAATGAAATAGTTGTTGGGAAGTACCATGTTTTTAAGTTCCTCCAATAAATGTTTGTCTATCGAACTAAGAGTAATTCCTGTTTTAGAACAGGCAATTTTAATAACAAGTCCACTTCAAGCTACATGATTGTAATATTGAAATAAAAAAATATATATACTCATAGTAAGTAATGAAAAAATTCTAAGTATATATTTTTTTAATTAATTTATTTATATCTGCAGCTTCGCTTGCTCTACCAAATTTGAATGTCGTTTAAAATATATAAAATAAAGTGCTGGTGGGTTTGTCCTCCCTCGACATAGCTCAGCGTGATCCTTTTGAGATGGAAAGTTGTCTTTCTTTTGTTATTGTATATATATTTGGACATAGTTAACATTTTTACTAAATTTTCAAAACGCCTATTCTATTCAAATAATCAGAATTATGATTTTGAAGTCAGCAAATATACTAACACAACGTGAGAAATGTTTCTTCTTCCTTCAGCCAGGCTTCTTCAGCTGGATGCAGACCTAGAGGCCGGCTTTCCTCTTTTCATATCCCATGGTCTCCATTTCAGAATTCTGTCTGCCCATCTGTCCATTCCCTGTCTGGCAACATGACCCGCCCATTGCCATTGAAGTTTTGCAACTCGATCCGTGACATCAACAACTTTTATCTGGCGTCTGATTTCCTCCTTTCTTATTCTGTCTCTTATGCCTCCACTACACATCGACAGATTCGTCGGCAGATTGTATCTGAAGATTCATCTGTCAATGTAGAATGTAGATGGGGGATTTTGCTCGTCTATGGTAGGTATTTAAAGTAGTAATTATAAGTGCTAAATAAGTAAATAGCAGCGGCCGCTACTGTCTCTACATCCATTTTTTGCGGCACGACATGCGTCTTTCGAGGTTGAACACAGACTGATTAAATCGCGGATGTGTGGACGAATTGTAATTTATCCGCGGATATGTCTACAGATGCATCTGCCGACGCATCTGTCGATGTGTAGAGGAGGCTTTAAACTTAACGCTAAATTTAATACAACGAAGACAACCCGTTGTTTATAAGAACGTTGTTTATGCTTCGTTTCTATTGAGACAATGGATATCTTCCTGGCATAAAATGCAAATGCATAAACATTTATAATAAATAAAAAGAGATAGAGATTTTTTTAATAAATCTGATATTGTTCAAATACCAATAAAGATTTAGAAAAGATATATTCTGACATTGAAAATGTTTTTTTTTATGAGAATGCCAGATTCATTTTTAAACTGTTCATGTTTTTCCTCTAAAAATATTTTTAGGTTAAATTTAAATATAATTTGGTATCTCAATATGACGTATATATTATATTTTGTATGCGGATAGAATTAAGTAAAAATATTAATATTTTTTCAAGCATTTCATTGAATCATCTTTTTACGATCCCCCATTATAATTCATCAAAATATGTATAAATAATATGCACAAATAAGTTAATATATTACGATTCATAGTTACTCATTCATACACAAGTAATTCAACATTGCACAGTTTGATTTCACACGCTGATTACAGTTTCTTTTCAATCAATATGCTTTATTAAGATTATTAGATTAGATTATATGAACATTAGATAAATAATTAATTTATCTGGTAAAATAAATATCATTTGATGGTAACACATATTATATTGATGTAAACAGAAACCGTTAATTAATATTTAAAACAAATGGGAAATTAAAAATAAACAGGATCTAAGGAGTTTATTAGTTCTTTTATTATTATTATTATGAAACAATCGTCTATTTATCTTAAAAAAAATAGACGCCACAAAAGACTGTGTAGAGTTCTGTGACTAACATGTGTTGTCCAGCACGATGAGAAAAAGGAGAAAATCTAAATGTATTAGCCCTATATTTAATTTTTTTACACAAATTATCTTCTTTATTAGTTATACAAGTAAAAAATATAATACATAGAATGCCATAGGTATACCATATTTATATTAATTAATACCATATTTATAAGGTCGATGGCAGAGCGGTTAGCGCGCTGGGCTAGTAATCCAGTGGTCGCGAGTTCGAATCCTGCCTCGACCGATTTCGTTCACCTATAGCACAGGCATTTATATGCTTATTTTAGGGAACGTATGAAGATGTATATGTACTTGTTTAACAAGGACATATTCATTAAAAAAAAACAAACAAGTAGCTTGGCTTACAAGCGTACAAACCTCTATTGAACAGGAAGGGAGAGGGAGTAAGGGGATAGGAATAACCTCGAAGATTTTTTAATTTAAGCCTTAATCAACTACACCAACAGAGCCTCACCCGGTACTACTCTTAGAGAACTATTCCACGAAAAAAAATCTAAATTACATTTTTTTTTCTCCATTTAGACATAGGAAAATTGTACGGAACAAAAATATTGAGATATTTTGAATACTGAACATATAAATAAATAATGTATGGACAATTCATTGTACGATTATTCAAATTAAATATTAACAATATGCAATGATTGTTCTCCAAATAATAATGAATCCGTCTCAATGTTGCACCTCGCGTTCGATAAACGGCGAAAAAAAAAAAACAAATATGGCGGCCTTGACAAATGGAACACGGAAGAGTCATAGACAAACACCGTTTGGCGCCTTTTTCTTTCATTGAGTCCAACGCAGCCAATAGTTGTAGTAAATTTTACAGATGTTTGACATTTCAGCGACCTTCGAGGCAGACCTTAAATTTGTTAAACGGTAAAAGTCAATATTATCTCTTTGTTTTATTTCAGTACAAATAACCCACTGTTCTGAATCAATATTCATATACCAACAGTTTCATTCGATAATTATGTTTTTATAATATTTAAATTGTAAAGTACCTAACTATCATTTAATTAATTAGACAAGTATACATTCAACTCCAAGTAATTAGGTTATTTTTCAATAATGTTTATATTTCAATAATATTTTTTGGCTGATTATGTAATGTGGTGTCGCTATTTGTATTCATAATTTACATTAATTTAAGTAGTCAGTTAGTGTAACTCGTTGGAATATAATTTTCCTTGATGCCCTTGTAATTTTTTTAACGTTAAAAAATGATTATTATTGTATTTTCAAACGGAATACTGTTTTTGAATGTTTTTTTTTTATTTTTTCGTACAATTTAATAATTTTTTTTGGCACAGTTGGTAAGCCGTTTGGCTTGTGTGGACGTCCTGGGTTCGATCTCCAGCAGAGGAGAATTTTATTTCTCGCGTATTTAGTATTTTTTTTTTGTGTTGTATTTTGGTTCAATATTGCTATGAATAATCATCATCATCTGTGGCTCTACAACCCAGGACGGGTCTTAGCCCGTATTACGGCAGTTATGGATGCCGATGTTGTTTGCATCCTTCACCACACCGTCCAGCCATCGAAGCTTCGGCCTTCCAACTTTTCTTCGTCCCCCCGGTGCACCATTCATGATTCGTCTTGGGACGTCCTCCTCGTTCATTCTTTGGACGTGTCCAGCCCATCTGAGTCTTGCTATTCTTATTTATGTCAGTAAGGTAGGCTCCTTGTACAGATCATACAATTCATAGTTGTGCCTGATACGCCACTCTCCACTGTCACAAGTCGGGCCGTAGATCCTCCTCAGCACCTTCCTCTCAAAAATTTCCAGGGCTCTTTCATCAGATTTAGCGATTGCCCAACATTCTGATCCATGAATAAGAATTATTGTATTTTTTTGGATTTCTGAATAAATAAATAAATACCTATTATTGGAACGACCTTAAGTCGGCGGTGCGAGCTGCGGAGAGAGCAGAGAGGACTGGAGGCGACTAGTTCTGTCCATTAGCGGCTCCATAGATCATGACCCTCAGCATTGAGGAAACGAAGAAGAAGAAGAAGAAATACCACATACCACAACATACATTTCATAAAAAAAATATCGTCAACTATATTATTAGAATAAGGTTGAATCGTTTAAAAACCCTAAAAAAAATATTGATAATATGCTTTTGAGTTTTCACATTGCTCGTGTAGAGTTGGAAGTAATTGCATTATGGCAATCAATCCGCCTTTGTGCGCTTGCTCTACATAAAATTTATAAATAAATAAAAAAATAATGTATCGGTTACATTGAATTTCGTCACTGATAAAATGTATGCCTATACTTTTTATTCACTAGTTATAAATCTTAATAAAACCATAAATATCATTATGAAACAAAAAAAGGTTGAATTAAGTGGATCATATCATATTGAAATAATACTTATTATTGGTTTCAGATATTATTTCTTCATTATCTGATCAAGGCCGATCGTTTTAGCGACTGGTTTGTTTTAACGATTTCTGTTTGAGTATCAGGCGTGGGAAACGAATTTGAACTATGTATAATGTATGGTGACTAACAAATTGTGTCAACAGCCCCCATAGACAACGTGTCATTTAGCTCAAGAAAAGATAACTCAATCTATGTAAGTGACAACTGTCACTCCCATACATTGAGTTATCTTTTCTTGAGCTACAGATCTGTAAAAAATACAATTATTTTCTTTCAAAACGAAAGAACTTGGAAATTGTAGATAAAATTTGAATACATTTTGAAGAATGTTATTACTGTCACTAAAAAAACACTGGAGAATTCTCTATTTTAATGTTTTTTTTTATCAAATTATTAAATCATTTTTTTCAAATCATTATTTATTTGGAAAGAATGATATTTTATATATCAATATATTCTAATATTTTTATTTTTCTACTATTAACAGATTTTTTTTTCCTATCGACTATAGTCATGTGATAGAAAACCTTGGGGTGAAATATCAGTGGTAAGATGCTGATATGAGAGTTCAATTTTCTTCGTTTATGTATTCAACATATTTGGGCTTAGATCATAATATGACCTGTTTAAAACGATTATGAAATTGCAATATTATGCTGAATGAAATGTCCACCAAAATGAAAAAAAAAATCGCGATGAATGAATGTGTCTATAATTTGATTTCTTTCAATAAATAACATTAAACGCCACTTTAGCTGTGAGGCACCGGCTTAGAATAGTGCTTCCACTCTTTTCTATTATTGTTTGCGAGTGTCCCGTAAGAGCCGGGTAATCGAAAATACAATAGGCAACAATAACATCTCACATAGTTCAGCAATGAGGTTCACCACCCATTCTAAATATAGTGCCTTTTTAGGTGAGACGAGACTGGTGTGTGGTTATACACATATATGTTTTGCTCCCTTTTATAAGGCAATGCACACCCGCACACCTTTCGCTGGTTACCCCACATTGTGGGATATGCCGTGATGGTATGAATGAATGAATGAATGAAAAACGCCACGTGCCTGATTTAAAACAAACTCCAGACCAATGATATGCTTCAGACTACAATAACAATATTATGTTGATATAACAGCTACACAACACTTAACCTTCGTACAAAGTGACGTCACAAAGTGGTTTGTCTTCCGGTCAACCTCAGGTGTGACGTCACGGAGACAGACCAAGGTTTGTTATTCGCGAAGAGTGACATTGAAGGATTCCTCTTAGAGCTAACGGCGGACTTTTGTTACACTCTCAAGAAAATTAAAAAACGATGTGCGTAGGTAAAAATTATTATATTTTATTCATATAGTTATACTTTGTACATTGATAGCTTCAATTTGAAAAAAATAAAAATGAATTAAATCATTCATTCGGCTATTTTTATTCCCCTTAATCGGACGATCGTCTCTCTAGGTCCTGCGCCGCTCGAAACAGCTCCCCTACGTACCAAGATAGTATATATCTATCGATTACATGAAAATTCTTCGAAACACAATTGTTCGAATGCGCAATTGTACGAATAACAGTTTTTCGAAAATCAATTATCAGAATGACAATTGTCCGAAAGCAAATTATTCGAACTAACATTTGTTGGAATACCAATTGACCGAATTTAATATATTTTTGTGTCATTATGTTGTCTTCTTTGACATATTTGTTGCCAGTAAAATATATTCGATGAAGACTATTATTACAATTGGCAACATATTTCAGTTTTCCTTACATTTCAACACATCCTAAATAACTTTTCTCTAAATTTAAATTAACAAACTGTTTTTTACGACAAAGAAATCCGAAAACAATTCACATTAGTCCTTATTCTCTATGGAAAACGATGTACTAAAACGTCAAAAATCCCCCAGAAAAATGCCTCACTTCGATTCATACAAAATTTGCTAACTACGACATCTATGTAATATATTATAATAAAAATCTATGGTTTATTCCTCTCACAATACTACCAACATGACGTCATAAAAATTCGAACAATTGTAATTTCTGATAATTGTGCGTTCGGAAAATTGTTTTTCGAAAAAATGTGATTCGAATAATTGCCATTCGTAAAATTGATTTTCGTAAAATTGAGCATTCGAATAATTGTTTTTAGAATAATTTTCCTGTCGCCCTATCTATCTACACCGAGAATCCACTCGTGGCTTAGTAACATAAATCAAATTTTTAAATCTGTAATTTATATTTGCTTTCTTCACACATATATATTTTTTTTTCTCTATCTGGATATTGTAATTTTGTTTATTTCTATATTGTATTAGATACTTTAATATTTTTACTCTCCACTACTATGGAATAGTGGAGAGTCATGATTTCACAAATTTTAAGATTATTTTTTACATCAATTTCTCAATGAGTATCGTGTAGAGAGTGCATACTTTGAGTTTTGTCGTGATGTTTTTTGTGTGTATGCCGTATCCTGTTTGCCGTATGCCGTACCTACACGATTATGAAAATTTGGGTTCTCTCTACGCAGATCACAAACTAAAGGGCCGATGAAATTAATTTTGATACCAAATGTGTGAAGTTCATAAACTTAGAGCTGATTTGTTTTCCATAGACAACGGTTCATTTTTTCTCGATGATTCTCTATGATTTCATCTGTTAAAACTGAAAAAACGCTCTCACGACCTGGAAATTTGAGATATTTTAATTTTTTTTTAAACTATTTATACAATACCAATAATCTTCAAAAACTGCATTCAAAGTTGGTCAACGTTAAAAGAGAAAACACACAACCGTTTGAAAAATTATGTTCATAATAATAGATTATTGTATGAAAATTATGTTCATAATAATAGATTATTGTATGAAAATTATGTTCATAATAATAGATTATTGTATGAAAATTATGTTCATAATAATAGATTATTGTATGAAAATTATGTTCATAATAATAGATTATTGTATGAAAATTATGTTCATAATAATAGATTATTGTATGAAAATTATGTTCATAATAATAGATTATTGTATGAAAATTATGTTCATAATAATAGATTATTGTATGAAAATTATGTTCATAATAATAGATTATTGTATGAAAATTATGTTCATAATAATAGATTATTGTATGAAAATTATGTTCATAATAATAGATTATTGTATGAAAATTATGTTCATAATAATAGATTATTGTATGAAAAATATATATATAACAAGATATTTTTTTATGTTTGGCAATATTCAGTTATTTAATTCCATATTAATATTAGAGTGTAATGTTAGCAGGGAGGCTTAATTGTGTAGTGGAGAGTTTAGCGTTGGCCACAGCCCACTCGTTTTATTCATGTTGTGTAACCAATATATATTATATATTTTTAATTCATGTAAAAGACGTAGAGCCGTATAAATAAATAAATTCCGGTCTTCTCCCTTACATTGAGCATCCAGATCATGCCTTTTTTACTCCTCACTAACCCAAGGGGATATAGTGGGGAGTTATGATTTCGCAATTTTTAAGGGTATTTTTTTATTGCAGATTATCAACTAGTATCATGCTGAGATTGTATTCTGAAAGTTTCATCACAATGTATCTGTGTGTGTGTGTGTGCTATGTGCAGTGTGCTATGTGCTATGTGCAGTGTGCTATGTACGGCGTGTTAATTTTTAATTGATCGATTATAAACTAAAGTACTCATTCGATTCTATTCAAATTTTGCAAATATGTATATCTAATACTCGATTAGATCCCATTAGATTTTGAACGATATATGAATAGTGCTTCTCAATTTTTTTAACTGTCAAATATTTCAAAATGAGCCCAAGCTTGGGAAACTTAACTTATTTTTATTTTCAAATTCGTAAAAAGGCACATCACTTTCATAAAATGGCATTGAAGAGTTTTCATAATAAAATATTCAAATAAAAATTAATTTAACAAACTTATTTCATGAAAATGTTGGAAATTTTCCATACAAAATTTGAATACTTTATAGCATGACTTGTTAGTGAGGAGTTTAGCGTTGGCCACAACCCACTCGTTTTATATTAAAAGTTAAATCGAAATATGAATCTCCATATTTTTTACTATTTTACTATAGGATTTTTTAATACAAGCACTGTTAACGTAAGGAATAGGCCTATATTCAGTAGTGGCTGAAGAAAGAAGAAGTTTCTCCAAATATTGGACAGGTTCGGAATATGTTCCCGAGTAAGACAATTACTAGGGTGCGGGCGACTTTTTCACGTTTGCCTAAAAATGTAATTCCGGCTCTGAATAGTGTGAGGTCATCTCTCAAGGTCTCATTTCTAAATATACACAGGTTTTGTATAATATGAAAGCACTTTGAAAATTTTAATACAATTATTAATTACACTTCTTGATTGTGTTAAAATGCCAATAAAAATATTTATTTGCAAATCATCATTTATAGTAAACTGATTTAAAGTTCAATGTCATAGAAAAATTCTGGTTGGTACAAATGGCTTGTGGCTAACACCAAACTCTCCATTACATGAAATAATATACACTTTCTAGATTATAAAAGATATGAAGTATTATGATTCAACTTATCCAGTGAATAATGATTATTTTTTTTTATGTTTCCTTTATTTTTTTTAATTCAACACTCTATAAACTATGGAACTTTTTACATTGAATAAATAAAACATATAATTTATTCATATTATTTTTTTCATCTTCAAATAATTACAATATTTGAACTCAAATATAAATGTCTATTTTCCAGAGTATGAAGGCATTATTAAAGATTTAGAGAGATCAAATCATAGAGACGAAAAATGAAGCCCCGTCAATTGAAATCTTAACAGCTGAAGGTTAATAAATTTTAGGCTCTAAGTTAGGAAATTGATTTTAATTGAATTTTTTGACTGTACAGAAGACTATAAACTACAAATATATGTAGTTCGACATACATACAAAACTATAACGACGTTTTTTTTAACAGATTTTTAATTATCTCAAACGAGACGAAGTTGGAATATTTACTGTAGGAGAACCGGGAAATTAAGGCACCTACAGGGCTTACGACCTGTCATCGGCTGGTTTACGTGATCACTTTATGCGCTTGCGCAACGTTTTCAATCCTCCAGGATTATTGCGGATTTTTTTTAAATTGCTGGATCCACACTAGATAACACAGCTTAGAAAATAGAATGAATAAGTCATATCTTTCCTTCATTTTATTTTAAAATTTATTCGTGGAATTATTATATTGAATAATATTTTCATATATTTAGCAAAACATTCCACCATAGCAAAGACTTTTTTTCAATATTGGTAAATCTCCAAATGTCTTACTTGGATACTCGTGTTATAACTTTTTTCAACATTGGTAAATCTCCAAAAAAATGTCATACTTGGATAATCGTATTTTAACCTTTTTCAATATTGGTATCTCCAAATGTCTTACTTGGATACTCGTATTATAACTTTTTTCAACATTGGTAAATCTCCAAAAAAATGTCATACTTGGATAATCGTATTTTAACCTTTTTCAATATTGGTATCTCCAAATGTCTTACTTGGATACTCGTATTATAACTTTTTTCAACATTGGTAAATCTCCAAAAAAATGTCATACTTGGATAATCGTATTTTAACCTTTTTCAATATTGGTATCTCCAAATGTCTTACTTGGATACTCGTATTATAACTTTTTTCAACATTGGTAAATCTCCAAAAAAATGTCATACTTGGATAATCGTATTTTAACTTTTTTCAATATTGGTAAATCTCCAAATGTCTTACTTGGATACTCGTATTAGGTATAACTTCTTTATATGAAGATTCTATGTAAGAGTTATTACAATTTTAAGAGTTATAACAACGTAGATTATTACTTCCAGTGCTTACTAATGGAATAGAAACATCGGTCCTAGCAAAACGAATAATGCCCAAGCTGTATTTCAATAAGGGACAGAATTCATAATGTCATGATAAGAGAAAGAACCAAAGTAGCCGATGTAGCGGAAAGGGTGGCTGGTCATAAGTGGAGCTGGGCTGGGCATATTGCCAGATACCAGGATTCACGATGGACCAAAAATATCGTAGAAAGGCGAGCGAGAAAAAGCCGAAGTAGCGACGGCACACCCCAGGAAAGGTGGTCTGATGACATCAAGAAACGTGCCCAAGACAGGGAGTTGTGGAGGATCAAGTGGGAGGGGGGCTAAGTTCAAGAATGGAAAAAAAGGCTGAAGAAGATGATTATTACGCCATTCTTTTTCAATATTTATTAAGTGCAGATCTACAGTGCTGGATCCAGCACCCCGAAAAATTTGTTGAATCCAGCTGTCCTGCTGGATACGGGATCCAGTAATTGCAATTCCTATTATATAGTTACCTTATAGTGGAGAGTAAAAAGAAAAACAAAAAAAAACGCTTGACATGAGACCCGTTGAAAATATTACTAACCAGGCTATAAAATCATAACTACCCTATTTTAAGAGAGAAAAACTAAAATTAAGCGATCAGTTCATAAATAAATGTAATATGTCAATACAAGGTGAAATAATGGCAGTTGTACTTGATACTAACTTTGCAGTTATCAGTAGTAACTAAAATGCGGAAGTATACATATTTATTGCATTATTTTATTATTATCAAAAGTAATAATCGAGTAACACTATACAAAGCAACACGTGCATTCACAAATAGGATTTATTATACCTATGTTTATAATATAACTAATCTTTAATGTTTTTATTTTCAATTTAAATATTCTGGTCAGAACACATCAGCAACGACGAGGTACTAAGCAGGGTTGGAGAGACAAGGCAAATTATGAAAATAATTGCCCAACAGAGAACAACTTGGATAGGCCACAACATCCGGCACCCAGGTCTGCTTTTTACAATCATCGAAGGAATGATTGATGGGGGAAACTGTAAAGGCCGCCCCAGAGACAACTATATAGACCAGATAATCAGTGACGTGCGCTATAGCAGTTACATAGAGATGAAGAGACTGGCGGATGATAGAGATAAGTGGAAATATCGAGTGTTTGGTACGGACCAATCCTAGGATTTTGTGACCCAGAAGAAGAAGGAATATTCTTTATCCTGTCTCGCCTTTTATAAAAGATTATGACTCCGCCATGATGCAAATAATTGATGTTTTTACGAATCAAAAACGAATGGGTTGTGGCCAACGCTATACGCCTCACTACCAAGTCACTCAACAAAGTATTAAAATTGTGTATGGAAAATTTTCAGCATTTTCATGAAATGAGTTTTTTAAATTATTTTTGATTTAATATTTTATTATGAAAACTTGATAATTCTTCAGTGCCAATTTAAGAAAGTGGTTCGCTTCCTTAGCAATTTGTGAATAAAAATATAAATTATAAGTTTCCTGGGCTTGGGGTTACTTTGAAATATTTGACTGTTAAAAAAAATCAGAAGCATTTTTCAGATATTCTTCTGAATCTGATGGGGTCTAAGCGAATATTAGATATACAAATTTGTAAAAATTAAAAAGATTGGAATCGGTATTTTAGTCAATAATTGATACGTAGAATAAACCTGCCATGCATTGTAAATATCACATAGTAATCATAACACACAGATAATCTGCAATAAAAAAACCTTAAAGATTACGATTTATCTCCCCACTATATCTCCTTGGGGAAGTGAGTAAAAACCAGTATTTAAATATACGCATTGTGATCACTGACTAATGTCAAGAGAGACTGACTAATTTGGCCACATATTCCGTGGTGACAAATATGCCCTTCTACGAGTTATACTAAAGGGAAAGATAGAAGGAAGGCTAAGTTTCGTGGTTAAAAAATCAGGCAATGGTTAAAAATACCTTTAGAATGAAAACAATAAGAAATTGCAAGAATGAACACAGTGGTCAGTTCAGCAGGTAAAAAATATAAGGGTCATGATTTAGATTTAATTTTGGTTTCAATTTTAAGCTGGTAAAACAAAACTATCATACGTGATATTTCATATCTAGGACAGCTGCCAATGACATAGGTAACATTTTCGCTAAATTTGCAAAACGACTGTTCTATTCAAAGTATCACAATTATGCTTTTGATAGAATAAAAAAGTCAGCAAATATACTAACAAAACGTGAGAAACATACGACGTTGGCAATCACTCTCTCTCCTGTTCCGTGTTGATTAGGAGACAAGTACTGCCTCGAATTAGGCACTAGTTTGTTGGTCTAATGCACTAAAAAACTCGCGTTGAATTCAAGGCACGTGTCCTCCAAATGCACACGGTTTAACAAAGCAAACTGTTCCTACTAATACGTATTCAATTCAAGGCACGCGTCTTTCAATCGTACACATGTTTATAAATTTTAAAATGCGTATTGATTGAGCGTTACAAGGCTGTGTTAGAGGCATTTTTTGTGTATGGTTGGTTGTGCTTTAATATATTAATCTACACAAATCTACATTATATTATAAAAATTCGTTATGACATTTTTTTTGTATGAGATTGGTAATCACACTTTGCGTCGTACCTAATTACCTTCACAAGATATAGAGCATCGAATTTTACATTGGTAATAATCCTTGTCTCCTTCGTAATTTACAATTTTAAAATTTTTTAAAATACCTACAAATTTTAAGTTACAAATTACTTAAAGACAAACAAAATTACTGATTATTACCATACAATCTGTGAACAAAATTCAAATGTGACAATGACAGACGAAATGCGAGCGAAATGAAATAGCGCGCGAACGTCATCGAACTTCATGTTCCATATTCAATAATTAATTGCCTTGAATTCAACACGAGTTTTTAAGTCAACAAACTAGTGCCTAATTCGAGGCAGTACTTGCCTCCTAATCAACACGGAAAGTTAAATACGCTGCCCGGAGAAATGCTTAGCAAGTTAACAAAGAAGATTTATTCAGTTATTTTGCGAGATCTTTAATACCTATTCCATTATTTCGCGAGAATGGTATAAAACTAAGTGATTAGTTAGTAAATGTATGACCAATACGATAGACCTGTTTTCATCAAACATTGCATCCTATAAAAAAGAACTGTTAAAATCAATAAATGGATATATAGTCTAATTAAGATGCCTATATTCTTGTGAAAAATCTAAATATATACTATAGAAAAATTATGGAAAAGTATATATAAAACCTAACAAGTAAAATGTTATGGCACTGAAATAATATATTATAAACAATAAATTCATTGAACTGTAAACATAAGCGAATGAAATCACAATTTGAAATAATCTGCGAGTTGACAAATATTTTTAATAACGTATTTTAAGATATTTATAAAAAAAGATGACAAATGAACAGTACGTAAATGTTTTACCCTAGATAAAAAAATGTACATAAAATATTTGTATGTTATGTACTTTTATTTGTCTCTATTTGTTGCTAAAAATAAGGAAATAGATATCATCTCCATCTCCATTATCACTTGAAATATTCTTTTTTCGTATTTATTGAGAATTTTTACCGAATAAACAATATAAAATGTAACTAATAACTAGGAAATACTGTAATTGGCGATATAAATAAGAAAATTATTTACTGTATACCTATAAATGTTTGTAAACAGCTGTTGTATTTCTTAATAAAACAAAATAAAAAAAAAAAAAAAAAAAAAAAGTAGCCAGAGACAATATCACCCAGGAGAGCAGACCTCCAGGGCGTCGTCCCATGGCATTCCACGTCCAAAGAGAAAACTGATGCAGGTCTTCCACAGGTCTAGAAAGAGAGAAAGATAACACATAACATTTAAATTTCATTTAAATATTGTGGGTTTATTGAAACAACTATTGCATTATGCTTTTCACCAAGCTCTAGATCTCTGACACTGCAATAAGCAGCATCTGAAATATTATATCATCACAGTTTCATCTAGGATCATACTCAAGAATATTTTCAGACAAAGCCATCCAAAAGGAATAAACAAATATTTTTATATAATAATGTTTACGTATTCCGTTAGTGACCTTCACAACCAATGAACGGTTGTAAATATTTTGTTTCGACTTCCGTCTCCTTTTGCGCGCCATATTTAAAAATGACGATATCCATGGATATCCTTGAAATTTATATATGTATATAATGGCATGAAATCAAAAACGTTACCTGAAGTATTGAGTAATCAGTTTTAATTAAATTTTATTAAACAATTTATATAATTTTATATTACTAATTTATACAAATAGTCATTACGACCGCCTAGTTTTTGTTTTTGCTTTTGATATTTTGACACATATTATTATAATGAATGTGAAATTGCAGCAGGGAATATTTTCTTTTGTTACGAAAGAGTTGAGAATAAAAAAATAAGAATATTATTATTTTTAACTAGATCAAATGCGTAATACGTTTTGACGAAGCCTGTATACATTTTTAGGCAAAAATGTAAATTGTAATAATTCATTTATTGAGACAAGAAGTTAACAAATCACAGTTCATTCACAAAAAAAAACAAAATTTTACAAAACACAAATTCATTTCAAACATATTTGACAGATGAAATCACAAAAAACAAATTGACCGTCGTCTATGGATTACTGCTCTAAACTTTACTCATACGATATGAATTACTATTTGACAGATGAAATCACAAAAAACAAATTGACCGTTGTCTATGGATTACTGCTCTAAACTTTACTCATACGATATGAATTACTATTTGACAGACGAAATCACAAAAAACAAATTGACCGTTGTCTTTGGATTACTGCTCTAAACTTTACTCATACGATATGAATTACTAATGTATTTTATGCTTTTAAAAAAGGAATAAAATAGTGTACTGACATTCAAACCATTGTTATATATTATATTATAAAAAAAATATATAAAATACATAATATTACTAGTTGCATGTAACACATGAGATCCAACTGTCGATAGCGATAGTATGTATAGTTGAAGAATATGTACCAAACTATAAACCCATAAATACAAATTATTGAATATTGTCAGATATTTTGTTTTCTATACAACATATGTAGGTATGTATGTCAAGATAGGATAGTATGGAGGAAGGTCCTTTTTTCCTACCCAGAATATGAAAATAGCATGATGGTTTGTATGTATGTTTGAAGATGAAGTATCAAACTATTAAGTCTTCTTACATATTGTGTATAGGCGACTGCCATACAAAATGTATGAAGCAATGTCGTCACTAAATTCAATTTTTAAAAAAATTGTTAAAAAAAATTGAGATCTTCTACTACAATGCTAATATTTTTTATAGAAAATTAAATTATCTAGTTGGGGTGTTTCGGCTTTTTTCGATAATTGTAAAAGTTTTGGAAATATAGGCAGTTAAACTCATAAATTTATGATAAAAAAAATACTTTTCTTAATAAAAAATGTTTGAGAAACCCTGGAATTTTTTTGAAAAAACTTATTTGAGATTTTGTATTTGTCTATGTTTGTACCAATTTTCAGCGTTCCAACTTTTATGGTTTCTGAGATATATAGAAAAATAAAATAAAAATTCAAAAGTTGATAACCCCTGACTGAAACAAAAATTCAAAATTTTGAGTAAAAAAGTTTTGTAGGCTTATAACTGTGTATATATTCTGAAATTTTGGGCTCTGTAAATTGAGCGGATCAAAAGTTATAAGGGGGGGACGGACACACACACACACACACACAGACACACAGACACACGAAATGTTCTACTCCGAATTCTGAGTAAATCCGTCTATGGAACATATATGCTGCGAAGCCTCTAAGTTGGTGTTTTTTGACTTCAAAGTTGGAAAAGCCGTGAAAAAAGTAGACCTCTCCATACAATTCTCGCGTATTCTGGCTTGAAACATTGTCGATATGTTAAGAGAACAAAGTTCTCCTGAACAAATCGACAGTTGGATGAATTCGGTTGGCAAAATATTTTATAGTACACAACTCTAGCTTTAACAAAGGCTTACAGAACCTGCGCTACTGACACACTTCCTATTCTTACTGGTATGGCTCCCCTGGCGACTAGCTTCAATTTACAACCTGTATAGAGGTCGAAGCTCAATTTTGGATGGCGTATCCCTTTCACTCATTAATTTCGTGGATTGATTGAGAACTTAGCCCAGAGTTATCTTTCTAGACGATTGGCATCGTAACGTCACTGGTTCTTCTTCCGTGGGGAGACTAATACTTTTACTTCTTCCCATATGTGAGGACTTGAATTTCTTCTTCGTGGATTATTCCTGATTATTGGACCACGCAAATCACAGCACAGTAGGTTCAAAAGTTATCATTTTCGTTTACACTTATCCGATTTGTCCTCGTGTCAACTTTGTGATAATCCTCAGACTTATTAGCATATTTATTTATTTATTTATTTGTATCTACTGCCAGAAGCCTTTTAAAATTAGGTATTCACAAAAAATAAAACAGTTACACAATATTACAAAAATATTAATAATAAAAAATAAACAATTATTCCAACTGTCGATTTGTTCAGGAGAACATTGTTCTCTTAACATATCGACAATGTATCAAGCCAGAATACGCGAGAATTGTATGGAAAGGTCTACTTTTTTCACGGCTTTTCCAACTTTGAAGTCAAAAAACACCAACTTAGAGGCTTCGCAGCATATATGTTCCATACACGGATTTACTCAGAATTCGGAGTAGAACATTTCGTGTGTCTGTGTGTGTGTCTGTGTGTGTGTGTGTCTGTGTGTGTGTCTGTGTGTGTGTCCGTCCCCCCCTTATAACTTTTGATCCGCTCAATTTACAGAGCCCAAAATTTCAGAATATATAAACAGTTATAAGCCTACAAAACTTTTATACTCAGAATTTTGAATTTTTGTTTCAGTCAGGGGTTATCAACTTTTGAATTTTTACTTTATTTTTCCATATATCTCAGAAACCATAAAAGCTAGAACGCTGAAAATTGGTACAAATATAGACAAATATAAGATCTCAAATTTATTTTTTCAAAAAAATTCCAGGGTTTCTCAAACATTTTTTATTAAGAAAAATATTTTTTTTATGATAAATTTATGAGTTTAACTGCATATATTTCTAAATTTTTCAAAAATATCGAAAAAATCCGAAACACCCCAACTAGATAATTCAATTTTCTATAAAAAATATAAACATTGTATTAGCACATCTCAAACTTTTTTTAACAATTTTTATAAAAATTGAATGTAGTGACGACATTGCTTCATACAATTTGTAGGGCAGTCGCCTATACACAATATGTAAGAAGGTACTTAATGTTTGATAGGTACTTAATCTCCAAACATACATACAGAACCATCATGCTGTTTTCATATTCCGGGTAGGAAAACAGGACTGACCTCCATATTGTCCTATCTTGACAAACATACCAACATGTGTTAAAATTTTCAATAATTTGGATTTATGGGTTTATAGTTTGATTCTTATTCTTCAACTATACATGTTGGATCTCATGTGTTACATGCAACTAGTGTATTTAAATATTACAAACATGTAGCTTGAAGTGGACTTGTTATTGAAATTGTGATAAAACTGTCTGTCTTAAAACAGGAATTACTCCTAGTTAGGTAGACAAAGATTTATTGGAGGAACTAAAAATCATGGTAGGTACTTCCCAAAAACTATTTTATTGTATTTTATTTTACTTTATACACCATTTATTATAAATAAACTCCTGTATGTTTTTTATTTTGAAAAAATAAATATTATTATTTTTAAAACAAAAAATAAAAGTTGACAACAAAAAGGCGCTTATAGCCACGAAGAGTTACATCAGAGCTTTCAAGACTTTTTGTCAAAAATACGGTTCACTCTTATCATTTCAGCGAACAGTGATCCTACTATTTCCTTATAATTAACTCTCTTGGCACTTTAAGTGCAGGGTCCACGAGGTTTTCTCCGGACTCTTCTTATGTTCTTTATGTGTTCTTTCACAGTGTTGCAAGAGGCCGATAATAGTCCACCTAAGCAAAGAGCAGGTGGTGGTGGAGAAGAACAGTATGCAAAATTTACTAAATGCTTCTTGAAAAATTGATGTTAAAAATTCTGCTAAAAAATTGTGAATTATATCTCTACACTATTCCATAGAAGTGGGGAATAAAAATTAAGATGATTTAATTTATCATATAATATCTCTGAAATAGAAATTATCATATATCTCTTAAATATAAATTATCATATCATATATCTTAAATATAAATTATCTCATTATATGTATCTCTTAAATATAAATTATCATATCATATTTTTTAAATATAAATTATCATATCATATATCTTAAATATAAATTATCATATCATATCTATTAATATAAATTATCATATCATATCTCTTAAATATAAATTATCATAGCATATCTCTTAAATATCTCTAAAATATAAATTATCATATCATATCTCTTAAACATAAATTATCGTGTCATAAACTTAAATATAAATTATCATATCATCATATACTTAAATATAAATTATCATAGCATATCTCTTAAATATAAATTATCATATCATATATCTTAAATATAGATTATATCATATCTCTTAATTTTAATAATAAATAAGAGATATAGTTTAACGATATATTTTTTTAATAATAGCACAAAAAATTATTGCGATTTTCTCGTGTATATTCATCATTTCCTCATTATCCCTTACATAACAACATTATTTTGCCAATATACCCACTAACAAAACATTATTTCTTTTTTTTTCATTTTCAAGTTCAAATACAATTTTATGCACTATTAGCATATTATTATGTTTGTCACAAGGTTATATTATAACTAATAAAATTAGCATTTATGCAGATCTTAATTTAATATAACCTTGAGATGAAAAGAATTATTTAACAATACATATGTAGTTCAATTACCAAATACACGACTTAACACATTCATTGATGATTTTAAAATAAATATGCAAATGAATTTAATTGATTACTCATTTCATTAGAACATTATAACATATTTTATTTACAAAAAATAAAATAAAATCTTTACTTTAAATTATTTATAATTAAATGAACAATTATCATTGAGCTTCTGAGGATGCTAGCTGAAAAGTGCGAAAGCGGTAAGCGGTTTAGTTTTTGAAAAAAACAAAAAGTTCTTTTGTATCGTACTTTTTTTTAAAGAATGAATATGTCCTAGTTTCAATTACATCCTCGTACATTCCCTAAATTAAACATAAATGCTTGTGCTATAGGTGAACGAAATCGGTCGTATTCGAACTCGCGACCACTGGATTACTAATCCAGTGCGCTAACCGCTCAACCCATCTAACTTTTTTACATTGTTTTGATCGTAATGCAACGAGAAATATCTTAATAAAATTATTTATAAAAGTTCCAAAATACATATCGATTATTACAAAAGTCATAATTGAAAAAAATATTATAGGTATAAAATCAGGTGGCTATCACTTCCTGATTGTTTAAATATAATAATTACATTATCCAATAGTCTAAATATATCATATTAAGGAAGTAATTGGTGTATTCAAATGTATTTTAACAGACGAGGTCATTATAATAAAAATATTGTTTGAACAATATGATCCTTCTTTACGGATAACTTTATCGATATCGATATGGAAATTTTCGACCAGCCATATTTTCATTTTTATATCAAAAGAGCATTGTTTAATTATTATAACAGGAGTGGGATTTTCGTAGTCCCTACACTGTGACCATTTTGATATATAAATTCAAAATTTCAAATTAATGATCTTATATATCAAAGGAGTTTTGTATAATTATTGTAATAGGAGTGAAATTTTCATAGTCCCTACACTGTGACCATTTTAATGCATAAAATTAAATTTTCAAATATCTTATATATCAAAACAGTTTTGCATAATTATTATAATTGGAGTGGGATTTTCGTAGTCCCTACACTGTGACCATTTTAATGCATAAATTTAAATTTTCAAATGATCTTATATATCAAAACAATTTTGCATAATTATTATAATAGTAGTGGGATTATTTTCTTAGTCCCTACACTGTGACCATTTTGATATATAAATTCAAATTTTCAAATGATCTTATATATCAAAAGAGTTTTGAATAATTATTATAATAGGAGTGGGATTTTCCTAGTCCCTACACTGTGACCATTTTGTGACCACTGTGACCATTTTTCCTAGTGGCTAATTGGAAGAGATTGGCTGAGGACAGACGAAGTCCGGGGGCAACAAATATAGGAGGCAATGGCTAGATTCTTAGAATATAAGTACGTCTTTAATATTACCAATAATGACAAAATACCAGCTCAGATGCGCAGGTGGTGTTACAAGATTGAACATTGAACATTGAACAGGGTGAAGACCAGTAGCGGATAGCTTATATAAGCCGAAAACCTTGGTTTGCCTACAATTGTTAAACATAAAGAAATACACAAAAAAAAATATACAATTAACGGTTACTTAAACTGTCATTACAAGAAATAATATTATTACTTATTCATAACCTAATATTTCTCTTGTTTTATTGCAAACATACTACAAGTTTTGGAAATTGAAACTTAAATACGATCGTATTCAGGGCCACAAAATATAAATGCACGAAAAACGCACCCCCCATACGCATTATGAACACTCATAATCACGAACATCTGGATGTCGATATTTTTCTTTTAGGACCTAACTCATTTTCTACTGCCATCAGTTCAAGTAATAATGATTGAATTTCACTGGTTGATTGAAGTATTAAGATTGATTGGAGTAAACTATGTGAGCTTGCAGGTACCTATACATTCTCTCTTACACTTATATATAGACACACTCATACACATATACACATTATTTCACTCATACGTACATACATACATACACTCATGCACTATCATTCAGATATAAATGTTTTTTATATGTAGCTTTATGTTTTGTTTTTTTTTTAAGTATGTAAGCTCAGCAGTCAAAATTTACTGTTAATAATAATTAAACTAATGCATTTATTTAAAAACTGTTATTATACTGTAAATTTACCGGGAGTAAAATAAAATAAAAATAAAGTAAAAAAAAAAATAAAATAAATATTATTTTGTCATGTGACAGAAAAATATTATTTTTGGTCGCAGAAATGGTCAACGATGAACTTATGCAAAAAAAAATTAAAAATTTGACATTTACCAAATTCCTTTCAGGGTTTGCGTAGTCTGAAGGTTCAAGGCACTCCCCTGGGTGAAGAACGTCCATATCCGTGACCGTTTCAAAGTCGCACCAATCAGTGTAAAGCTAACCGAAAATCGATTGACATGGTATGGACACGTTATCACACTGCCACAGGATTATATGATAAAACGAGTGGGATGTGTCCAACGCTATACTCCTCTCTACCAAGTCACCCCACAAAGTATTCAAATGTTGTATTGAAAAACTTCAACATTTTCATAAAATGAGTTTGTTAAATTAAATTTGATTTAAATGCTATTTTATTAATGTGATGCGCCTTTTTACTAATTTGAGCTTGGGGTCACTTTGAAATATTTAACAGTTAAAAAAAATGAGAAGTACTGATCAGATTTCCTTCAAATTCTAATGGGGTCTATGCGAATAATAGATATATAAATTTGTAAAATTTTAAAAGAATCTAGTAGGTACTTTAGTATATACCTAATCGATAAAGTAGAATAAACACGCCGTACATAGCACAAGGTACATATAATAGTCACAGCACACACATACAGATAGATACATTTTGATGAAACTTTCAGAAAAAAATCTCAGCACGATACTAGTTGATAATCTGCAATAAAAAATAACCTTAATAATTGTGAATACTTCCCCACTATATCCCCTTGGGGTAGTAAGGAGTAAAAATGATGGACATGGGGGGCCTAGAAGACCAATGACCACTATGAATGCCACACTAATTCCAGATACTTTTCACCCATGTTTAGAATTCAGCGAGATTATAATACACATTTCAAACATACAGATATTTTTCATGACACTTTACAACATTACCAAAAACAGATAAAGATGTTCTTAAACTCTAATACACAATCCAACAATCCCCTCCTCATTCACTAAAGATCCCTCCTCCTCATCCTGAAACATACTCGTTAACTGTATACGTGCATACTCGTTAACTGTTAACTGTATCTTTGTTTTTTTTATCTATCTTTTTAAATTTTCTTTTTTCTTTTATCTTGTATTTTCTTATGATTTTTTCAACTGTGTAATAAATTACTGTATCATCATTAATTTAAACTGAAGAAAGCACGTTTGGCTCAACTTTTATACAATAAATGTAATGTAATATAAATAAATTATAGCTGTAACTTTCTGAGACAAAATAAATAAAATGAAAACTAGGATAGAAATGGGACTAAGACTAGGGCAAAGAATAAGAAAAACAATGACAAAACACATCACAAATAAATATTTCATCTGATGTTATTTGAATGACATTGAATCGAGATATGCTTAATTTTATACAACACCTATGTCTTAATCATCATTTTGTTATTGTTTTAGTCACAAGTCTTTATATTACAGTCGACTACCGCAGTTTATAATATTATGTGCTTTGCTGTCATAATCGGTGACCTTCTGTAATGTAGGTACCTTTTCCTTTGATATAATATCGTTTCAAACTATGAGAACTCGGCTACTTGAACTGTCACATAGTATCGTTGTATGATTGACTTTTCTATTGAAGTACCGCTATCGATGTTTTGTGTCTGAACTGACAACAAACAGACGGTGCCTACCTATTTAATAATATGAATATTCTTCTTCAGTCCTCCTTCTTCCAGTGATGGACATAGGACTCGCTCTGAGACCGCCACAGCTCCCTATCTTGGGCAGACCACATCCATCCGCCTCCAGCCACTCGTCTTCTTAGTCCATCTGGAGTCTGTGGTTCGGCGACATGCCCTGCCCAGCTCCAATATTTCTTGGCAACCATTTGAACAACGTCGCGTCGGTTATTTTCGTTTTCTCTCTTATTCAAAAGTTAGTTTTTCTATCTCTTAACCAAATACCCGGCATTATCCTTTCCATGGTTCTTTGTGTTCTTCTTCTTCTGGGTCACAATCCTAGGATTGGTCTGCACCACTCGATCTTTCCACTTAACTCTATCGTCCGCCAGTCTCTACATCTCTTTGTAACTGCTACAGCGCACGTCACTGATTATCTGGTCTATATAGTTGTTTCTGGGGCGACCTCTACAGTTACCCCCATCAATCATTCCTTCGAAGATGGTAAAAAGC
Source organism: Molanna angustata (assembly GCA_963576475.1). Lineage (NCBI taxonomy): Eukaryota > Metazoa > Arthropoda > Insecta > Trichoptera > Molannidae > Molanna > Molanna angustata. Next base: position 6,575,916 of record OY754970.1, on the reverse strand, counting down.
AGGCCTGGGTGCCGGATGTTGTGGCCTATCCAAGTTGTTCTCTGTTGGGCAATTCTTTTCATAATTTGCCTTGTCTCTCCAACTCTACTTAGTACCTCGTCGTTGCTGATGTGTTCTGACCAGTGAACTTTAGCCATGTGTCAGACAGACGTCCCGTTTCTTTGTGTGACTAATATGAATATACTAACATGAAATTAATCGGCTGTGAGGTTTCGACTTAGAATAGTGATTCCATTTTCGGATGTCCCGTAAAAGCCCGGTAAACGAAAATACAAGAGGAAAAATAACGTCTCACAATGAGATTCACCACGCATTCTGAATGCTGCCTTTTTAGGTGAGACTGGTATGTGGGTAAACACGCATATGTCGTGTTTTATTTTTATATCGTAATGCACACCCATACCCCACACTGCGGGATATGCCGTGATGGTATGAAGGAATGAGTATTATAATAGGTATACTCTTCCATCATAACGATATAGCATAGAACCAAAGAAGGCAGCGAATTCTAGTAAGATAATCTCCTTTCAATCCAATACTATATTTTAACTTAAATAACATGCAAATACAAATTACATTTAAATAATTTAAAAATCTGCATTTTTTCACCTATAAAGAGGAAGCGTACTGGTAAACGATTACATGAAAATTCTTCGAAACACAATTGTTCGAATGCGCAATTGTACGAATAACAGTTTTTCGAAAATCAGTTATAAGAATGACAACTAACATTTGTTGGAAAACCAATTGACTGAATTTAATATATTTTTGTGTCATTGTATTGCCCCCTTTGACATATTTGTTGCCAGAAAATATATTCGATGTAGACAATTATTACTTGCTGTATTATTGTTGGGTACTCTCAATATCATGGATTTTGATGAAACCTCTTGCCTTCCACTTCTCTTGTTTTAACAGAGCGGTGCGTCGCCATGTTGTTTATTCCATAGATTTTTATTATAATATACCTACTATGTAGATGTAGTACTCCGTGCAAAAAGTGAGTCATGGAATATCGCGCGTTTGACTTTTTGGTTGACAACATATTTCAGTTTTCCTTATATTTCAACACATCCTAGATAACTTAAAATCTAAATCTAAATAAACAAAGTGTTTTTTACGACAAATAAATCCGAAAACAATTCACATTAGTCGTTATTCTCTATGGAAAAACAATGTACTAAAACGTCAAAAATCCCCCGGAAAAATGCCTCACTTCGATTCATACAAAAAACTACGACATCTAGTATATTATAATAAAAATCTATGGTTTATTTCTCTCACAATGCTACCAACATGACATCATAAAAATTCGAACAATTGTAATTTCTGATAATTGTGTGTTCGGAAATTCTTTTTTTCGAAAAAATGTGATTCGAATAATTGTCCTTCGTAAAATTGATTTTCGTCACCCTGGTAAACGCAACCACTCCCAGGTGCCAGACTTACCTTTTTCATATCTATATTCAATAAGAAAGGAAATATTAAAAAAAACAGCCGTTAAAAAATGTTTCTATCTCTCAGACTATAAAGGTTAATTTATTTTCATGAGAAGTGCGCATATCAAGTTCATGAGTTCGTACTGTTATTGAAACAGAAAAATAATACTCGTTAGTTCTATGAATCAAAACAAAAGAAGTCATATGTATTTTCTTCCCAGGCATAACTATGTAAACAAAACGAATTCCTGAAATGACTCGTTAGCTAAATGATAAAAGTGCAACAACATTGTAAACAGAAAACATGGATGACATTTTGAAAACAATGCTTTGTGACTACAATTGTTTTGCAAAAATGGATGTTATACTCATAAAAATAAAAAACATATCTAGCAATGTTGTACAAAAATATACAAGGTAATCCAACTATCGATTTGTTCAAGAGAACTTTGTTCTCTTAACATATCGACAATGTTTCAAGCCAGGATGCGTATTTACGTTTCCGTGTTGATTAGAAGGCAAGTACTGCCTCGAATTAGGCACTGGTTTGTAGCGCTAATGCACTTAAAAACTCGTGTTGAATTCGAAGCACGTGACCTCCAAATGCACACGGTTTAGCGACGTAAACTGTTCCTGCTAATACGTGTTCAATTCGAGGCAATTAATTATTGAATATGGGAACATGTAATATAGCCATAGGTATTATACTCAAACATTCGGGAGTCAATGATATTTGATGATGATTTTTTACGGAATAATTAAGGAGAACCAGGAGCTTAACGAACCTACATGTCTTACGATCATCGGCTGGTTTACGTGATCACTTTTTGCGCTTGCGCAACGTTCACCAGTTCCTTCCTATTGAGTTCCCATGTAAAACCAATATTATTTTTTTATTTATTTATTAAATTAATATCCTTGTTTAACAAGTACATATACATCTTCCTACTTTCCTTAAATTAGGCAAAAATGCTTGTGCCATAGAACAACGAAATCGGTCGAGGCAGGATTCGAACTGGCGACCACTGGTTCACTGGTTCACTGGTCCAGCGCGCTAACCGCTCTGCCATCGACCCATCTTCATATTCCATTTTTTTTATTTATATAGTTATGCAATTATGTACTTAGACAGAATAAATGCTATCTCAAACAAAATTTTAAGTATTCGTTTTACTATTTTTTATAATTGACGAGTCTTGATTCTTTATCATACAAACCATCACGGCATATCCCAAATTGAATTCAATTTAAATTAATTAAATAGAATATAATCAATTTAAATTGAGAATCAAATTAATTTACAGGTATGCGGGTGTTCTTTATCATAATATAACATTATATATAGCAATTTATATTTAGGAGGTATACTTTCTGAAGAACAGACCAAATAGGTTTACTAAACGAAGAAGAAGAATATGCAATAAACTCGCTACTTACGCTTATTGTAAGTAAGTATTTAATGAAATAAATAAAGAAATAACTTCTTGAATTTCAAACTTGAATAAAATCTTTAAATTTTTTGTATACTTACTGAATACATAATATATACATCCTCAATTCTTGTACGGGTTGTAAAAAGTTGATATTGTATTTTCAGATAAAATGAGTAGGTAATAATATTTCATCTGAATGGATTCAGAGATACAATGCTCTCTATTCACTATCTCTCTCTCTCATTCACTCTTTTCTCTCACTCTGTGTCCTTCAACTTTTCCCACACCCCTTCCCGCCTCGGGATAAGTTCTCCGGGGAGGGGTTGGTTGTTGGGATTTCCCGGGAATTTGAGGAACCAGGAAGTACTGCACGTGCTGGCCCACTCCTACTCGCTCACCCGCACCCACACCCCTAATTCACCGCCCGGCCCTCGTGGGCGGTTAGAGATTACTCTAGAAAAGACAACACAATTAATGATACACAAAGCCCTTCGAAACTAGAAAATGAATAACAGTTTTTAATGGTATATATACTACAAATTGATATATAACTATAAGGGCTATATTTTCGTTTCCTAGAGGAATTTTAACATATATATTTGGGACATCCAACTATTGATTAAAATTAAATATTATATTTTTGTGAAATACATTCTTTTCTTAAGAATAAAGACGTATTTCGAAACATTTGCAATTTATGTAACTCACTTTTTGAAAGAACTCCATATTTTTTTGAATTATGATTTCTAAAATATATAGTAATTTCTTTTGTTTTTTTTATTTTCGTTAAATATTTATTTTTATTTAACAGGAAATAAATTATTTGAGTAAAGAAAGTTAAATAGATCTTTCTAAATAAATACTAACGGAAGAGTAGTTCACGGTCGGAAGAAGACACTGGGGTGCGGGACACTTGGGTGCGAAGGTCACTTGAGTGCGAGCCCACTTGGTCGCGTCTTATTCTATTCAAAAATAATAAATGACATTATAACGCAACTCGCTCATACGAATGGTAATAATGACTACATACAAACCTAACCAACCTAATAGAAAAGTAAATTATATCACGTTTTTTTAGCGTGACACTACTTGGGATATACAGGTACATGCACGCACATGAATCACATCTTGAATCAATTCCGTTATTGCAGGAGGTGTGAGACAAACACACACACACTAATATCCTCGACATTTTATTACTTTAGATGTATTAACAATACCAGCTTTGTGATCAAACAAAAATTTCTCTCGATTTGTCCGATTCCTTAAAATTGTATTAATGCTAGAAAACATCTCATTGATTTATTTTAGTTTTCGTGGAAAGTTTTTCTTTCGCCCCTTCTCTAATATAACAATATGTATATTATATCTATAGAAGCCTCCAAGATCCTTGAGGTCCGGGTCGAGCATCTCGACCTTTACCAAGAATTGTTTCAATTCAAAAAGATCCCCCGCAAAACAAACTTTCCTTTAAGATACGAAATATCTTCGCAGATTAGCAAATGTACAATATCGAAGGGAACCTTTCTCCAAAAAATATAATTAAAGAGAACTTCAATCTATTTAGGTACCTACCGATCCTTCTTCTGGCAAATTATAAGCGACTTCTTCTTTTTTTTATTGGTTTATACACTAAGAACAAGTTTTGATTTAAAAACGAAAATTCCGTTTCAAAAGTCTATATTTATTCTGGTTATCGAATCAATATTTTTGATTCAAAACTAGTTGATTGCAAAATATTTTAGTAATTTTTACTAAAACATGAACAACAAGAAACTTTGTATAAGTAATCCACTTCACATTTATATTTCGTTAGAAATTTTTCTGATTTTTCAATCCATCTTCAGTAACAACTAAAAAGTGACTCACATTTTAGTTTTTACTGAAGATGGATTTAAAAATCCGAAAACGTTCTAACGAAATATAAATGTGAAGTGGATCATACAAAGTTTTTTGTTGTTCATGTTTCAGTAAAAATTACTAAAATATTTTGCTATTAATATGGAATTCCACAAGATTTTGATAAAATTATTTTAATAAATTAGTTGATTGCACTTGAAAAGAAAAACTTAAAACTACAGTAGTGATGGGGATGGCAAATGTGGTGTGTTTAAGAGATCATAAAGACAGGTCGTGATCTTTCAGAAAAATACTCCCGTAAAAATCTGGCTTTACTGAGAGAAATATGAAAACAAGTCTACATATTGATTTAAAAACCAGAATTCCTTTAAAAAATCAACTGGGTACAAAGATCCTTCAATTGGAATTCGAGATTTCAAATCTACACTTTTAAATAAGATGCATCAAAATTATTTTGATGAACTCATTTTCCTAACATTGTCACTTCCTCTTTATGTAAAAAAAAATACTTGATATTGAATGAATTTTAAGTCATCGTGTGGATTTAATAAATACACGAACTTAGTTTTTCATTCAAACATTTAAAGGTTAAAATGTTACCGCGTGGGTATTTATCGGGAAGTGCTTCCACGTCTTTACAAATCCCTTAAGTATTGTGTACTTAGAGAAAGGTAAAGGCCATAGTTCAACGGCTTATGGTGCAGAAGTGAGAAGGAAATCAGCCACCCTCAGTGTATTTTATGTACCTATATATAAGAATATTTTAAGCTTCATTTTGATTTTGATTTTTAACAGTTAAATTGGGTGACAGAAATGATAAGCAAATGAAATTAATCATATTCAAAAATACAGAGGTGGAATTAGTATTTAAAACAAACCTTACATGTAAATTATTGATTTGTATTCAAATAAATTTTAACCTTAGTGATGAAATGTTTTATGTATTATTTAGTAGAAGTGCAATGTTTGATGAAAGAAACATTACAAAATAGATACTCCCCTTTTTTAATACGAGATTTTATCTCAATCTCAATTAAAGAGGGTTATTATGAAATATATTATGGAACTTGTTAATCTTGTTTATTGAAATTTATATGTACATTGTAATTGATTCGATTAATATATTAAAACAAAAAAAAATTAAATACGAATAAAATATTGAGTATCAAATATGGAATAGCGCATATATTATGTAGTGTATACTGCCTTACAAATTGTCTGAAACGATGTCGTCACTAAATTCAAATAAATCGTTTCATGTAACACATGAGATACAACTATCGATAGCGATAGAATGTATAATTGAAAAATACGTACCAAACTTAAATCCAAATTATTAAATATTTTAAGATATTTTGTTTTCTATACAAAACGTTTAGGTATGTATATAATGATAGGAAATTATGGAGATCAGTCCTTTTTTCCTACCCAAAAATGAAAGCAGCTTGATGGTATGCATTAAAATTCAGTTATTAAGTTATTAAACCCTTGACTGAAACAAAAATTCAAAACCCTGAATATAAAAGTTTTGTGGGCTTACAACTATCTGTATATTCTGAAATTTTGGGCTCTGTCTGTGAATTGAGCGGATCACAAGTTATAAGGGGGAGTGGACACACACACAACCTCACACACAGACACACCCTCAGACATACAGACACACTAAATTAATGTTCTACTCCGAATTCTGAGTAAATCCATATATGTATGGAACATAATATGCTGCGAAACCTCTAAGTTGGTGTTTTTTTAGTTCAAAATTGAAAAAACCGTGAAAAATATAGACCTGGCATACAAATCTCGCGTATCTTCGCTTAATCCTCTGTCGATATGTAAAGAGAAATAAATTCTCTTGAAAAAATCAACAGTTGGAAAAGTAAACTGAAATTTTCTCGCTGCGCAGCCATTGATTTGATTTAAATAAACTAAGGTTGTGTTTCTGGAACAAATATTAAAGTAAAAGTATAGTTAAAATACTTTGATTTCATAAAATTGTGAAATATTTTGGTCGTTTCATTGAAATCTAATACCGTCGATCGGCACAATTTTGAACAATTTTATGAAATCAAAGTATTTTAACTATACTTTTACTGATACTTTTGATGAAACAACCCAGTCTTAAACTTTCAAGGTGCGGATTGTTTTTAATTTATCGAAAAAATCGTAAGAAGACATTTCTCCTTGCATGGATTTTTTTAATATGGAACAAGCAATGCAAACTTGAAAAATTTCCATTCCGACAATCTTTTTTTAACGAGTTCTTAGAAAAAAATGAATTATTCATTGAATAATAAAAATATATTTATTTATAAAAGATCACGACCAAGTCGCAACAAAGTTTTCAAATTTCGCATGGAAAATTTCCAGCATTTTCATGAAATGAGTTTGTTAAATTATTTTTGATCTTATTATGAAGAGTTGATAATTCTGCAGTGCCATTATATGAAAGTGATGAACCTTTTTAGCAATTTTTAAATAAAAATTTCGAATTTCAGGTCACTTTGAAATATTTGACAGTTTAAAAAAATGAGAAGCACTACTCAGATATCCTTCAATATCTAATGGGGTCTAAGCGAGTATTAGATATACAAATTTGCGAAATTTGAAAAGAATCGAATAAGTACTATAGTCTATAATCGATAAAGTATAATAAACACGCCGTACATAGTACATAGCACATAGTCCACAGCATACATGTACATTGTGAAGAATCTTTCAGAATACAATCTTATCATGATACTAGTTGATAATCTGCAATAAAATATAACCTTAAAAATTGCGATGTAGTGACAATTTTGTACAATGTATATTTCTAGTTACAGAAATATTTCTAATATAATTAGATATATTTCTGTAAACACCTAGGTATATGTAAATATCCGTCTATCAATATTTTAAAATATTTTAACATCGATGCATTTTTGAATTCTTTCCCTTGCTTCGAATATTTTCTTCGCTCTATATTATCATTATGGGTAGATGCCAAATTTATCAACAAATCAAATATAAAACGTATTATCTTTTCAAACTTTTTAAAATATACGATATATTTTAAATGCAACTGAGAAAAGTATTCCACCATTGGTTCGATTATTTTCCTACCAAATGTATTTTTTTGTAATTTTTATCAATGTCTAAATCTGAAATGATTAAATCGTCACTATAAATAATTACTAATGGATTTCCACTCTGTTGATACAAAAACTTAATTATATTTCTTTCTAATTGTCGCTATTCCCCGATAGATGGCAATTAAAAGACGAATCCCCACATTAATTTAATTTGCGTCATATCTGTATTTATTGATTCAATAGAATTGGTCCGTCTATATTTTGTGTATTTCGCCCTTGAAACATTGGCCATTAATTATTTATTGATAATTTATTAACGACTTGTACAATTTCGTCTCTATTAAATTTGTGAAGAGCCCGGTGTCATCTGGCAACCTTCAGATATACACAATTATAATTGCTATGTAATTAAATAATTAATTTTCCAATTTTCGATAAAATTTATCATTCCAATGTGACCTCCAAAACATGCCCAAATGTCAAGTCAAGGTTCGATACAAGGCGACTAAAATCAAGGCAACTCCGTTGAAAATGTTTTATGTCATTGAAGTCTAAAAATAAATACCAATCGATATTTTTCCTTTTCTTTTTTTTCAGGACTGAGTGAAGTGAAGATATGACTTGTCCGTCAATCTTACTGTGATAAAAGCCAAAATTGATTCAATCTTCTCTGGGAAATTCCTAAGGAATCTATCGCTGCAAATGTTCGTATTGAAATGCCATCTTATCCAATATTCCACTGAATTTAAAGATCCTTGTCACTAAAGGGAGCTTATCGTACTGCAAGAAAATCTTTAACATTTGTTTTTTCATTAAGTAGACATTCCTTTAAAGAAAAAAATCTCCATCATACGAAATCTTCAGCCTCATCTTTGTATATATAATTCTTCTGTACGTGTGTATGTCACTGAACTCCTCCTAAACGGCTGAACCGATTTTGATAAAAAAAATTGTGTATTTGTGTGAGACCCAGAATGGATTAGATTCACAAAAAGGAATTTTATAAAAATATCAATCGTTATAAATATTTTCGGAATATGCATTTTGAATAAAGGCGACATTGCTTTCGATGTGTCATAATATTATGCAATGTTGGTTATGCCATTTAAACTTGATGTTTTTCTCAACGCTGTCTGCGGTATTTGAGAAGTCTTTCCACAAACTTTCTCTATATACAACTCAACAGAATAGTAGTGGAGTTATATGACATTGTTTCCATCGATAAGCTGATGGAAAGTAGGCTGAGGTGGTTCGAACATATTCGAAGAAAACCGCCAGAAAACGTATGTAACACTGCACTGGACTATCGAGTTGCCGGCAAAAGACCAAAAGGGCGTCCAACAACACGATTGAAGAACTTGATGGCGGAGGATTTTCGGGCATGTAATGTCTCTAAGGAGAGCCGACAGCTGCGGGAGAGAGAAATAGGAGGTGTGAGAGGGGGAAAGAGAGAGAGAGGGGGGGGGAGGGAGAGTGAGAGAATGATAATATTAATGTGTACCAAGACATATGTTTATAAATTAAATGGAATGCCAAGGGGAGTAGCAAAACTGCTGTGCAGGGACAGATTTTTTCTATTATCATTTTCTGGTGTCCCCACCCGCACACCTGTCGCTGTGGGATATGCCGCGATAGCGTGTGATATTTTTATGTTTGATAAACCAGTTAATAAAAGGCAAGCCAACTCTCGTGCAGGACAACGTCTGTCGGGTCCGCTAGTAATATATATTTCTTACCCGCGCGATCTCTTTTTTTACCTGTCATACTCAGAATTCTCAGAATCTTCTAAACTTCCTATATTTTTATAGTTGCATTTACGCAAACATTAGATTTTTTCCTTGCCAGGATTCAATGACATTTTATAACAAATTTTTAACATTTCAATAGAGACGAAGTCATCGGCTGGTTAACGTGATTATTTTATGCGCTAGCGCAACGTTCACCGATTATGCCTTCTTATTTATACATAATTGGTATTGACTGTCTGCCCTTGCTTCAATACTATGTGTTGTTAACATTCTTCTTCCTATTTTGGTAGATCTATGATCTGTTTCCCGGGACGAGGATGTCCAGCTCTCCCTCCATCTCTTTGATGACTTCCCGGTGGTCGGCGTCCCTCTGGTATCTCTCGCATTGCAATATTTAGCAGCCTTCCTGGATTCATCCTCTTTACATGATCTCTCCAGCATCGTCTTCTCTACCTGCTCCACCTTACAACATCCTCCTCATTGGGAATTCCGTCTCTGAGGGTTCCGTCTTAGCGTTTTCATCTCTGTTGTTCTGAGTAGCTGTTTTGTTCTCACCGCGTCTGCCCTTGCTTCTAATCCATATTGTCATTATGGGTCTGATGCAATTTTTCACTAGTGTCAGACACGTTGTTAATTCGCCTTCCATGTTTTCGATAAAAACATTTACATTTCTCACTAAGTGTTGTGTACCATTTCAAGAAGACTTTACGAAGCACTGTTCGAGAAAAGCGGAAGGCAACTTCCGGTGCATCGCCGAGAACCTGGGTAAGTCGATCTCTGTTCCTGGTGATAAATTTCTCTTGTCCTATCCCGACCTGACCAATTCCTTCAAAATATACAGTCCACTTAAGCGAGTCGGGCAGTATCGTCCAGAGCCAATATTACAAATTTTCATTTCACCAGGGCCACAACATAGCTGGTATATTCGTACCTAACTCTCTACTAGTATAATATATGTTTATTGGTTCAAACAGTATCCCTCCTGCATCCGAAGTAGCTTTATTAGTCTGTTCTTTGACTTCGTTATAGAGATCATTGCAACTAGGTATCCCCACACCTAAATTTAAATTTTGTGCCACATTTAAATTTTGTGACCTGTTCTATTGGCCTGTTCTTAACCATAGTTTACAAATCCCGAATCTGTACTTAAGCAATATTTCATAAGAAGAATAAAATCCAAAGAGCTAAAGAGTAAAAGATAGATACAAGATGATATATTTTTATTTGATTGGTATAGAAATAAAATAATGTGGATTGTTTTTAACAAGTACGTTACCTTTGATTTTGGTTTTAAATCGTATTACCCTCAGGTTTACTCATGAAGTTGATTACAGTAAAATTAAGATTAAGACTTTAGCAATCTTTGAGGTTAAATTAATTAAACAATACTATAAATTTACATAACAATTCTTGACAATTTCATGCTAAACGTAGATATCAATAAATTTTCATGGTTAAATGTAGAGAAATATTAATATTGGATTATGATCGAGTACTGATTTATACATTTTTAAGATTAAGGCAACCTAAGAACGTATTAAGAATATGTCATGAGTAGCAACAGATTCCTCAGTTTCTTCTAATTTACTATTTGTGAATGTATTCAATTAAAACAACTGTTGCACCTTATCAAGTGTCCGCTTTATATTTAACCTCCGTGATGTAGTGCACCCCTGGAGGTGAACTCGGGGTTAAACATGTTAGTGGCAAAGCCGTAGGGGTAGAAAAGATAACCCTTACTCTTCTCCATATACCCATACCAAAGACTCAAAACGCAGTGCCACTAATACTAAGAAAACGACGCGACATCCCCTCTTGGCTTGGAAAATTCGCGCGATCTTCGAGATCTCACCCATCGGTCGGATGTTGCGAATTGTGAAGAGCATGGTGTGGGCCACCACAGCGGTGTGTGAATGAAACGACAATAGCGAGGCAGAAAGAGACAGACGGTCATGATAGGTGCCTTTGTACTCTGACCTTGACACTGTCGGTGACGGAACACAGTATGATGTATGTAAGTCAACTTTATTTTTATTTTAATCAACCCCTAAATTCAAACATTTGTTAAACAATTATAATATCAAATAGGGATAATATCGTCAGAACCTCCTATTTTACACTAAATACTCAAGAACAAACTATGCAAACAACACTTAAGTTAACCGTAGCTGAAATATGTACAATAACCTTAATCATAATCCAGATATTTTTTAACAATAAACCTACAATCGTTAAAAAACAACTATCATAATTATTATAGTAAATACATTCTGAACCAAATTACATAATTTTTGGCATGTCCAATACTGCATTGAATATGACAACTCACCCTTTCCTCCTCTCCTACCCTTCTTCATGCCCCACCAATTCTACATTTAACTAATCTCAAAAAATTTTCTTTTCTTTTTTCGCTTGAATTGTCTTTTTTATATCAATCTGTGGAACAATGTAATTGAATTGTCTTTGTTATATCAATCTTTGGAACAATGTAATTGAATTGTCTTTGTTATATCAATCTTTGGAACAATGTAATTGAATTGTCTTTGTTATATCAATCTGTGGAACAATGTAATTGAATTGTCTTTGTTATATCAATCTTTGGAACAATGGAATTGAATTGTCTTTGTTATATCAATCTGTGGAACAATGTAATTGAATTGTCTTTGTTATATCAATCTTTGGAACAATGGAATTGAATTGTCTTTGTTATATCAATCTGTGGAACAATGTAATTGAATTGTCTTTGTTATATCAATCTGTGGAACAATGTAATTGAATTGTCTTTGTTATATCAATCTTTGGAACAATGGAATTGAATTGTCTTTGTTATATCAATCTGTGGAACAATGTAATTGAATTGTCTTTGTTATATCAATCTTTGGAACAATGGAATTGAATTGTCTTTGTTATATCAATCTGTGGAACAATGTAATTGAATTGTCTTTGTTATATCAATCTGTGGAACAATGTAATTGAATTGTCTTTGTTATATCAATCTGTGGAACAATGTAATTGAATTGTCTTTGTTATATCAATCTTTGGAACAATGGAATTGAATTGTCTTTGTTATATCAATCTGTGGAACAATGTAATTGAATTGTCTTTGTTATATCAATCTGTGGAACAATGTAATTGAATTGTCTTTGTTATATCAATCTTTGGAACAATGGAATTGAATTGTCAGAAATACAACAGCTTATACAATAATATAATAATACAGTAAGATAAAATTCTTGTTGATAACGCCAATTACAGTATTTCCTAGTGGGTTTTACAATATAATATAATATAATATAACATAACACAATACAACACAACACAATGCAACACAATACAATACAACAAAGTGTAACATAACATAATATAATCTTCACTGCTAGACTGCCCATGGAGATGAATACGACGTGATGGGACACACTGCGGGGAGGGGAAGGGGGGGACGTATATATGTAGTAAATCGGCCCGCGCAACGTGCGACCACAAACACACCACTATACAAAGCATTCATACTTATACACTGATACCACCATTTGTGATAAACAACATGACGTGTAGTTCAAGAGAAGAATGAATTGAAGAATGAGTACCAAACTATAAACCCATAAATACAAATTATTTAATATTTTAACATATTTGGTTTTCTATTTTCCACCAACCAACAGCCTCACGTTTGAAATCCAGAAATAGCTTCATTAAAAGCACCTCCCCGATTGAAAATTCACAAAAAAGGAGAGAGGATCTGTGGAAACAGGACCTTGGAGCGGGGCTGTGGATGCATCCACGTGAGGGTATCCCAATAGGAGAAGACCTTCCCTACTGTATATGGACTACCCTCAACAGATTAAGGGTCGGTGTCACACGATGTAGAGTGAACCTCGCAAGGTGGGGGTACCTCTCTGAAGATGACACTCTATGTGACTGCGGCGTAATCCAGGATGAGAGTCACCTTCTGATATGTCCACTTATGGGGGAAGGATGCACCCCTGGTGACATAATATGGCAAACGACAAGGCGATAGCAGTCGCCGCATATTGAAGTGGCAGGGTTTGAACCAGCCGGACACGTAAAGTAAGTAAGTAAGTATACAACACATGTACCTAGGTATGTATGTATGTCAAGATAGAATAGTATAGAGGTGAGTCCTTTGATCCTACCCAGAATATGAAAACAGCATGATGGTATGTATGTATGTATGTTTGGAGATTAAGTATCAAACTATTAAGTCTTCTTAGATATTGTGTGTAGCTACTGCCATACAAATTATATGAAGCAATGTCGTCACTAAATTCAATTTTTATAAAAATTGTTAAAAAAAATTTGGGATGTGCTAATACAATGTTGATATTTTTTTTGGGGTGTTTCGGCTTTTTTCGATATTAAAAAAAATGGAAATATAGGCAGTTAAACTCATAAATTTATCTTAAAAAAAATATTTTTCTTAATAAAAAATGTTTGAGAAACCCTAGAATTTTAAAAAAAACATAATTTGGGATTTTGTATTTGTCTATGTTTATACCTATTTTCAGCGTTCTAGCTTTTATGATTTAACCAAATTTTCAAAAGTTGATAACCCCTGATTGAAACAAAAATTCACACTTCTGAGTATAAAAGTTTTGTAGGCCTATAACTGTTTATATATTCTGAAAATTTGGGCTCTGTAAATTGAGCGGATCAAAAGTTATAAGGGGGGGACGAAAACACAGACACACACACACACACACAAAACTCACATAAAATGTTCTACTCCAAATTCTGAGTAAATCCATGTAATGGAACATATATGCTGCGAGGCCTCTAGTTGGTGTTATTTACATGCAAAAAGTCCACTACGCCATACAAAATTTTCCTTCGTACACGCATCTTGGCTTAATAATGTCGATTCATTCAGATAATTGAATTCTCATGAACGAATCGACAGTTGAAAAACTGTTGGAAAAAACATTCACCATAGTCCATAGATTAATAACTCTTGATTAATAACTTTGTTAAGTGTTTGAATGTTTCACGTGTAAGTGTTTGAATGTTTCAAAGAAAATAAAATTAAAACAAAATAATTTTAAATTCAGTATGATTTTAATAATTCAAAAACTTAAGTAAAAAGGTCGGGAGCGTCCAACAATGAGATGGTACGAAGGAAACGTGAACGTGTGTTTGAAGGGTGAATAACAGACGAACATGACATGTATGAGACCATGTATGAATGTCGACGAGGCGATTAATGTGTGCCGAGATAGAAAAAAGTGGCGTTAAGTCCTTTTTACCTACCGTGGCGTGATGGTATAAGTGTATCAAATACTTAGTCCTTTTAAAAATTAATTCATATAACTTTTATTAAATTTTATTTTGTTCTTCTCTATATTTTCTTTTCTTAAAATAAATCTGCGTTCATCAAAATTCACTTACACAAAGAACATCTCAATTCGGTAATGTCACATTTAAATAAGAAGACGAAATACGAATGCCTACCGATTATATTCGAGGATATCTAAAAAGTAATTTACAAAGGATAAAGGATTCTTGGAAAAATCCTTATTAAAATTTTTTTGCCGTATCTTCAAAGCCTGCAAGGATTAAGTCTCGTTACAGAGAGAGAAAAAAATCATTACTTACTTACGCTGTAAGCAAAAACCTAGTCTAATAATTTTCAAGAAAATGTTTTTACAAATGACAATTTCAAAATATAAGTATATTTTATTATTCTGCAAAATAAAGGTAAGTATTGTACATGTTTTGATTTGATTTTCTTATTTCAAAGATGTTTTTATTAAAAAATTTAACTAAAATTAATTTATCTTAATTGGTATTTCATCTTAATTGGATGGGATGGTGACTTTGTAGCTTTTTTAATGCATAATGAAAAGTCAAATTAATAAAAAAAATCATGTATTTTATGGTATTTGTTTAGCACAAACCCGATAAAATAAAATAAAACCTTGAAATGTCTCAAATACAAACTGAGACCATTAAAAATAAAGATCTGTATAGACTTATAAAATGTTACATATTATAGAGGTGCATATGTTTATGTACAATGTACAACACTTGTTCATTGTACATCACGTCGGAGTCACCAATTTGAGGGTAAATGTTTATTCTATTTATTTTATATCAGAAGGATTATATTACAGAAGGTGTGTGTTCAAAGGATTCTATTTTATTTAAAATATATACCTCCAAGTATAATATTGCTTATGCCAGTTAATTAAATAATTGATAATACACAGTTTATAGTGATGAAAGGTTTTAATCAAAGAACTTCTTATATACATGATCAACTTTGGTTCATTCGAAACAAATGAAATTACAATATAATAATAACTTAATTAATTTGTGATGTCGTGGGTCGGAACTAATAGATAAAAATTCAACGCGACTCTAATATATTAAACGATCAACACATGAATAAGGATTTGTAGGTTAGTATCAATGACGGTGGGCTATGGTTCGTTGACCCTCGTAAATCTTCGGAAGTATTCGAGAATTCCGGGTCATACATGTTGCAGCCCACCAGGCTCTGCCACACTATCTTTACAATCAATTTCAGAGAAAGATTGCAATGTTAATGTTTTTTCTCCTATACTGTGTGTTAATTAGTTTACATAATTATTGATGGAATACCAGCCTCCCCTCCCCCCCCCTGAATCAAAATAAATGATAACTTACATACAGTTTACAAAACTTGTCAAAAATGCATAAATTCATACAATACCTGTGTTACCAACACAATCGGATTAGTTGTTGCTAATTTCCCTCCGTTTCCGCTTCATCCCAATCCATAATCAGTTTTTCGTTGTCCTTGCGATGGAGCCGAGCGACTATATTTTCGATACGAAGAAATGTGATATAATTTGATTCCGAGTGTCAACTAATTGTGTATTTGAGTATAGTGTTTCTTCCTTTGTGAGATACTTTATGTTTTCTGTGTGATAAAACTTTCTTTATTGTATCATTTTGGATCAGAGAGATCATCAAGGAGAAGTCAACCGTTTGGCCACCACCAGTGAGTTCACAAGATAGGTCGCTTGGCATCTCCCATCCCTGTTGCACCTTTTGAACATTCTATATATACAGTCCACTATTTCCATCAGCATAACCCTTCCAACCGAGGCAGGGCAATTTTGCCACGGAACATTTATCGAAGCGTTAACAACCTGCATAGATTACAATGCGAATGTTGCCGTTTTTGGCATACGAGTAAGTACTGATTCCATATTTTTCTTAAAACAATCATGCAATATTATTTTTTTAAAGTTTATCTAAATTTTTTGTTGTATCTAAGTATTTTTACAAAGCGTAAATATTCTTTATTTATCTAAAAACTTATTAATATTTTTTAATTTTTTTCGTTTGTTTACTCATTTAAATGTATGTTGATAACTATACAATAAATGTATTTTTACTGTATTTCTGCTTTAAACAAAAAAATATGTTTTTTTCTTTGGACGGTCGAAGAACTACGAAGAAAAATAAATTTAATATAATGTATTTTCAATATCCCAGAGTGAAAAATATCCTTCAGATTTTTTTCATTTACTTACTATCAGGTTATTCCATCGTTTAATCTAAACATATTTCCAAGCATTGGAGTCAAGTAACGATCGAAAAGAGATATATCTACCATTTTATAAACGAATTTGACCTTCTGCCTTCTCAAAAAAGAACTTTTGAATACTTTTCCCCAATATATTATCGAATATCTATAATATTTATTGAATCCTTTAGAAAGCGAGAAAGGTTGAATGCTTTTAACTCTCGTTCAGTAAATATCAAACATTTTTGTATGGAAATAAATTATTTAGGATATATATTTATCAATTGTGAAGAAAATTGCGACAGTAGGCGAAAAAAGTCTAGTTAAGGGGAATATATTGATTAGCAGACTACTTTCCAAAGTACATATTATCAGAGATCTACCAAAAGAGACGAAGATATTATTATTAATCGGGACCGCATATATTGTGGCCAGCAATATAACCACCTGGGGCCTCATTCCCATTCACGTGTAATATTTTGCGATAAGTTACGCTAATCTTTACGTATTACAGAATTTAAAGTGAATGTTTCGTATCAGGAGCTGTTATTCATAACTATAATCTGTGAAACGAACGAATGTGTGTACGCGTCGCTTTATGTCTTTACACAAAACTTAACACCACCTCGATTTGCCGCATAAAACATTGCGAATAAATTCACCTGTCGAATGTAACACGTATTTCGCTCCATTCAGAATACCGCGTTACGTCCGGCGAACGGAGATTTTCTCGACATAATGCGCGGTATTTTACGCGGGCTAGTGTCCGCGGAAAACAGAATAACGATCTGCTATAAGAGACACATGTAGCCTAAAAACTCGTGTATATTGCCGCGACAAAAGAACCGGAATAGGCCCGCAGGACGTCGCTATCCTGTATGTAAGCCCGCCAAAAAGATGGAGCAACAGCTGGGCGTCGCGTCGTACTTCCAGGAGTAACTTTCAGAGGAAGAATATATCCACAATATACATAGAGAAGAAGAAGAAGAGAAAAACTGTCAATCAATTTTATTTAAATTCACTTTGTATGTTATTTATCACTAAATGTTTCGAAGTAACGGCTTCATCTTGAAAATATTTTATGATTTTCATTATACATACATACCATCACGCCATGTCCCTCGTGGGGTAGGCAGAAAGAACCGAACGCCACTTATTTCTATCTTGACACACATTCATTGCCTCGTCGACATTCATACATCGTCTTATACATGTCATATTCGTCTGTTATTCATGCCTCTGACATTTCCGTCTTTCAAAATACCGTTCACATGGACGTGCCATCCCTTCCTTGGGCGGCCCCGACCTATTCCTGTTCTATTCCTGTTAATATATGTATATTTTCACCGTCCGTGTTCACTTTCTTTCTATTAATGACATTTTTCTTTATCTTACATTCTCTCCTTATTTTTCATTATTCTTTCCATTTTATTTCAATCATATTTATAATAAGAACAAACTTCATAATTTCATATATTTTATTCACATATTTATGTAATCTGCATGTACAGCAAGAGTACAAAGACGGATTTATTGCCATAAGGCTATTTTTTCCAACGTGAAGTCACTAACGTAAAACGTTAATTTGGACAATTTGTTAGTTAATGTTTAAAATACAAACTTATAGAGAAAAGAAAATAATACTGATTATATAAATGAGGAAAGGAAGAAAGTATGTAGAAGGAATATTCAGAAACTATTTTTTTTTAACATGTCTACGTAGGAGACGCCAGCTATTAGGATTTGGGTCCATTTTACTCTTCCGAAGAAGCGCACTACGTAGCGTTGGGAGGGGTTTGCAATCTAGAAAAGAGTTTATTAATTCGGATTTTAAAAAGACCCGGGTTGTACGAAGATGTAAACACAGAATTCGGAAGATCGTTCCACAGTCGGGCTGCTGTATTAATAAAGGAGTTCGAGAAGCGACTTGTTCGTATATGTTGAAGGTCCACTGTGAATGGATGCTGCGATTGAGTGAAGCGAGTGACTCTGTTGCGAGTGGGTGGAGGAGGGACCAAAGATGCAAGTTCTTCTGAGCAATTCCCGTGGTAGTATCTATAGAATAAACTTAAAATACCGACTCTGCGTCTGTGTTCTAGTGATTGCAATCCATCAGTCAGTGATGGATCATCAATCAGACGTATAGCACGCCTTTGGACAGCGTCGAGGGTATTCAGTAGGTATTTGGGGGCGCAACTATTTGACTAATAAACTTTTTTAGTTTACTTTTAAATATTTGTGTACATTGAGAAGACGTATTCTCATCACTTGGACAATTCCATAGTCTAGCTGATTGTACTTGAGATGAGCTTAATACTTCTGTATTGTGAATAAGGTTAGCTAGTGTGGTAAGTTCAACAGGTCGAAGAGGCAGACCGTGATTTTACAGGAAAGTGACGTTATTTTTTAAAACTATGGTAAATATGGGTTATAAATAAATTTATAAATCAATGACAGTGTATGAATGTTACGACAATCTCGTATCTTTGGCCAACGAAGTACAATTCTTCATGTCGAAACACGATCATATTTTTTGAGATTGTAAATGAACCGCTGCGGACATTCTGTAAACGTTCCAGTTTATTATAATAATAAATTCTTCATTGGTATCTTCATTGGTATCCCATGTATCTGCGAACTGGAGTAAGACAAGGCGGCTGCATGTCTCCTGTGCTCTTCAATGTTTATATGGATGAACTGTCTGAGAGACTCGAGAGATCGGGGATCGGATGCCATATTGGCCGCACATGTACCAACCATATTAGCTACGCAGATGACATGGTCCTCTTGGCACCTTCCATAAAAGGGTTGAGAGTATTAACAGTTATATGCGAACAATATGCTAAAGAAATCAATATGGTATACAATGGCAAAAAATCCCAACTAATGGTGTTCCAGCATGATCGACAGTACGTTAATGTTCTTCCAGTATATATTGACGGAACTCGCCTTGAACGGACAAGACAAGTCAGGTACCTTGGCCACATCATAAATGAAGATTTGTCCGACGATGATGACATCGTACGGCAAAGACAATGCATAAGCGCAATCTCAAACATGCTCGCCCGTAGATTCTATAAGTGCTCTGTCGAGGTAAAAAGAAACTTGTTTAACGCTTTTTGTACAAGTATGTATACCTGCGAAATCTGGGCAGCATATAGAAGATCTACTATGGAACGACTTCGGGTGCAGTACATTGACGCCTATAGAATAATATTTGGCTATAGGCGTCATAGCAGCGCCTCAGCTATGTTTGCGGAGGGACAATGTCACGGTTTTCATGGTATGCTGAGACATCGAATTGCCGCGTATCGTGAGGGATTATGGAATAATCCAAGTCTGATCTTAAAAGCAGTACAGGAGCACCAGTGTCCGAAATTGTCGCAAAGGTGGATGCGGGTGTTAGTGGAATGACGATATACTTGTTATATATAGATATACTTGTGCAATAGCTAATTCTTGGTGGATGATGTTTGCGATTTGATTATGTCTGTGTGTATAGTCATTTTGTGTGAGAGTGACACATGCCCCTGTAATGTGCTGGATGGTTTCTGACTTTTGGTGGCATTTTCTACATAGGTCAGTTTGTACTACATTGTCTTTCATGATGTTTTTCCTATAATTCCTTGTTTTTATTACCTGATCCTGTATAGCTAACATGAACCCTTCCGTTTCTGGAAATAACTCTGATGTTTCCAGCCATTTATTTGAAGCACTACAGTCTACATGGATTTTCTTTAAGTCACTAGCATGTCTTCCATGTAATTCCTTCCGTTCCCAATTATCACATTTATTTTTGATATGTTTTATGGTGTCTATGGGCTCTATATCCCGGCAGGTCAGGTCTAGTGGGGTGAATCTTTTGTCTATTTTATTCATTGTATCGTGAAGCTGGCTAGTATTGCCCTTTTGGTGAAAGAAAGTTTTTAGTGAGTGAATTTGCCTGTTGTTTAAATGCGCGATATCTATTAATCCTCTACCTCCTAAATTTCTGGGCAATGTAATTCTTTCAATTGCTGATTTTGGGTGATGGTATCTGTATTTTGTTAGTATAGTCCTTGTTTTGATTTCCAATGTCCCTAATTCAGTTACTGTCCATTTAATTACCCCAAATGAATATGTCAGAACCGGTATTGCGTATGTATTAATGGATTTGAATAAGTTTTTACTGTTTAATTTAGTCTTGCACAATGCATGTAATCGTCGGTAGTATTCTGTAATCGTCGGTAGTATTCTTATTATTATTATATAGATTGATCTCGGTTATGATCCGGTAATTTCCTTCACAACGGAGCGTACTCAAGTTGTGAGGCTATGTGTTTGTGTGTCTGTGTGGTTGTGTGTAGTTGTTTGAAGAGGTACCTGTAGAAATTTTCTGACTATTGTGCATGTGTTGATAATTGTAGTTTTTTGTATGTTGGTGATTACGTATGTCTATATTTTTTTGGAGAGTTTTTGGTATGATGCCTGTAGACGATAATATTATTGGGACTATTGTTACTTTTTCTTGTTTCCACTGTGATTTTATCTGTTCTGCTAAAGGTATGTATTTATCTATTTTTTCTAAATGTTTCTTTTGTAGATTTGCTGTATTTGGTATCGATATTTCTATTAGATATGTGTGTTTATGTATTTTGTCGATTAATGTAATGTCTGGTCGGTTATGTAGGTTTGTTCTGTCTGTGATTATGTCTCTATTCCAGTATAGTTTGTAGTTATCATTTTCTGTTACAGCTGGGGGTGTGTATTGATACCACTTGGGGTGTGTTTCGATAAGTTTAGTTGTGGGCTAGTTCCAAATATATGTGTTTGCAGATGTTATCGTGTCTTATTGTATATTCCGTCGGTGCAAGAGTTGAGCAGCCACCTGTTATGTGTTCTATTGTTTCTTTTTGTAATTTGCACTTTCTGCATGTGTCGTTTGTTATTGTATTGTCTTTTATAATATGTTTTGTGTAGTTTTTTGTTTTTATTATTTTGTCCTGAATAGCTATGATAAATCCTTCTGTTTCTGCGTAGAGGTCTGAGTGTTTGAGCCAATTATTACTAAGGGCTTTATCAATATGTTGTTGTTGCAGATGACTTGGGTGTATTCCATGTAATGTTTTATTTTTCCATGTTTCAATTTTTGCGTTCGTTGTCGTTAAGTGTAAGTGGTGAGTATTTGTGATCTATGTTTATGATTTCGTTATGTATTGGGCTATTTCGTTTTGTGTAGAAGTATTGCCTTAAGTTATTTATTTGTGTATGGTGTAGATTTTTTATGTCTATGAGTCCTCTTCCTCCTTCCTCTCTTGGCAGTGTGAATCTTTCTATTGCTGAATGTTCGTGGTGAATTCTATGTTTTGATGATGTTGTTCTGAGTTTAATGTTGAGATCGTCAAGTTCCGTATTGGTCCATTTAATTATTCCAAATGTATATGTTAGTACTGGTATTGCGTATGTGTTTATTGCTTTAGTCATATTTTTTCCATTTAGTTGTGTTTTGAGGAGGATATTTAGTCTTTTAAGGTATTCGTTTTTGGTGGTTTCTTTTATCTTTTTATCTTTTATGCTTGGGTTCTGGAGAATTCCCAAGTATTTATAAAATTCATCTTCGTCCATTGCGCGTATTATTTCATTCGTATCCTTCAAGGTGCTTCCCGTGTGTTCCTTGGGTTTACCTCTTACTATTGAGCATGTGTTGCATTTATCAATACCGAATTTCATTTTTATGTCATTACTAAAGCGTTCAGTTTTATAAATTAGTTGTTTTAGTTCGTCATTATTTTTGCCATATAGTTTTAAATCGTCCATGTTTGCCATATAGTTTTAAAGGTGGTTGATTTTTATAAGATTGGTATTTATGTTGTGTGTTGTGATTTTGTAGCCAAGTTTGCTTTTGTTAAGCATCTTGGAGAGTGGGTTGAGGGAGATACAGAACCATAGTGCGCTTAGGGAGTCACCTTGAAAGATTCCGGTTTTAATGTTTATTTGTTTTGATTTTATCATTTTGTTGTTTAGTTTTAGGTATATTGTCGTGTTCCAGGTGTTCATTATTTGTTTTAAAAATTCTACAAGTTTTATGTCAATTTTGTATATTTCTAGAACTTTTACTAACCATGAGTGGGGGACACTATCAAAGGCTTTTTGGTAATCTATGTATGCACAGTACATGTTCCTTTTCTTCTTTATCGCCTGATTTGTTATTGTCCGGTCGATGATGATTTGTTCTTTGCATCCTCTGCTTTGCTTTCTGCATCCTTTTTGTTCTTCTGTTAATATGTTATTTTGTGTTAGGAAAAGATCTATTTTTGTAGTTATAATTGAGGTAAGAATTTTGTATATTGTGGGTAGACATGTGATTGGACGATATTTAGATGGATTTTTTGTGTCTGTTGATTTAGGTTTGAGATATGTGATACCTTTAGTGAAAAAAGATGGGAGGTTTTGGTTTTCCGTTACGCATTTGTGTAATAGTTCGGAGAATTTTTCATGTGTTACAGGGAGATATTTGTACCAGTAATTTTGGATATTATCTATGCCTGGTGTCTTCCAGTTGTGTGTCTTCTTTATAGCAGTTTTGAAGTCAGTTATATTTATTTGTATTGTGGCCATGTTTTGAAATTGGTTATTGTCATTTTCTTCCTCTGTTATCCATGTGGCATTTTCGTTGTGTTTTTTGTTTTCAGACCAAATGTTCTCCCAGTATGATTCTATTTCATTTAATTTAGGCGCGTCTGTAATTTCTATATTGTTGTTTTTTAGGTTGTTGTAGAAGCTTTTTTGGCTTGTTTGAAAATTGAGATTGTGTGTTTTCCTGTCATAGCATTTTTTGTAGCGTTTTAATCTATGTGATTGTGCTGATAACTTTTGTGTTAGCGTATCAAGAAGTATGGTTAGGTTGTGTTCATTGTATTTGTCTTAAATCGTTTCAATTTCCCGTATTTTTCTTGGATTTTTTAGATTATCTTTAATTTTTTGTGTTACTTTGCCTATTTCATTTCTTAATGAGTTGATTTTGATTTGTATTCTGTGTTGCCATGCTGGTATAGTGCTTCTATGTGTTCTATGGGAGTTTTCTGTTTTATTGTTTATATTTTGTTTGTTTAGTGTAATAATGGTGTATGCGCTACAGTAAACTAATAGATATAATTTTTCGAGTGTTGTTTCAGTGTTAATCATGTTATGTAGAATTGTGTTGATAATATTGATCATGTTAATGGTTTGTTTGTTGATTTTGAGCTTTGGTAGGTGTGGTCTTGTTGTGGGATCGCTATCTTTATATATTTCGATTGTGTGTTCTAGTGTGTTTGTGATTTGTGTTTTTGTGTCTGGGTTGTGTTCTGTTCTTCCGTTGGTCTCGTCATTGTTGTTAGGGCTTATTGTTGTATTATTGTTCATATTGGTGGATTCGTTAGTTATGTTTATATTTGGTTGTTCAGTGTTATTTTGCTGTGGTATTATTGATATTTCCTGTGGATTGTTGTGGTTTATTTGCGTATTTGTTATGTCTTGTGTTAATGTACTTATTCTATTTTGATTACTCATTCTGATTGCGTCTTGTTTTATTTGATCAAGTATTGATAGTTGGATTCTTTTGTTGTTTATTATAACTCTTTTCTGGTCCGCCAGTCGCTGTTCTGTGATGTGTGAGAGTTCTGGATAAATTGTGGTGAATTGTGTATGTAGCTCCTGTCTGTATCCAATTATTTGTGTGTCTCCTTGTGTGATAGTGTAGTAGCAACGCATGAGGTTTATGTTCATGTCATCTGTCCATTTCATGCGTTGTCGTGGTTTTCCCGCTTTGGTGGTTGTCGGTTGACTTGCCGGCAAAGCACTTTCAGCAGGTCGGGTGTGTTGGGTTTCGGCTGTTGTTTCTTCGGGTGTCCCGGCATGTGTCCGCCTGTTCGACAGCATGTCATTAGCGGCTCTCATGCTGCTACGCCCAGCGCTAACTCCGGACGTGCCCTGGCGCTCCCCAGGTAGCGGTGTTTGTCCGAGGCTTGTGTTTTTTGTGTGATCCATGTATGTGTTGTGTGTTTGTACCCTTTACCCGTTGGCAAGCTACTCGATGTAGTTGTGTAGCTCCCCGCCCCTCACGTAGTTCTAGATGTTTTTAACTGGACGTGGGTTTGGTTTTTGAGGGGCGTATTCTTATTATTATTATTATTATTATTATATTATTATTGGCATTTAGGTATTAATGTTTATAAATAAATTTTGTTATTTGTTGTTTAGTGTATCTTCGCGCACATAACTTTTGAAAACACTCAGCTATTACAATATCAGAGTAAGAGAAATCAATGAAAAAAGGTATTAGTTGCTTCCATCTAAAGCTGACAAAAATAACAAAAGGCGTATTATATTACAGGTGGATAGTAGATACGGTACATCCAATGTATATCATAGATTACATTTACCTTTAAGTATTATTGAAATGTTAAAAAATCGGCTTTTGTCGACGCCATATTAAATTTTTTTGTTCTCTTGAAAAATACTCATCTTTAGGTGAAGGTGATTGCGACGCAAAGTGTGATTATTTCATTGGAAAATTCATGAGTAGGTACCTATCTCTTGGAGGACACGTGCCTTGAATTCAACACGAGTTTTTAAATGCATTAGCGCAACAAACTAGTGCATAATTCGAGGCAGTACTTGCCACCTAATCAACATGGAAAAGTAAATACGCCACCCAGCTATCCGCTCGCCCTTTTTGAAAATTATTTAAATCTTTATTTAAATTTTCTCGTAAATCTTTTAAAAATAATAATGTTTATTTTTAATTATGTTCGTTTGTAAGACATATTAAGAGGACATATAACGCTAAATCTAGTGACTGAAAACATGATATATTAAAACCGCCTAATGCACTATCAAGTTACGCGTTAGTAAGGGTAACTATCGCGTGCGTTAAAAAAGGTTTATGCGTGTTTTAAATTATCGGAAACCCAAAATTTGTAGATTTTTTGCATTTTACAAACAAACCTTAGTTGAAATGAAAAAACTTTATCGGTCATTCACTTTGATTTTACGCATTCTTTTAGCATATACAGGATTTATTTCTCTACGACACATAGTTTTGGAGTAATTTTAAAAAAATGCTGTAAAAAAGGATATTTTTAATATTTCTTTTAGGAGAATTTAGGCTGAATTTTTAAATTGTGTGACGAACATTCACTAGAGAAATGTTAAATATACTTATGCTATTTTTTCTAGAAGCATTCTGTTTAACATATTTGAGGAATTTGATTTGAAATTGGGGTATTTAGCTTTATATGCCCCCTTAAGTGGCAATGTAAATATTTCAGAAATCGACGTAAATTTCGCAAGCTTCATTTTTGAAAAAAAAAATAGTAAAAATATATTATCTTAATTGCTTATTTTGAATTTTATTAAAACAATATATTCTCATATTTAACTATACAAATTACAAAATATAAGGCAGCCAATTGAAAGTTTTACAGTATATAATATGCCAAAAGATAAAATCCTTTCAATTATTCTCAATCTAAGCATTTTCTTCTCAAGATTTCATAAATCGACATAGACAATGTTTCGGGGGTAGTTATAAATTTATTTCAAAGTAATTTTTTTATTTTATTTAGGAATCGGATATCCTGAAATTTTAATCGTATAAAACTCAAACATTGTAATATTTTTACTCCTCACTAACCCAAAGGGATATAGTGGGGAGTTATGTTTTCGCATTTTTTAAGGGTATTTTTTTTTTGCAGATTATCAAGTAGTATCATGCTGAGATTGTATTCTGAAAGTTTTATCACAATGTATTCTGTGTGTGTACTATGTGCTATGTACGGCGTGTTCATTTTACTTTATCGATTATAGACTAAAGTACTCATTCGATTCTATTCAAATTTTGCAAATATGTATATCTAATACTCGATTAGATTCCATTAGATTTTAAACGATATATGAATAGTGCTTCTCATTTTTTTTACTGTCAAATATTTCAAAGTGACCCCAAGCTCAGGAAACTTAAAATTTGAAAATTTTATTTTCAAATTCGTAAAAAGGCACATCACTTTCATAAAATGGCATTAAAGAGTTATCAAGCTTTCATAATAAAATATTTAAATAAAAAATAATTTAACAAACTCATTTCATGAAAATGTTGGAAATTTTCCATACAAAATTTGAATACTTTATAGAATGACTTGTTAGTGAGGAGTTTAGTGTTGGCCACAACCCACTCCTTTTATATAAGTTCTACAATAATAATTTGAATATCCTTTTTTTTGTTAATAAACCATGAGCCAAAAGAGAAATTCCTTGATTATTTTACGTATTTTTACTATAATAAATAAGCAATTTTTATAATATTGATTGATAAATAGAATGATAAATTGATTTTTATTTATAGTCTTCTTTTAAAATTCATTTTTTATTTTATTCATTTATATCAGTATCATTTTTAATATATTAAATTATATATATCCACCTCACTAGGCTTATCCTGTACCGAGGTGTAATATTTCACATTAATGCATCTATATACTATATTTGATGTCCTTTTTATTTCGAGGATTGAAGCAACGTTTACATTTTAGAATCTTTAGTTTATACCAACTAGTAAAAATCTAATAAGCTTCAATAATCCTTTTTGCAGGACAATCATTACGCCCGACATTTTACTTTTTAACTAATAAAAAAAAAAAAAACATTTTCTTGCACTCGTGCAGGTGGCGAGTTTGTTGCCGTGGTTTGCGTGATCACTTTATGCGCTTGCGTAACGTTCACCAATTATGACTTCTTATTGAGTTCCCTTATCAATGTAATTTTTGAAGTTCTATATATTATTCACCTGAAAATAAGGAACTATACTATTGCCATCTATGAAGTAACGGAAAAGCCTTTTTTTGTAACGCCATATATTGAGAAATTAGTCAGAAATTTGTAGAAACAGTCCTCATAAATGAGGTGAAGGTGTCTCGCACAGATGTCACCCCTGAACTACGCCAGAAATATTATTCCATTTTTGGCTTGTTTACCTACTTGTACTAATGTATTATTTTTTTAATCGAATATTTTCGGGAAAAAATCCAATGTTTGCGTATATGCAATTAAAAACAAGTGGGTTGTGGCAAACGCTAAATTCCCCACTAACAAGTCATTCTATAAAGTATTCAAATTTTGTATGGAAAATTTTCAGCATTTACATGATATGAGTTTGTCAAATTATTTTTGATTTAAATATTTTATTACGAAGACTTGATAACTCTTCAATGCCATTTTATGAAAGTGATGTTCCTTTTGACCAATTTGAAAATAAAATTTACAATTTTTAAGTTTCCTGAGTATGGGGTCACTTTGAAATATTTGAGAGTTAAAAAAATTGAGAAGCACTATTCATATATTGTTCAAAATCTAATGGGGTCTAAGCGAGTATTAGATATTTATATTTGCAAAATTTGAAAAGAATTGATTGAGTACTTTAGTCTGTAATCGATAAAGTAAAATAAACACGCCGTACATAGCACACAGCACATAGCACACAGCACGCAGCACAGATACATTGTGATGAAACTTTCAGAATACAATCTCAGCATGATACTAGTTGATAATCTGCAATAAAAAAAATACCCTTAAAAATTGCGAAATCATAACTCCCCACTATATCCCCTTTGGTTAGTGAGGAGCAGTGGCGACTGGTCTATGGTATTTTTAATCATTTTTGGTAGTGCAATTTTTTCCTAAATTAATAGGTATTTAAACCATAAATACAATATACAAAGGATATTTAAACAAATGTATCAAAGTCACAGTATTTGTTTTCAAATCATTTTTTAATTCAAAATAAAACCGCGCCCGATATTGACGATTGGTAAAAATCAAGTTCAAACAAGGATATGTACACATTTGAATTAGTGACGTTCTCTTTTATAGGTAATATTGTTATTTTACAATATTGTTTTACTGATTTATCAACAGATGTCGTAAAGACAAATGTATGGGAGTATTATTCATACAATTTTCGTCTTAATCAAGTATTAATATACGAAGTAATTAGATCTAAAGTGGTGTGTCAATATGTGACACTCGTATTTTAGGCGCGGAATCGGCTGTATGTCATGTATACGTGATACTCATCTCTTTCAATACGAATGGCTAATGAATTAGAGAGCGAGATAGAGGTATACATACTAATTACATCTAAGATATAAGCTCAGTGCAGCGCACGAGCCTACACGAGTCTGCCTTATGAGTTCAGTACAAGTATCGCTATTTCATCTGCCAGGGGACTATCTCTTTCTCTTCATACTAACGCTGTATTAAAAAGAAATCAATTTTGGTGCGATATGTATATTGCACGCCATACATTACATAATGATAATATTTGTATTGCGGTAGATTTCATTATATGATGTCGATTGCGAGGGTATATTATATAATAATCAATTGGTTTAGAAAAATAACAGTAATAAATTAAAGCGAAATGATATATTAAAAACATATTTTAATATTAATTTTTAGAATATACCATTTAAAAATTGGTAGTGCAATTGATCGAACGCACTTCATATAGAGTCGCCGCTCGTGAGGAGTAAAAATATTCGACTTAATTATTCATTTGACATGAGCATTTTGCCTTCCTGGATATCCAGAAAATTCACCTTCTATGTATATCCAAGTGATTTATAATACGAATTGAGACGTGATTCATACGTTAAATAAAAATGTTTTAATATCACCTAGGGTTCTCAAAAAAATGCGTATAGCCTGAACAATAATGTCACAACACGATACGCAGTTGTTCAATGATATTAATTTGTGTGTGTGTGTGGGCGGGATTTTCATTCGCTCGCTTTTATGTGGGCGGATGGGGTAGTCGTCAGTTCTCCACGTGTCCTGGTGGAGTAGGCAGAGAGGGTTTAGTGGGCGGTAGTCCACACAGCCATCCCCCATTCTTCATTCAACCCAACCCGCCATTGAACATACTACGGTGCAAAGCTTAATATAGCAACATTCCCCCTAACCGAAATATATCCTGTTCATACTACTAATTAATTAATTACCTAATTAATTTAACGTAGGTAATACAATCAACTCCCATGAATGAATTTATCATTTTTATAATATATCGTAAAAAAAACTGACTCGAAAAATATTCGTCCAGAAATATTTTTGGGGGTAAATGTTTTATCTATTGATTATATCAGAAGGGATTATATTAATATTACAAGTTTACTTTTTCAAAAGGATCTTATTTAATTTAGTCAGTTGATTAAATAATTGATAATATTAATATATCAATACTTGACTCCAAAGATTCTAAATTTAGTTGCGTATGTTTAGTGTTTGTATGTATGGCGTACGCCATACGCCGTACGCCATACATACAAACACATCATGACGAAAGTCACAGTGTGCACTCTCTACATGATACCCGTTGAGAAATTGATGTAAAAATATATGCTTAAAAATTGTGAAATCATGACTCTCCCCTATTCCATAGTGTGTGTGTGTGTGGAGAGTAAAAACGAAAAAAATGCCATAAGAGTATCTATATATCTTTCCTGAAAATCTAATTTTATATTAAAATATATATTTATAACCTCATTTAATAGTACGGAGTGTTACATTTTTAAAATATAGAAAATTCACTTTAATATACGTTTGTTGTTTGATTTTCAATCACAAAATATATATTTATAACCTCACTTTACATTACGGAGATTTATAACATTTGTCTATCAAGAACAGAATACATCACAATATAATAATGTCACACGATAATATAATGATTATAATATACATAAAACTAAACAATTTGATATAATATTCAAGAATTAATTGAAATATTAAAATGAAAATATTACGAAACATTACATTGAGATGACTTTTATATACCTACCTATCGTCATAATACCACTTAAAACAAAATATACTTGTAAAAAAATTAAAGAGCTTTATACAGTTATAATAAAAAAAAATACATATAACTTATTAATTTCATAAAATATAAAAAATATGAAAACAAATACCGAAGACAGCGTTAAGAAAAACATCAAGTTTTAATGGCATAACCAAACATTGCATAATATTATGACATATCGAAAGCAATATCGCCATTATTCAAAATGCATATTCCGAAAATATTTATAACGGGTTATATTTTTATAAAATTCATTTTTGTGAATCTAATCCATTCCGGGACTCACACAAATACACACAAAAAATTTCATCAAAATCGGTTCAGCCGTTTAGCAGGAGTTCAGGGACATACACACGTACGGAAGAATTATATATATAAAGATAATTAAACGCGACTCTACTCTGTCAAACGATCAACGCATGAATGGAGGACAACGGTGGGCTGTGGTTCGTTGATCTTCGTTAATCGTCGTGAAAATTCGAGAATCATATAGGATATAATATATATATATATATATATAATATATATATATATATATATATATATATATATATATATATATATATATATATATATATATATATATATATATATATATATATATATATATATATATATATATATATATATATATATATATATATATATATATATATATATATATATATATATATATATAATATATATATATATATATATATATATATATATATATATATATATATATATATATATATATATATATATATATATATATATATATATATATATATATATATATATTATATATATATATATATATATATATATATATATATATATATATATATATATATATATATATAATATATATATATATATATATATTATATATATATATATATATATATATATATATATATATATATATATATATATATATATATATATATATATATATATATATATATATATATATATATATATAATATATATATATATATATTATATATATAT
>OY754970.1:6439218-6543762 GCA_963576475.1 Molanna angustata | reverse complement strand
ATATATATATATTATATATATATATATATATATATATATATATATATATATATATATATATATATATATATATATATATATATATATATATATATATATATATATATATATATATATATATATATATATATATATATATATATATATATATATATATATATATATATATATATATATATATATATATATATATATATATATATATATATATATATATATATATATATATATATATATATATATATATATATATATATATATATATATATATATATATATATATATATATATATATATATATATATATATATATATATATATATATATATATATATAATATATATATATATATATATATATATATATATATATATATATATATATATATATATATATATATATATATATATATTTATATATATATATATATATATATATATATATATATATATATATATATATATATATATATATATATATATATATATATATATATATATATATATATATATATATATATATATATATATATATATATATGTTATATTTGATGTTTTCACGGGTGAAATATGTTATAATATTTTTATCTCGGTTTTCCCGTGTCAGTAGGTCTTGACTAAGACCATTTGTCTTCCGAATTCAGGCGAAACGTCGGAAGACAAATGGTCTTAGTCAAGACCTACTGACACGGGAAAACCGAGATAAAAATATTATAACATATATATATATATATATATATATATATATATATATATATATATATATATATATATATATATATATATATATATATATATATATATATATATATATATATATATATATATATATATATATATATATATATATATATTGCAGCTCGCTTAACAAGGCGCAGCTAAATATTTTTAAAATCCAGCCTTCCGCATGCAATCTTATCTCATCACTTAGCATGACTTAACATGCTTTTGCAAATGGAAGAGTTTAGGGATTCTTACGTGGATTCCATCATCAGATATTACAACACATTAACTTTGATTTTTTTTAATATTGCTTCTCTGACAACTAACACGTACTATGTCAAGTATTAATTTAATATGCACCCAATAACAAGTTGCCATATATTTATCGTCACACAGATCCAGGGAATCGAGCCCGGACCTTTTGCTCGGATGTCAGACACCCAACCCACTGAGACATGAAGGCCGACGGATTTACAAACTGAGAAATAATATGCTTCCAAAATAACTTATTCAATGTCAACGTTCACGCTTACCCTACGAGAGGATGTCAGGGTGAGAAGATGTCAGGAAGAGAGGATGTAAGAAAGTGTTTATAACAAAAATGAGTTTTCTCTCTAAATGTTAAAGTACTTTCGTTCCATGAAATTGTTCATAATTGTGTCGTTCAATGGAGCTAGATTTCAATGAAATAACCAGAAGTATTGAATAATTTTAAGCAATCAAAGTATTTTAACTGTGTATACTTTTACTTTAATCTTTGTTCAAAAAACTCGGCCTCGTCAAATTTTTTATTTTACCCTTGTCAAATAGTGTTTTACTTATTTGGTCAGAGACCTAATGTATTTATGATCACCTTGTTTTACCCTGTGCAAGTGGCGACTTAATTATCAAATAACATTCTTCTTATTGAGCCGAGATAATCTAGATATATGCTAATCTAGAGGGCTCCATAAGCTTCTTCGCGTATTAATTCGCTTCTGAATTAGCGTACTGTTGAATGAGTTGGTGTTGGAACCTAAAACTATGGCGCAGAAGCCAACGGCTTACCAATACGTCAAGGTGCTTAATCTTTATTCGAAATTCATAAATAATTGACACTTTTTCCCCATCCTCTGTCACATCCCACAACCTCTATCTCACTTCTTTCTTTGTTGTTGTGAATTTACATTTAATAATATTGTGTTTCTCTCTCTGTTAGTTTCTTTGTTATAAATTTAATGCACCTACCACTTCACTATTTATGGCCTCACGTTGCATTGTTTGATTGAAAGAAATTGCCTTATGGCAAAAAAAACACCAATGTACATGACGTAAAGATTAAATAAATAAATGAATAAATATTTTGTTATAATATATAAAAGGAAAGAAATTTTAATGGCGGAAATGTACACGTGTTTCTCTTTCTACCAAATACAATAATGATCCTTTACAAAAAGAAAAGAAATATTTTTATATCTTCGCTTTGACGTAGGCAACGTAAATACCAGTAGGAAACTACGTGTGGACCTTGACTGATGTAAGAAGGGTATAGGAAGGGTACAAGGAACACGCAGAGTAGTGGTTGGGGGTTGAATACTCCTCTGTCCCTGGAATGAGGGTTGGGGGCGAGAGCCGTAGAGGGGGTGAAGGGAAACCACGGTTCGGGTAAGGGACGAAGAAGAAGAGGGGCGAGGAGATAGATGTAGGAAGGGTGAAGGCCGAATTTGAAGTGTAGGGGTGACACAACTCGAATTTTCATTTTGATAAAAATTTCATTTTAGTTGATAAAATAACAAATGCCATATTGATCGTGCTGGTTTAGTAATCCAGTGATGACGAGTTTAAAACCCATCGTAGCTTCTGCTGCAACATTTTTTTATGCTATAAAAATAATGCTGTGATTCCCTGTAAAGGCAATAGACCAAGAGACAGCTACTGTCGAATTTACGTCATAGTCTAAGGCTGATTTTTTTTCTGTAAGATGATACCAAAACAGGTAACAAGGATTTTATAATATGAACCCTGAGTAGTGGTAGCTTTCAGAGATAGCAACACGTCAGTTATAGTATGTAGCATTATAGTATCAAGCATGATTTTTTTTTAATTATCTACTACGTACGACTGTAAGAAATCACGTCTACCATTTCCAGATTCTTTGATTGGTGGAAACCCCCCGACAGACAATTTGAAAATAACATAAGAATTGATTAAACTTTAAAGGTGTCTGTAGGGGATTTCCACCAACCAATGTGTAAATTTTGTTAGTTGCATTTTAACGTATGATTGTCACCCGAAATCGGGTAACTTCAAAACTAAAATTCAATCACATTGTTGCAATTTATTAATGACGTACATACACAAACTACTGACTAACATAACAAAATAAAACATATAGGTACATACACACATGAATACAACCTGTACCTACAAATCCACATTGGACACCTTCAAGTGGTTTCATTTGACAGCGGAACTCTTCCCTTTCCCCATTCTTCCCGTCTATTCCCTTCCTTTTCAAGGCAGCGATTTTATATTTATTTATATTTATACATCTTCTTGTACATAATATAAACAAATATAATTGTACACTGGCGGGATTTTGTATATAGATACGATGTAATTGTTTCACTTGAATTATTATTTTGAAATTATATACCTACCTATGTTTAATATATGGATAAAGTAATTGGCGTTGTAAACCATATTATGTTGTTTTTTTTTCATTGTAAATTATTTTATAGATGTTGTATCCAATAAAATAAATAAAAAAAATATATATATTAAAAAAATCACGCTTTATATCATAACTGAAGTGTAAAAATAGCAATTTTCAACACTTTGAAGGCTGTTATATCCAGATGCCACTAATACTCAGGGTTAATATTAACCAATCATTGCTACCTGATGTGGTAACCTTTTACAGCAAACAAAGCAGCCTAACCAAAACATCAAATGAACTTTGTAAAACATAAATTAGTGATTTTTTTTATCAAAACATACAGAAATTTCACATGGGAGTCATCTTTATTTTTGAAATTCATCATCACACGAGTGGGCTGTGGCCATCGCCCACTTCTCAGTTCAATATTTGAAAACTTTGTATGGAAAATTGTCAAGATTTTCATAAAATGAGTTTACTGTATTATTTTTCATTTAAATATTTTATAATGAAAACTAGATAATTCTTCAATGCTATTTTATGAATGTGATGCGCCTTTTACCAATTTGAAAATTATAATATCAATTTTCAAGTTTCCTGAGCTTGGGGTCACTTTGAAATATTTGACAGTTAAAATAAATAATAAGCACTGATCAGATATCCTTCAAAATCTAATGGGGTCTAAGCGACTATTGGATATACAAATTTAAAAAGAATCGAAAGAGTGCTTCAGTCTATAATTGATAAAGTAGAATAAACACGTCATACATAGTACACATTGTGATGAAACTTGCTGAATACAATCTCAGCATGATACTAGTTGATAATCTACAATAAAAAATAACCTTTAAAATTGCGAATTCATAACTACCCACTAAATCCTATACTGATTCGTTTCAGAGAACGAAAACGTCTAAATCAACGGGCAACCGTGGATAAAAGGATTATATCCGCGCAGTGTGACGTAATGAGTCCCGTATAAATGCAGTCAACTTTTTGACATTTCTCATATACTAAAATTCAGACGGATAAATTTAGACGAATAAGAATATGACATACTACATCCCCTTGAAGTATTGAGGAGTAAAAATTAAATCAGATCACGATTTCGAAATTTTTTACATTCACTTTTCTCATGTGGCACCCCTGGCGTTGTCCTAAATATACAGTTCCAAGGTCTCTCGCAGAGGGTAGATGCCCCACAAGGGCTGAATGACCTCCAACAGCTCTATGACAAGTATTAATGTGACTTTTTTAAAGTACTTCGACCGTTCATTTCACCTTTTGTTTGCTTAGTAATATACTTTGGTGATAAAATCTAGACCGTTACATAATTTTGGTACGACACCAAAATACGTATAAAATATTTCCACGAGTTTTAATTTATTTTATAACTTTTTGGTCTCCACTGTTATGAAATAGTGGAGTTTAGGTTAAAAGAAGAAATTAATATCGCTTATATTATTATATATTATATACATTTCCTTCTAGTCATAATGTCACCATTTTTAACGATTTTTCTTTTTTATTACAAAGGAGCGTATATGACTATCTTATGTCCCTTATGTGTACCCCAGAGAAGTGTCTTAAGAGGGTGACTGCTGCCAACGTACCTATTTTTTCAATTTGAATTTGCATCATACCTACAAAACGAATCATTTTGAAAAAAATAACCTTGTTAGTTTGGATATTAAGAAAGAAAAATATACCTTAACATTTTAATTATTTTCTGTATATATACTTGTAGGAAAATAATAAGCATACCCCGATTTTTGACATTTATCTTAGATTTATAAAAAACTATAAGGTATAGAGCATTATATTTTTTATAAATTAAAGAACAAAATATCTGTAAAAGTACGATGTAACGTTGCATTAAAGCATCAGGTTAAGTTAATAAACCAAAAAAACTTTCATTTCGCAATGGCGCTGAATGGAAAATAAATGTTTTTTAGGTTTATTTACTAAACCTGAAGCATTAATGCAACTTCACTTCATATTTTTCTAGATATGTTTGTCTTCTTTAATTTAAAAATAATATATTGCTCTACGCCTTATATTCTATTAAAAATATAAGATAAACGTTGAAAATCGGGGTATGCCATTATTTTCTACAAGAATTTATACACAACATTATCAAAAAGTAAAGATATATTTTTCTTTATTAATATCTAAACTATCTAAATTATTTTTTTCAAAACGATTTGATAAGAGATAATGATGGTATATCAAATTGAAAAATAGGTAGGTTGGCAGCAGTCCCCCCCATAAATAAAATCCTCATATAGTGAACCGTATGTCCCTTCGGTACAGAATATTTTTTTTTGTTTACGTTTTATCACACCATATTTATAATGACAACAATAAGTAGATTACTGCTGCCCAACTAGGAAAACCTGTTCTAGCAGTTTACAATTTTTATTGACAATTATATGTAATTATGAACCCAATCATAGGTACACAATCTCAACTTTCTGCACAAACAATCATTACCTCAACAAACATATGGACTCACACAAAATAGATTAACCAGGTCCTAATGTCTGCCATAGTGTCTGTCATAAATCTAATCCCTGATGCGATTTTTATTTCAGAATCATAGAGACTAGTTAACTATTGTAACGAAATTTATATTTATTTATTTTATTATGGTTCAAAGTCTTATTTATTTTTACAATTTATATTTCTACAATTTATATTTTTACAAGGTTTGTCTAGTTTTTCCAACTCACTACTCAAATCTTTTGTTTTCATTTTTCTTGGGTTCTTATTTTCAAAATATTTCTATTTAAATTTTCAATATAAATAGAAATAGTACTTAATTTCATAACACTGCCTCCCTCTTAGTTCAGTTCGTCCCGAACAGAATTCTCTAGATGAATAAATCGGCATTTTGAACCTTCTCTACAGTGAGATGCTTTGAAAAAGTAACATGGTACACTTTTTTTTATATTTTTACTGTATCTTGGATTATAGCAGCAAACTAGAACATTAATTCCAGTATTATGAAAAATCTCTTCTATCATATTCCGAACCACTTTCCAATCCATACCATCACTGATCTTTGGAATGCCGAGCTTCATAAGATTCAACTGTAACATTTGATCCCGCATACTTCGTAGACAGTTCCACATCTGAGCATACTCTGCTCGTTCCTCAGACGTTTCCTTATTCGTCATGTAGAATAAATGCTGTTTTCCATGCTGTGAATGGACCGCTTCTCCAATCTTCAGATTCTTGGCTTTTAGCTCATATAACATCCCATACTTTCTCATGATAACTTTGGCTATACCACTAGTCATCTTCATGTCTTGAGCCACACAGTAAGCTAAAACATTATCTTCTGGGATATCGAAGAGGTCTTGCTCAATTTCCACAGTCACACCATGGCGAGTGCGTCGATAAGGAGTCATCATGAATTCCTCGAAGGTCTTTTCTTCACTTTGGACATTGCAAACTTGAGCAACTGGATTTTTTTCCTCATCCTTGTTATCACCTAAAAAGGGAGCCAGGCGATTGAAATGTACCACTCTTGGCTTCCCATTTGGTTTTCTTCGTATACGATAAACCACATCATTAATCCTTTTGATCACTTCATACGGTCCTTCCCAGGATTTCTGAAGCTTTGGTGAGTAGCCTCGTCGTCGTTGTGGATTAAATAACCAAACCAAGTCTCCAGCCTGATAACCACCTTCCACAGCTTTAATGTCGTATCGCTCCTTCATCTTCTCACTAGCTACTTGAATATTGGACCGTACACGGTCATGTATAGCATTCATTTTCCTCCGAAGATCTGACACATAATCTTCTCCAACTAGATCTTCTCCAGGCTTAGATCCATACTGCAGGTCGCAAGGTAACCGTAACTCACGGCCAAAAATCACACTTGCCGGTGTTTGCCCTGTTGTCTCATGAATTGCTGCTCGATAAGCTAATAAGAACAAGTGGATGTATTCGTCCCAATCCTTCTGGTGATCGGACACTGCTTTTGACAAAAATCTTCCAATTGTTCGATTCATTCGCTCCACCATTCCATCCGACTGTGGATGCAAAGCAGTTGTTCTCGTCTTTCGAATTCCTAATGCTTCACAAATTCCCTGGAATACGGCTGATTCAAAGTTTCTTCCCTGGTCCGAGTGTAACTCCAATGGTACTCCAAAACGACTTATCAGTTCCCTTACCAAGACTTCAGCAACAGTGGTAGCTTCTTGATTCGGTAGTGCATAGGCTTCTGTCCATTTACTAAAATAGTCCATTGCTACCAGAATATATTTATTCCCTCTTTCCGTTGTGGGAAACGGCCCCGCTATGTCAATGGCTATCCTTTCAAATGGGCTACCAACATTATACTGCCTCATTGGCGCACGCCTTCGTTTCTGAGGTCCGTTTGAAGTGGCACAAGTTACACATCTTCTACACCAATCTTTTACATCTCCATTGTAGTTGACCCAATAAAAACGTT
This sequence comes from Molanna angustata, assembly GCA_963576475.1. Taxonomy (NCBI): domain Eukaryota; kingdom Metazoa; phylum Arthropoda; class Insecta; order Trichoptera; family Molannidae; genus Molanna; species Molanna angustata. Next base: position 6,535,940 of record OY754970.1, on the reverse strand, counting down.
GACGAATTTTTTCTGTGGTTTTTTTAACTCCCAAGTGTCCCCCAGACACATCATTGTGAAGCAGTTTAAGAACTTCAGGAATTCTCTTCCTTGGAATCAATAGTTGTTGTCTCTGCTGTGTTCCATCTTCATTCTCCAATACACGCTTTAACAACCCATTTTCCACGACAATGGATTGCCACTGAGCCCAGTATGACTTAATATTTGGAGATAGTGAAGCTATTTCTTCCCATAAAGGTCTTTGATCATTTTCCTTCCACTGCATTACAAACTTGAGATCTGGGTCTTCCAATTGGTCTGCTCGTATTTCATCATCTTGCCAAAAATTGTCAACGACCGTGGTTCTACAAGCTATAAAAAACTTTTCCTCAGCCTTATTACAGTGCTGGCAATCCTCTGGACATGGTCGCCTTGACAGTGCATCGGCATTTCTATGATGAAGTCCGGCTCGATGTTCAGAATCATAGTCATATTCTTGCAATCTCTCTATCCATCTTGCCACTTGACCTTCAGGATTCTTGAATCGCAAAAGCCACACAAGTGCCGAGTGATCTGTCCTTAAAAGAAATTTCCGTCCATATAAATACTTGCGAAAGTGCTCAACTGACTTGATAACAGCAAGCAATTCTCTTCGTGTTACACAGTAATTGCGTTCTGGTTTCGACAATACTTTACTGAAGTAAGCAATCACGCGTTCTGCCCCATCTTGTACTTGGGAGAGCACACTTCCGATACCAACGTTACTTGCATCTGTATCCAGAATAAACATTCCTTCAGCTCGAGGATAACTCAAAACCGGAGAATTAATTAGAACCTGTTTTAATTCTTCAAATGCATGTTGGCACTTGAAATCCCATATGAATTCACTGCTTTCCTCCGTGAGTTTTGTCAGTGGCTTTGCGATGTCAGCAAAGCCTGGAACAAATCGTCGATAGTAGGTACTCAGACCCAAAAAGCTTCTTACTTCATGTTTGTCTTTAAGTACTGGCCAATCTCGAACAGCTTTAATCTTCTCAGGATCTACTGCTACTCCCTCCTCAGAGACAACATGACCTAGATAGTTGACTTGCTTTCGGAACAATATACATTTCTTGCAATTGAGTTTAAGGTTGGCCGACCTCAATCGTGAAAATACCTGTTCCAAATTTCCTAAATGTTCTTCAAAACGCTTCCCAAGTACGATGATGTCATCTAAGTATACCAAACAGGTCTCCCACGATAATCCTCTTAGCACACTTTCCATTAGTCGTTCAAACGTAGCCGGTGCATTGCAAAGTCCAAATGGCATCACTTTGAATTGCCACAATCCACTTCCAACAGAAAACGCCGTTTTTTCTCTATCCTTGGGTTCCAATCCAACCTGCCAATAACCACTCTTTAGATCCAAAGTTGAGAAGATCTTACAACCAGCCAATGTATCTAGGGTGTCATCGATTCGAGGCAGTGGATAACTATCCTTCTTAGTTACATTATTCAATAAGCGAAAGTCCACACAGAACCGAGTTGAGCCATCTTTTTTTTTAACTAACACTACTGGTGAACACCATGGGCTGCTTGATGGTTCAATAACGCTATCCCTTTCCATGTCTTGAATAATTTGATCTGCTTCCGCCCGCTTTGCTAATGGTAGCCTTCTAGGTAATTGGCGGATAGGCCTTGCGTCACCCGTATCTATTTGATGTTGAACAACATTGGTTCTTCCTTTAGAAAGACTCGCATTCTCAAAAACATCTTGATAATGAGCAATGAGGTATCTAATTTGTTTGCTTTGTTCTTTGGTAAGTTCCTTACAAGCATCTTTTACAAAGTCTTCAAGATGTTTTGGTACATCCTCTGAAGAAACTTGTGCGATGCAGGCATTTTGTGTTACTGATGAAACTGATGAACACACACTTAAATAAGCTCCTTTTTTGACAGTTACTGGATATTCATTTATGTTCATTAATCTGACTAAAATTTCCTTTTGGTTTTGAATCAGTGCTCTTGCAATTAATACTCCTTTTCCTGCTTCATTGTTGGCGTTGGACTCCACAACCAAAACATGTCCATTTGGGATAACACAGTCTAAATTGACTCGTACTAACATCTCACTTTGTTTTGGAATAGTTACAACATCCGCTGCAAGAACACGTGTAGAAAATTCCTCACGCTCTTGCACGAGAACATCTTCATCTCCAATTTTCAAAGATCGCCTCTTTAGATCCAACTGGAATCCATATTTCGCCATTATGTCCATTCCGAGAATAACTTCCTCCTCTATATTCGCCACTAGCACCTGATGATCGAAGATAGAACTACCAATTTGAAAGTTGGCATATGTCTCACCACATATAGATGCCGACTCCCCAGTAGCTGTTCGTAATGTCCATTTAGTTGGTGTAATACACTTTTTATTATAAAGCAAATCTGGTCTCATGATTGTCATCGTTGCTCCAGTATCCAGCAAAAGTTTCAAATTCTTTCCATTTACTTTGCCATTTATAAACATACTGGTATCTCGACCACTGAATGATGCAACAACTGCAGATCTCTTTGAGGCATTGGTAATGTAGGTCAACAGTTGCCCCTTCCCATCAACCCTTTTTAGTTTTCCTGTGGCTGTTGCTGTTGCGTTGTTGCTTCATTTGGACACCGATTACGTAGATGTCCAGCTCGTCCACAACCCCAGCAGCGAAACTGTCTTTTTCTTCCTTGCAATGCCTTCATCACCTTTTCGACAATGCATTCGATGAGTTTTTGATTCTCTTCAACGGCCTCAACAACGCGGGCTTGAGCATGACCTCGTAAAGATTTTTTTATAGATTCAAATTCGAGTGCCTGGGTTAGAGCGTCACTCAAAGTTTGTGGTCTAGCTAGTTTTACAGCTTGTTGTGTCTCATTTGCCCACAATCCATCCAAGAACTTTTCTACTGCAAGGCTTTCACACACATCATCAGGAACCGTAGGGTATGCATATCTAATTAGACGCGCTATATCCGCCTCAAATTCCTGGAGAGTTTCATTAGATTTCTGATTACGATTCTTAAGTTGTGACCTGTAAAACTGTTCCATGTGCTTATGTCCAAATCGCATCTCAAGTCTCTCAATCAACAATTTTAAATCTCGTCGCTCAGCTAGAGGAATTGTCTCCAAAACTTTTAAAGCATCACCTCGTAATGATACACTCAACACTGAGGCCTTTCTTGTCATGGACCAGCCATTTATCATGGCCACTGTCTCGAACAATGTTAAATATTCTTCCCAGGGGCATTTTCCATCAAAGGTTGGCATATCATTTCGCACGCACTCCACTGTTGGTACTCTTGTATCTTCTACACACTTAAAATTTGTATCTACAGCTGAATTTTGCTCGGAATTCATTGGCGTGATTGAAGGAAGCACTTGATTCTCCAAAACTTTCATCTGTTTAGTTAATTCATTTATCTTCTCATCAAAGGTCATAGAATAATTCTGGAATTTCTTTTCTATAGTATTTGAATGCTTTTGAAGCATCGCTACTTCTCCTTTGATTTCTTTAATTTCTCCTTTTATATCTCTGGAATGTTCTTGAAACTTCTCTTCTATGTCTCTGGAATGTTCTTTTAAGACTTGACAAAGATCGTTGTTAGAGCAAGGCATTTCAAAAAGGTATGTGTCTGGATCCTCACCTACTTCTTGCATCACTTTTCTCAATCGTAGTTGAAGTGCATTTTTATTTCCTGATGTATCAGCGTCTCTCTCCTCCAACTCATGTTTTAAATCAACCACTTTCAACTCTAAAAGAGTTATTTTTTTTGATGCCATAATAAATGTCTTTATAAATAACTATTTTATTTTTTTCTTACACAAAAAAAATACTTGGGTATTTTTATACCCCACACCTGACACCAAATGTAACGAAATTTATATTTATTTATTTTATTATGGTTCAAAGTCTTATTTATTTTTACAATTTATATTTCTACAATTTATATTTTTACAAGGTTTGTCTAGTTTTTCCAACTCACTACTCAAATCTTTTGTTTTCATTTTTCTTGGGTTCTTATTTTCAAAATATTTCTATTTAAATTTTCAATATAAATAGAAATAGTACTTAATTTCATAACACTATGTATGTTTGGTGTAGTTAGTATGAATCACATACTTCCCAAATCAAATCAAATATTTTTATCTGTTACTCAAAGAGCATCACAAACACAATACGGCATAGTTACAAATGTTATTAATAATTTTAATTTTGAATTTCTTAACTAGTTATTGTTGAATATGTACAAGAAAGTGGCTATCTGTCAGGTGGTCAAATAGTTGATTGTTAATGGGGTTATAATGACATGTATGTCACTCCTAGGCTACAACTTGAGGGCTATATAAGACTCCCCATGAGGTTAACGAAGTTGGGACAGAGCCATTATTCATTCATGGGTGTAAAATGGTACAATGCACTGGATAGAAATATAAAGTAATAAATAATACTGACAACTTGTCAACTTTTAAATAATGACATATTGTATGTAACTCCTAGACTACAACATGAGGGCTATATAAGACTCCCCATGAGGTTAACGAAGTTGGGACAGAGCCATAATTCATTCATGGGTGTAAAATGGTACAATGCACTGGATAGAAATATAAAGTAATAAATAATACTGACAACTTGAGGGCTATATAAGACTCCCCATGAGGTTAACGAAGTTGGGACAGAGCCATTATTCATTCATGGGTGTAAAATGGTACAATGCACTGGATAGAAATATAAAGTAATAAATAATACTGACAACTTGTCAACTTTTAAATAATGACATATTGTATGTAACTCCTAAACTACAACTTGAGGGCTATATAAGACTCCCCATGAGGTTAACGAAGTTGGGACAGAGCCATTATTCATTCATGGGTGTAAAATGGTACAATTCACTGGATAGAAATATAAAGTAATAAATAATACTGACAACTTGTCAACTTTTAAATAATGACATATTGTATGTAACTCCTAGACTACAACTTGAGGGCTATATAAGACTCCCCATGAGGTTAACGAAGTTGGGACAGAGCCATTATTCATTCATGGGTGTAAAATGGTACAATGCACTGGATAGAAATATAAAGTAATAAATAATACTGACAACTTGTCAACTTTTAAATAATGACATATTGTATGTAACTCCTAGACTACAACTTGAGGGCTATATAAGACTCCCCATGTGGTTAACGAAGTTGGGACAGAGCCATTATTCATTCATGGGTGTAAAATGGTACAATGCACTGGATAGAAATATAAAGTAATAAATAATACTGACAACTTGTCAACTTTTAAATAATGACATATTGTATGTAACTCCTAAACTACAACTTGAGGGCTATATAAGACTCCCCATGAGGTTAACGAAGTTGGGACAGAGCCATTATTCATTCATGGGTGTAAAATGGTACAATGCACTGGATAGAAATATAAAGTAATAAATAATACTGACAACTTGTCAACTTTTAAATAATGACATATTGTATGTAACTCCTAAACTACAACTTGAGGGCTATATAAGACTCCCCATGAGGTTAACGAAGTTGGGACAGAGCCATTATTCATTCATGGGTGTAAAATGGTACAATGCACTGGATAGAAATATAAAGTAATAAATAATACTGACAACTTGAGGGCTATATAAGACTCCCCATGAGGTTAACGAAGTTGGGACAGAGCCATTATTCATTCATGGGTGTAAAATGGTACAATGCACTGGATAGAAATATAAAGTAATAAATAATACTGACAACTTGTCAACTTTTAAATAATGACATATTGTATGTAACTCCTAAACTACAACTTGAGGGCTATATAAGACTCCCCATGAGGTTAACGAAGTTGGGACAGAGCCATTATTCATTCATGGGTGTAAAATGGTACAATGCACTGGATAGAAATATAAAGTAATAAATAATACTGACAACTTGTCAACTTTTAAATAATGACATATTGCATGTAACTCCTAGACTACAACATGAGGGCTATATAAGACTCCCCATGAGGTTAACGAAGTTGGGACAGAGCCATAATTCATTCATGGGTGTAAAATGGTACAATGCACTGGATAGAAATATAAAGTAATAAATAATACTGACAACTTGAGGGCTATATAAGACTCCCCATGAGGTTAACGAAGTTGGGACAGAGCCATTATTCATTCATGGGTGTAAAATGGTACAATGCACTGGATAGAAATATAAAGTAATAAATAATACTGACAACTTGTCAACTTTTAAATAATGACATATTGTATGTAACTCCTAAACTACAACTTGAGGGCTATATAAGACTCCCCATGAGGTTAACGAAGTTGGGACAGAGCCATTATTCATTCATGGGTGTAAAATGGTACAATGCACTGGATAGAAATATAAAGTAATAAATAATACTGACAACTTGTCAACTTTTAAATAATGACATATTGTATGTAACTCCTAAACTACAACTTGAGGGCTATATAAGACTCCCCATGAGGTTAACGAAGTTGGGACAGAGCCATTATTCATTCATGGGTGTAAAATGGTACAATGCACTGGATAGAAATATAAAGTAATAAATAATACTGACAACTTGTCAACTTTTAAATAATGACATATTGTATGTAACTCCTAAACTACAACTTGAGGGCTATATAAGACTCCCCATGAGGTTAACGAAGTTGGGACAGAGCCATTATTCATTCATGGGTGTAAAATGGTACAATGCACTGGATAGAAATATAAAGTAATAAATAATACTGACAACTTGTCAACTTTTAAATAATGACATATTGTATGTAACTCCTAAACTACAACTTGAGGGCTATATAAGACTCCCCATGAGGTTAACGAAGTTGGGACAGAGCCATTATTCATTCATGGGTGTAAAATGGTACAATGCACTGGATAGAAATATAAAGTAATAAATAATACTGACAACTTGTCAACTTTTAAATAATGACATATTGTATGTAACTCCTAGACTACAACTTGAGGGCTATATAAGACTCCCCATGAGGTTAACGAAGTTGGGACAGAGCCATTATTCATTCATGGGTGTAAAATGGTACAATGCACTGGATAGAAATATAAAGTAATAAATAATACTGACAACTTGTCAACTTTTAAATAATGACATATTGTATGTAACTCCTAGACTACAACTTGAGGGCTATATAAGACTCCCCATGAGGTTAACGAAGTTGGGACAGAGCCATTATTCATTCATGGGTGTAAAATGGTACAATGCACTGGATAGAAATATAAAGTAATAAATAATACTGACAACTTGTCAACTTTTAAATAATGACATATTGTATGTAACTCCTAAACTACAACTTGAGGGCTATATAAGACTCCCCATGAGGTTAACGAAGTTGGGACAGAGCCATTATTCATTCATGGGTGTAAAATGGTACAATGCACTGGATAGAAATATAAAGTAATAAATAATACTGACAACTTGTCAACTTTTAAATAATGACATATTGTATGTAACTCCTAAACTACAACTTGAGGGCTATATAAGACTCCCCATGAGGTTAACGAAGTTGGGACAGAACCATTATTCATTCATGGGTGTAAAATGGTACAATGCACTGGATAGAAATATAAAGTAATAAATAATACTGACAACTTGAGGGCTATATAAGACTCCCCATGAGGTTAACGAAGTTGGGACAGAGCCATTATTCATTCATGGGTGTAAAATGGTACAATGCACTGGATAGAAATATAAAGTAATAAATAATACTGACAACTTGTCAACTTTTAAATAATGACATATTGTATGTAACTCCTAAACTACAACTTGAGGGCTATATAAGACTCCCCATGAGGTTAACGAAGTTGGGACAGAGCCATTATTCATTCATGGGTGTAAAATGGTACAATGCACTGGATAGAAATATAAAGTAATAAATAATACTGACAACTTGTCAACTTTTAAATAATGACATATTGTATGTAACTCCTAGACTACAACATGAGGGCTATATAAGACTCCCCATGAGGTTAACGAAGTTGGGACAGAGCCATAATTCATTCATGGGTGTAAAATGGTACAATGCACTGGATAGAAATATAAAGTAATAAATAATACTGACAACTTGAGGGCTATATAAGACTCCCCATGAGGTTAACGAAGTTGGGACAGAGCCATTATTCATTCATGGGTGTAAAATGGTACAATGCACTGGATAGAAATATAAAGTAATAAATAATACTGACAACTTGTCAACTTTTAAATAATGACATATTGTATGTAACTCCTAAACTACAACTTGAGGGCTATATAAGACTCCCCATGAGGTTAACGAAGTTGGGACAGAGCCATTATTCATTCATGGGTGTAAAATGGTACAATGCACTGGATAGAAATATAAAGTAATAAATAATACTGACAACTTGTCAACTTTTAAATAATGACATATTGTATGTAACTCCTAAACTACAACTTGAGGGCTATATAAGACTCCCCATGAGGTTAACGAAGTTGGGACAGAGCCATTATTCATTCATGGGTGTAAAATGGTACAATGCACTGGATAGAAATATAAAGTAATAAATAATACTGACAACTTGTCAACTTTTAAATAATGACATATTGTATGTAACTCCTAAACTACAACTTGAGGGCTATATAAGACTCCCCATGAGGTTAACGAAGTTGGGACAGAGCCATTATTCATTCATGGGTGTAAAATGGTACAATGCACTGGATAGAAATATAAAGTAATAAATAATACTGACAATTTGTCAACTTTTAAATAATGACATATTGTATGTAACTCCTAAACTACAACTTGAGGGCTATATAAGACTCCCCATGAGGTTAACGAAGTTGGGACAGAGCCATTATTCATTCATGGGTGTAAAATGGTACAATGCACTGGATAGAAATATAAAGTAATAAATAATACTGACAACTTGTCAACTTTTAAATAATGACATATTGTATGTAACTCCTAGACTACAACTTGAGGGCTATATAAGACTCCCCATGAGGTTAACGAAGTTGGGACAGAGCCATTATTCATTCATGGGTGTAAAATGGTACAATGCACTGGATAGAAATATAAAGTAATAAATAATACTGACAACTTGTCAACTTTTAAATAATGACATATTGTATGTAACTCCTAGACTACAACTTGAGGGCTATATAAGACTCCCCATGAGGTTAACGAAGTTGGGACAGAGCCATTATTCATTCATGGGTGTAAAATGGTACAATGCACTGGATAGAAATATAAAGTAATAAATAATACTGACAACTTGTCAACTTTTAAATAATGACATATTGTATGTAACTCCTAGACTACAACTTGAGGGCTATATAAGACTCCCCATGAGGTTAACGAAGACAGAGTAATTTTACATTCCTGGGTACAAAATGTTACAATGAACTGGATGGAAATATAAAATTGAAAAATACCGACAGTTTGTTAACTTTAAAAAAGGAATTAAATGTTTCAATTGCTTCCCAAATGAAATCAAGATATATAAAAAATTTAAACAAAATTTAAGTTGCACTTAACATTCTTAAATGATAGTTTTCTATTGCTGTTTGATTTGTTTCAATTGTCAGTATTTTCTTTTTTTATTTGAATATGTGTTTTGATATGTTTTCTCATTTGTGTATTCCTCATTTTTCATTTATTTTAAAAACTTTTTTAATGTTTATTTGATTTTTTGTTCATGTATGATTTAATTACTTTATGTATGACTTTGTGTCATCGCATTGTACTTAATATTTTTTATTTTTCCTAAGTGATTCCCTCATCAAGCACAAAACTGCAATATTTTGATGAGGCACTGCAAAGAAAAATTTGTAAAAAATACTATACTAGTGAATAATATCTTTATTTGTATAATAAAATAATATGTTAAATAAACAAATAAAAAATAATAAAATAAATAACCTCCGCATTGTAGCATATTTATTTATTTAATACAATTTACCAAATAATGACTGTGAAAGAGACGAAATCATGTTAAGTTATAAGGCCCCCATTCACGATCGTGCCATCCTTCCAAATGACTTGCCATCACTCCAAAATACGCTCGTGAATGTCAAATCCCGCGTAGCCCAATTGGCCTGACACACCAAAATGGAATTCCAAACGATCGAAACTCTGTAGTACATCCTGTCGGCACGGCATGCTCGTGAGTGTGAAAACCAGCGGTACATTGCGCCAACTCATTGCTCCGAGCTGTTTGACACTCGTGAATGCGAAAATACAACATTTTCTCTTTGTTTTTTTCTATTTATATATAAACAAACCGCTAAATAACAGTTGTATAAAACTCATCATCAGAATTATAACTCATTTTTACTTAAAATTAAAAAAAAAATAGAACTTATTAATGCGAAAGCGCCGACCGCTTACGTATACTAATTTTGATAGCTCGATGGCGCGATGGCGCGCGTGAGTGTGATGAAAATTTTACGATGCTCCAAATGGAGCCGGTCCATATGGAACGACGCCTATAATGGCACGATCGTGAATGGGCTGCTATAGACGTGTGAAAAAGCGAATACAACAACAGAATCCCACTGCATACCTACAAGTGAATATGATTTGACCCAATAAATATGCAGCACTAAATGATAAATCTAGTCGTTCCATTATAGTTCTAGTGTAATTTTTATTTACTTGTTTTCATCACACAAAATGGCATTTATGTAGAACACGACAATACGTCCAAACACTGCAACAACTAAAGTGCGGTAAGAATTAAAAGAGATTTTTTTTTATTTATTTATTTATTTAATATTGCTTCTCGGGCAACTAACAGGTACTATGTAAATATTTTTACCGAATTTTAAGACAACTAACGTATCTTTAATTTTTATAGATCATTATATTGATCAGTATGTTTATTTGTTGTATATTTTTTATGTACTTTTTATAATTGTACCGAATTTCCTTAAAATTCACATTGTTAAGCTTGGATGGAAGAAATTGTCTTGTGGAAATTAACCTACATTACGGCTCTACAAAAAATGATACATAAATACATTTAACTAAGTTTTATATGAAAATGAATGTTTTCCTCGTGGCCCGCTCTTAAAAAATACTATTTTCATACAAGTCATAAATATTAAGGCGATCGATACTCGTTTTATTTTCTGTCCAAAGATTTTATCGTATGTTATTTTTGTTCCGTGAATTTCGATTATTTCTACTAAAAGCGGGTATTTGTGATATTTTTAGATTTATGCTTCAACTTTTTTGGCTTGTAAGTAATAAATTTTATATCTGCTCAAACGAGAGACCTTGGTACTTGTTCATTGTAGGGTTCGTCGTATAAGTCAAAATATTTATACGTTAATCGTAAAAAAAATATCGAAAATGTTTATCCAACTGTCGATTTGTTCGAGAAAATTGATTTCTCTTAACTTATCGACAAAGGTTCAAGCCAAGATACGCGAGATTTGTATGCCAGGTCTATATTTTTCACAGTTTTTCCAAATTTGAAGTAAAAAAACACCAACATAGAGGCTTCGCAGCATATATGTTCTGTATATATACGGATTTTTATTTATTTATTTATAAACGGCACAAAATGCCTTTTACATACATAGTTAAAACACATATTGATGATAAAAATATTAAAGAAAAAAAAAACAATTAGGTATACACTTAAACCTAAACAGTAAGACAAAAATTAAAAAAAACAATAAAGCAAACGTAAAAAAAGATACATATATATATGGACTCAAAAAAACCAAAACAGTAAATTCAAAAATAAAAAACATTAAATTCAAAAATAAAAAACAGTAAATTCAAAAATAAAAAATAGTACCTAAATACAAAACTAAAAAACAGTAAATTCAAAAATAAAAAAAAACAATAAACGTAAGCAAACATAAAAAAATTATGTACAATTCTCAGAATTCGGAGTAGAAAATTTAGTGTGTCTATATGTGTTGGTGTCCCTTACAACTTCTGATCCGCACAATGCACAGTACCATAAATTTCAGAAAATATATCGACAGTTATAGGCCTACAAAACTTTCTATCTTGACAAAGATTAATTTTGAAGTCAGTTTTTTTATATGAAAGATATAATGTCATAAAAAAACTGTGGATTTGATACTTTGGCAAATATTTTTATATCTGCCTAAAATATAAAAAATAAATAAAAAGAAATGTAAGTACCTACTTTTTACGTGAACAATAAATTCGTAAGTATTTTCATTTCAACAATGCCGATAACAATGAAATATCCTGTGTCCAAACATTAAGTTTTTGGGGAAATTTGTAAAGAAATAAGGATAATGGTCACCCCATATTTGCAGGAGAGAAATTAGTTTCAATGCAGTCCTAATATTTCGATTATTTAGAATATTAGTAATACAGATTTGCAAATTTTTAAAAGAAACGAATGATTACGTACTATAGTCTATAATCGATAAAGTATTAAACACGCCATTAATGGTACACAACACACACAGATACATTGTGATGAATCTTTCAGAATACAATCTCAGCATGATACTAGTTGATAATCTGCAATAAAAAAAATAACCCCTGTTGCGTATAGAGAGAAGGGAAAATATTGCACCTACCTTGGCAGCCTTCTTCCTTCGTCTTGTGTAGTGTCTTCGCGGAGGGCACTACACCAACCTCTATGACACAACACTGAATTACACTTTAAAACTTCCTCTGAACACGGTTCAGGAATTCAAAATAGCGCACGGCGCGTAGTTTCGATGATTGATGCGAAAAGGTAGAAAATATGTATATTTTCTCTTGAGTCGACTATATAACTTTCTGTCACAGTGCAATGCGTTCACACACGACGAGAGAGTATTGACGATTGTTTTTGTTCCTATGTAGGTAACAATATTTCAGGGATCGGAAAAGGTTGGAAGTGTTGCCACATTTACCGAACATCCTCCCCTCCGAAGAGGCCTGGTATGTATACCACGGCTCTTCTAAAACTATATGACAAACACATAACGAAATATAAAAAAAATACATAAATTTGGAGACATATAGCAAACAAATCCCCAAACTTAATGGTCATGTGAAGGTACGACCTTCATACAAGCAAAAAAAATAAGATAAGCAAAAAATAAGATAAACAAAAAAGGTAAAAAAAAGTATACCTAACTAATACAAAATAAAGGAAAACTTAAACTTTACAAATCATTGTCATTTTGACAAGGAAGTGGGCATAGCTTCGAAACTGGTCTCATCAAGACACCACTAGGTGTCTTTAATTCAACCACACGAGTGACTCCGTCCTGAGAGGAGACAAGCTTCGATATTCTACCCAATCGCCACTGCAAGGGTGGCATGTTGTCCTCTCGTATGACAACAAGATCTCCGACATTTGGAGGAATCGTGGCCTTAAGCCATTTAGATCTCTGCTGGAGAGTATGCAGGTACTCTCGCTGCCACCTGTTCCAGAATGATTGGGAAATCGACTTAATTAATTGGTAACGTGTAAGTCTAGAAACGTGCACGTCATCCATACGTTTTTCAGGAACGGCTACAAGAGGTTGACCTATTAAAAAATGGCCTGGAGTTAGTACATTCCACTCTGAGGCGTCCTCCGACAGAGACGTTAAAGGTCTTGAATTCATGACTGCCTCTACTTCCGCACAAACCGTCATGAACTCTTCTAAAGTTAATATCTGCTCTCCAATTACTCTCTTCAGTAAGGTTTTAGCCACCTTGATTCCGGCTTCAAACAATCCTCCGCTGTTTGGGTAACTTGGAGCATTAAAATGCCAAGTGATACCACGCTGGCTGGCTTTGTTTGACAATACCTCCTGCACTGCTGAACTTGAGAGGTACTTATCAACTTCATTGAGATGTCTGCTACTCCCTACATAATTTGTGCCGCAATCTGATCGAATAAACGTCGGAAGTCCTCTACGGGATGAGAACCTCGAGAAGGCTGCAAGAAATCCCTCAGTTGAGAGGTCCGACACAACTTCTAGATGGACTGCCTTCGTGGCCAGACAGACAAATATGCATAAGTAGGCCTTAAAGGTTTTAGAGTTTCTTATTTTATTTGCTCGCATAGTAAAGGGACCACCATAATCTGTGGCGACTCGTTCGAAGACCCGACCGACTCGAACACGGTCCGATGGGAGGTCTGCCATCTGAGGGCACACCGACTTGGGGTTTACCTTAAAACACGTGACGCACTTATGAATACGACTACGTATTACACGCCGAGCAGAAACAATCCAAAACTGCTGTTGTAAAATAGCATTCAGCGCATTGGGACCGATATGGCAATGTACCTTATGATAGTTGTCTACAATCAGATTAGTTAAGTGAGAAGATTTAGGGAGAAGAATGGGAAATTTAGAATTATATGGAAGAGTAGAATGTCTCAGTCTCCCTCCAACTCGTATCATACCTTCGCTATCCAGGAAGGGAAATAATTTTTGCAAGTGTTTCACGGAGCAGGGACGGCCATTCCTCAACTTGTCTATCTGTTCAGAAAACGCAATTAATTGTTCCCATTTAATAAGTTTGAAGAGTGATAATTTTAACTCCTCTACAGAAAGAGGACCGGTACATTTTTTAAATTTGTGACGACAATTATTGATAAATCTTATGCAGTAAGCTGTAGTTCGTTGCAGTCGTTGCAAGGAACTAAATTTAATAACAAAAGACTCCTCCATGTCTGCACATAGAGCAATCACCTTGGTCTCACGGAGACCAGGGAGTTTGTGTGAGTCTAAAGACTCTCTCTTTTGGCACGGCCAAGTTTCGAAAGAGTCCTTTAGCCATGGTGGATGCCACCACAATTCATGATCCAATAATACGGAGGGATATGCACCCCTAGATGAAATGTCAGCGCAGTTTAATTTTGATGGTACATATCTCCATGTGATATGGGCCGTAGAACTTAAAATCTGGGAAACACGGTTTCCTTCGTAGATTTGTAGTAAGTGAGGCGGGGTTTGGAGCCACGACAGGCAAATAGTGGAGTCTGACCAACAAATTACATTATCAATTTTGATTCTACCAAGGAATGACGAAACGCAAAAATTTATTAAACGTGTTAACAACAATGCAGCATTTAATTCTAGTCTAGGGATAGTCATCTTCGTGCGCACAGGGGCTACCTTTGACTTAGCCGCCAAGAGGCTGACATTCACCTGACCCTCATTGTTCACGGTTCTAAGATACACGACTGCAGCATATCCACAGAGTGAACCATCGCAAAATCCATGTATGGATACTTCAGTTAAACCCTCGTGAAATGCTTGTCTTGGAATATTAAATCTCTCAATAACACTTAAATCAGCTACAAAATTCTTCCATTCTTTGACAATTTCTTGAGGCGGAATGTCATCCCAAGAAGTGTGCAACAACCATAATTTCTGAATGATTAATTTTGCCTTGAACGTTATAGGAGAGATCCAACCCAATGGATCGAATATTCTTGCAATAGTAGATAAAATCGCTCTCTTGGTGCATTCATCTCCGGGCACATTCACTCGATACCTAAACACATCAGCTAATGGATCCCACTGGATCCCTAAGACCTTAATGCAAGGAGACGAGTCTGCAACGTCGAAAGATCTTGGCACTTCACAATGATCAGCTGGTACATCTTCAAGCAACTGGTTGCAATTCGATGACCATTTACGTAGCTCGAAACCTCCCATTTTTAGCAGTGAAATAAGTTCCTGCTTAAGTAGTACTGCATCCTGAAGTGTTGCAGCAGTGGTGATGATGTCATCAACAAATATTTGAGACTGTAAGACCTTCGAAGCCATAGGAAACTGAGACTCCCCAATCCTTGCGAGCTCACGGAGCACCCTCATGGAGGCATAAGGCGATGACGTCACGCCATATGTGACTGTGCACAAGGCGTAATGTCTAATAGGATCTGAAGGAGAGTCTCTCCAAAGAATCAACTGATATGGCTGATCCTTGGGATCAATCAGAATCTGACGGAACATCATTTTAATATCGCAAATTAAAGCTATTGGATGAATACGAAAGTTAAGTATGATGTCTGCAATATCGCGGTGTAATTTGGGGCCAGCATACAGACAGTCGTTGAGAGAAACTGAAGTAGATGTCTGTGCACTCGCATCAAATACTACCCTAATTTTTTTGGACTGATTTGTTGTTTTAAAAACGGCATGATGAGGTATATAATAATGCTTACCAGGTTGAGTCACACCCTTATAAAGAGTCATATGACCCAATGATAAATACTCATTCATAAAATTTGTATATTCGAATTTTAGGTTTTCATTTTGAGAAAATCGTTTTTCCAAATTTAAAAACCTACGCAGCGCGGCGTTGTAAGAATTTCCCAGTTGAGGGTGAATTTTCTTAAATGGCAGTCTAGCCATGAACCTACCGTTAGGTATTCTTTGAAGAGTTTTCATGAAAAACTCCTCACATTGATCATCTTCTGGGTTGCAAGGCATTACCTCAGGAAGATTTTCTGAGTGCCAAAAATTTTCAATTAATTTATCTAACGAAGTTTCTGAGTGGAAGGAATGTATCGCAAGATTATTGCTCAACGTGCGATGAGATGAATCATCATATGGACCACTAATAACATAGCCAAAGATGGTTCCTAATGCCGTGGGTATGCCTTCTGAGAAATGAACTGACGAGCCATCCAAAAGACTTGCATACAAATCTGCTCCCAATAGAACGTCTATTTGAGCAGGTTCATAAAAATATTCATCAGCAAGGGATAAATTTTTATATGCATTAAAAACCCTTTGAGGGACACGGGCTGATGGTATATTGTTGGTTAGGCGATTTAGTACTAGGGCCGTAGTAGAAATTAATTCACCACTGCGTTGTTTCATAGTAAGAAAAACTGAACCGCGAACCTGAGTAATATTTCCTCCCAGTGACGTCACTGGAACCTGAATTTTATTGCGCTTTAATGATAGACGCTGAATGCAACTCTCCGTTATGAAGGAGGACATTGACCCACTATCTAGCAGACACCGTACAAGATGAAAGTTCCCAAATGAATCTTTAATAGGTATGCGAGCTGTAGCAAGTATGACTTGCTTCGTTTGAGAAATTGTGCCTGAATGAATTTCGGCAGATGTAATTAACTTGTTTTGATCTGAAACTGTTTGAACAATTTGTTTGTTTTCGAAATGTAGCAAAGTATTATGTTTATGTGACTGACACAATTTACATTTTCCGGAACTCTTGCAATTTTTAATATCGTGATTTTTCATACAAGAGAAACACAGTCGATTTTCCTTTACAAAATCACGACGTGTTTTAACGTCCTGCCTTTTAAATTGTTCGCATGCGAAAATTGCATGCGCTTGATTCTTGCAGAAATGACATTTAATGTTATTAGAAGGTAGCACAGAATGGAATGTACTCTTGAGTGTTTTTCCCTTTGAAAATTGCACAGAAGTAACATCTAAGACATGACATTGATCTTCCAAAAACTGTAACAGTTTGGGAAATTTTGGTATCTCATTTTTGGGCAATGTTAATTCAAATCGGCAGCGTAAATCAGAATACAATTTTCTTATTAATATATGAACCAAAATAAAGTCCCACTCATTAACATTGATATTCAAAGAAATTAACGCCTGCGAATTTTCCTTGACAATATTTAGAAAATTACGCAACTGTGATACATTTTCCACAGGCTTAACGGCGAGCAAATTCGATAAATGATTATCTGCAATTAACCTCACATTATTAAAACGTTCATTAATAAGTTTATATGCCAGATCATAGTTTTCTTCGCTTAAGGATAAGTGTTTTATCACACGTGAGGCATCATCCTTCAAGCAAGAGGACAGATAATGCATTTTTTTGAATGCCATTTAACTGATTATTCGAGTGAATCAATGTATTGAATATCGAGATAAAATTGTTGAAATCTACATATGAACCATTATAGGTAGGCAACGGTATATGTGGCAGACTGATATTTTGAATTCTACTGCTTTCATTATTTTTTGATACTTGCTTATCACTACATAATTCAAAATATATTTGTTTGATTTCATAATAGTTTTCGATAAACTGATTATACCTATCACTATGTGTCTCAGAATCGAAATCAGACTTTGCCGCGGCTTCTATGAGAATATGATTCTCATAAAATTCGGATTTGATATTCTCTAAGTCAGAATAACGCACTTTAAATTTTATTATGTTCGATTCCGAGGGGTTTAATTTCGCCTGTATAGCGAAATCGAATAAACACTTTAAATTTAAAGCTGCAAGTGAACACTTAACTGTTTTGTTCGTCATTTTAAACACAGATAATATAACTCTACACAAGGAGTATATAATACTTTACACTATACATACAATATAATAATATAATATACACTTATTATTGTTATTTGTCAACATAAGATCGAGATATAGGTACCTAGATAATATTATACTGTACGGCTGTCAGTTCAGTAGTAAACAACGTGAAGCTAGTTACAGATATTTGACCATAGAAAATAATTCACACTGCTCTGAACTAAGCAACTAATGCCGTTTCACAAATAAAATAATTATAGAATAGCCACAAAAAAATAATAAATATAATTTTACCTACATAATTATGTAGTACACCGACCAAAACGAGGTTATTGTTTGCTATTGTCTTCAAATAATAAATTGATATTTCAGAATAATATTATGTATAATACTATGTTGAAATATTACAAATATAACGAAATAACACAATTTACGTGTGTTTTGTCATACAAATACGATTTGATGACGTCCGATGTGGCTGGAATTTAGGATAATAGGCTCGGAATGGACCATAGGATGGACAATTCGGATCGAAAGGACCAAGAGGTGTTGCGTATAGAGAGAAGGGAAAATATTGCACCTACCTTGGCAGCCTTCTTCCTTCGTCTTGTGTAGTGTCTTCACGGAGGGCACTACACCAACCTCTATGACACAACACTGAATTACACTTTAAAACTTCCTCTGAACACGGTTCAGGAATTCAAAATAGCGCACGGCGCGTAGTTTCGATGATTGATGCGAAAAGGTAGAAAATATGTATATTTTCTCTTGAGTCGACTATATAACTTTCTGTCACAGTGCAATGCGTTCACACACGACGAGAGAGTATTGACGATTGTTTTTGTTCCTATGTAGGTAACAATATTTCAGGGATCGGAAAAGGTTGGAAGTGTTGCCACATTTACCGAACAACCCCAATTATTGCGAATTCATAATCTCCCACTATGTATATCCCCATGGGGTAGTGAGAAGTAAAATAGGATTAACTGTTTGGATATTTCAACCAAACTTTTGTAATTATTAACTAAAGTTTACATACATAGGTAACGTTTGGTTATACTTACTTGCAAACTTGCTTACGATGGCTGTACATTCCTCATGAACAATGGATTTCCAAAACTTCCTGTCAGCAGCAGCAGACTCCTAATTATCAAAAACATTCAACACATTCAGATCTCGAGTGAAGAGTCCTGGCGCACGACACTAAAAGACCAACAGAGGTTGCTGACATTCGAAAATAGGATATTTAAAAAAAAGGCACAAGATCGGGAATTGCAGCAGGTAACTGGAGAACAAGACTCAGTGAGGGGATTCGCGCATTACAGGGCAATCTTCAGTGAGATCAGATCTATAAGATTAGCCTGGATTGGACATGTAGTCAGATCGGGAGAAGAAAGAGCCACAAAACACATCCTACATATTAACTCTATGGAAAGAGACTTTTGGTAAGACCAAGGCAGAGGTTGATGGACAACATTTGGTTATGAGTAATCAATTGTTTAATAGCTAATCTCTATAACTTGATTACTATTAACATGAAACTCTATGGAAAGAGACTTTTGGTAAGACCAAGGCAGAGGTTGATGGACAACATTTGGTTATGAGTAATCAATTGTTTAATAACCAGTCATTGTAATTTGATTGCTATTAACACGAAATTTTATTGGGTAATTATTGTACATATTTAAATGTTTCGCGTATTTTTTTTTTGTCAATTCGAAATAAAATATGTATGGAAACAAATCCATCCCTGTTGAAAAAAATCTTTGTTTGGGAAGTTTTAATGGAGTGATTTGGGAAAAGTAATTCTCTTTAAGTTTATTTCTTCCTCATTGTTTGGAGGAAATAATTAATGACACTTTTTATATATCGTTGAAACAAAAAGATATTCATCACACGAGACTTGTGGATAACAAATAATGTTAAGAATATCAAAGGAAAAACAAAAAAAAGTATTTTGGTGAAATAAAGTTTATCTCTAGATAACCATATCTTAGAACTCTACGTAGGTATGTATTATTACAACGTTTTTTGTCTTCTAAAATCCAAGTGAATGGTTAGCTCTGATGATTGTACGTTGTACGTTTTTCTTCGATAGTTTTGATCGTTTGCTTTATATACTTGATTTCCGCTACACGGGTAATAGGTAGTTCTGATGATTGTACGTTGTACGTTTTCCTTCGATAGTTTTGATCGTTTGACTTGTATACTTGATTTCCGCTACATGAGTAATGGGTATTTCTGATGATTGTACGTTGTACGTTTTCCTTCGATAGTTTTGATCGTTTGACTTGTATACTTGATTTCCGCTACATGAGTAATGGGTATTTCTGATGATTGTACGTTGTACGTTTTCCTTCGATGGATTAGATCGTTTGACTCGTCTACTCGATTTTCGCTTCATGAGTAATGCGTAGTTCTGATGATTGTACGTTGTACGTTTTCCATCGATAGTTTTGATCGTTTGATTCGTTCTGATGATTGTACGTTGTACGTTTTCCTTCGATAGTTTTGATCGTTTGACTTGTATACTTGATTTCCGCTACATGAGTAATGGGTATTTCTGATGATTGTACGTTGTACGTTTTCCTTCGATAGTTTTGATCGTTTGACTTGTATACTTGATTTCCGCTACATGAGTAATGGGTATTTCTGATGATTGTACGTTGTACGTTTTCCTTCGATGGTTTTGATCGTTTGACTCGTCTACCCGATTTTCGCTTCATGAGTAATGCGTAGTTCTGATGATTGTACGTTGTACGTTTTCCATCGATAGTTTTGATCGTTTGATTCGTTCTGATGATTGTACGTTGTACGTTTTCCTTCGATAGTTTTGATCGTTTGACTTGTATACTTGATTTCCGCTACATGAGTAATGGGTATTTCTGATGATTGTACGTTGTACGTTTTCCTTCGATAGTTTTGATCGTTTGACTTGTATACTTGATTTCCGCTACATGAGTAATGGGTATTTCTGATGATTGTACGTTGTACGTTTTCCTTCGATGGTTTTGATCGTTTGACTCGTCTACCCGATTTTCGCTTCATGAGTAATGCGTAGTTCTGATGATTGTACGTTGTACGTTTTCCATCGATAGTTTTGATCGTTTGACTCGTTCTGATGATTGTACGTTTTCCTTCGATAGTTTTAATCGTTTGACTTGTATACTAGATTTCTGCTACAAGAATAAACGATGACATCAATATGAAAATTGGTTGACAATCACTAAATACATACTAACAGAGACCATCCTTTGTACAAAAAATAAGATCTCAATATGAAATTGATTGAAAATCTATCTAAATTACTTGCAATATGAGTGGGTTGTGTCCAACGTTCTACTCCTCACAACCAAGTAAATCCACAAGGTATCAAATTTTGTATGGAAAATTTTTAAGCATTTTCATGAAATGAGTTAATTAAATATATTTTTTTTTAATACTTTTAAAAAAAAAAAAAATGAATATGTCCTTGTTAAACAAGTACATATACATCTTCCTACGTTTCCTAAAATAAGCAAATAAATGCTTGTGCTATAGTTGAACGAAATCGGTCGAGGCAGGATTCGAACTCGCGACCACTGGATTACTAGCCCAGCGCGCTAACCGCTCTGCCATCGACCTATCTATCACTTTATTAGGAAACCTTTATAATTTTTCAATGCCATTTCATGAAAATGATGTGCATATGACAGTTGAAAAAATGAGAAATATATTGAGATCTAAGCGAGTATT
This sequence comes from Molanna angustata, assembly GCA_963576475.1. Classification (NCBI taxonomy): domain Eukaryota; kingdom Metazoa; phylum Arthropoda; class Insecta; order Trichoptera; family Molannidae; genus Molanna; species Molanna angustata. The sequence goes on along the minus strand of OY754970.1, from coordinate 6,513,975 downwards.
ATGTATACAAATTTGCAAAATTGAAAATAATCGAATGAACACTTAAGTCTATAATCGATAGCAGAATAAGCACGACGTACATAGTACATACAACATACCACACAGCACACACACAAATACATTGTGATGAAACTTTCAGAATACAATGTAAGCATGATACTTGTTGATAATCTGCAATAAAAAAGATAACCTTAAAAATTACGAATTCATATCTCTCCACTATATCCTCTTGGGGTAGTGAGGAGTAAAAATAATTTGTTTTACCATTCTTGGCTACGTGACGTCTTAAGGAGCATAAATTTACCAATTCGATTCACGAACCAAAATAATCTAATTGTTATATCATGCGTATGAGAGTCGTAAAAAAACTTTGACATCCCTCAAATTAATACAAGAACCTTGAAGATCCCCTCAACCATGGATTCTTCCACCATCTCACACCTTCTGCCGTGTCACACCCCTCCTGATGCTTTTCCATCCCCCCAACTTATCTAAAGATTTATCATTCGCATGATCTCTGTTCGTCCTCCAAAAAGAAACTTTTAATGGCCGACTCTCGGTAACTGGTTTGTTATATATTTTTTTTATCTTAACAACTTTTTTATAATTAAATTTCAATGGATGTAATTTATCCCAGTCTCACTAATAAACATGTTGTAAAAGTTACACGACCGTTTAACACCCACCCGTGTAGGCAAAAAATGTTACTAATAAACGCTGTGTAAAAGATCAGTTGTTCAACGACTGTATCTCTCATACAAATTTTACACAACGCTTGCACGCCTACCAAGGTAGTTTAGCAGTGTTTTAAGACAACTGTCGTGCATCTGTCATAAATCAAATTCGATTTTAATCTGCGTGTTTATATTGTTATATCTTGGAATAATATGATATAAAATGTCATTCGTGTGAAAATATATGTTAGCGCGCTGGGTTAGTAATTCAGTAGTCGCGATTTCGAATCCTGCCATGCCCGATTTCGTTCACCAATAGTACAAGCATAATATGTTTAGATAAGGGAATGTATAAGGATGTATATGTACTTGTTTCAAGGACACATTCATTCTTTTTTTTAAATAAAAAAATAAAAAATACGTGCTTCTGACAAATATTTGCTCATGAAAAAGTACACTACATATTTGAAATTTCCTTCTATGAAAAATTTGTACGAAAATATAAAATAAAACATTAAAAAAATATTTTTATTTGTCGAAAACCTTCACTGTAAATCATATTTCAAAGTAAATATTTATCGTTAAAAACATTCTCATTTTTTGTTGATACTCGGCGAAAAAAAGTCCACATACATATCAGAATACATACGTATAAATAAATATACATATTACTCACTAAAATATTATATATGTTGGGGATTATTGGTTACAATTAAAAAGAACGAGTATTCATTCATTTAAATTCGACACCACTGCCGACATCTATGTGTCATTTCTGTAACCTAATTTAGAGGCGCGTGTTTCCTTCGTTTATTATTTGACTTTGGCACATAATAATGTTGAATTAGTCACGCCATTTTAAATACTTAACTAATATTATATTTGAATTTAAACGACATTTTTGAGAGCATCGCTATTTTTTTTTTCTTATCATAAGACTTTCATAAGGTCACGAACAAAAAGAAACAGAAAAAAGACGTTAATCAAAAGGTATGTATGGTATAGGTATTGTGTTTTGAAATTAAAAAAGTTTTAAGAGCCTGTCACATAAATTCTTGTTATGGGTGCGAATTGGTTCGATAATATTTTTTTGTTTCGCTTTTTTTGAGGAAAAGTTTTTACTCTTCAAATAGACAAATGAATTTATTAGGAGCATAACTTTCTGCGTTATAATCTGATACCTATCAGAGGATTTTTTTTCTATTATTGGAAAGGGGGCATATAAACCTAAACACCCCAATTTCAAATCAATTTTCTCAAATATGTTAAACAGTGTGATTCTTGAAAAAATACCATAAGTCCTTTCAATATTTCTCTAGTGAATGTTCATTTCACAGTTTTAAAATTCAGGATAAATATCCAATTATTAATTATTAAAAATGTCCGCGCATCCTGGGTTTGATCCCCAGCAGAGGAGAAATTTATATTAATTTCTCAAGCTTATATTGCTTCTCTGGGCTGGAAACACTGGTTAGTTGGAAAAAAGTGCCATATGGCAATAAACTCGCCATTTGGGTTCAATGAATTGTTCATTAATATTATTAATAATATCCTTTTTAACAGCATTTATTTTTAATTAGCCATAACTATGTATCGTAGTGAAATAAATATTATATGTGCTTAAAGAGTGCATAAAATTAAAGTGAATGATCATGATTTTTATTTCATCAACAAATTTTGGGTTTCCTATATTTAAATGGGTCGATGGCACAGCGGTTAGCGCGCTGGAGTAGTGGTCGCGAGTTCGAACCCGTTGAACAAAGATGTATATGTACTTTTTTAATACATTTATAAAAAAATCTCGTAAAAACCCGTTTCAACGCACGCGATAGTTACTAACACGTAACTACATAATGTATAAGACAGTTTTAATATATCATGTTTTTAGTTAGCGTTAAAAAAAAGCGCCTTTTTTAAGCGCCTTTTTTAAGCGCCTTTTTTGTGAATATCTCACCTCTTAACTACAGCCCTTGAGGTGAGATATTTACAAAAAAGGCGCTATGTACATTATCAGAAATTATTATTAACATTAAGAGGAATCATGTACAAGTATTTTTGCCTTCAATTATGTCACTGATATTTGTCATCTGATTTGGTTTATTTTTTCGGAAGTGTAAAAAACACGTTTAAATTCGATTTATAATGCAACTTGCTCTCGCGAGTCGCAATAGTTGAAAAACTAAACGAAACAGAAACGAGTCGAACTCCTCAAAATCTTAGGTTCAGGAATCGGATATCTAACAAAATGAGCCACGATGGTCGACGTGATTATATAATTTTAAAAATTTAGGCATATTTGTTAAATGAGCCTGATACTGCAAAGTTTAAAATGTCGATCGCTTTGTTGATTATCATCAAATCAATAGGTGGTAAAACAAGAAGAAGATTAACGAACTCACGTAATCATCACGTGATGTCCCTATTATTGGGTAGCCAGAGAAAAAGATTTATTTATTTATTTATTTATTTATCGTATGGTACTAGTGAGAAAGATAAAAATACATAATTCACAAATAGTTATATACACTTGAGACATATAGAACTAGTTGCATGTAACACATGAGATCCAATGTATAGTTGAAGAAAAGAATCAAACTATAAACCCATAAATCCAAATTATTGAAAATTTTAACACATGTTGGTATGTATGTCAAGATAGGACAGTATGGAGATCAGTCCTCTTTTCCTAGCCGGAATATCAAAACAGCATGATTGTTCTGTATGTACGTTTGGATATTAAGTACCTATCGAACTATTAAGTCTTCTTATATATTGTGTATAAGCAATGTCGTCACTAAATTCAATTTTTATAAAAATTGTTAAAAAAAGTTTGAGATGTGCTAATACAATGTTAATATTTTTTATAGAAAATTAAATTATCTAGTTGGGGTGTTTCGGCTTTTTTCGATATTTTTGAAAAATTTGGAAATATAACCAGTTAAACTCATAAATTTATCATAAAAAAAATATTTTTCATAATAAAAAATGTTTGAGAAATCCTGGAATTTTTTGGAAAAAACTAATTTGAGATTTTGTATTTTTATATATGTAAAGTTTACTTATTGTATTTTGATACTTTTTATATTAGGTACCTAAACACATAATTCATAGTTCATTTTTCAACATTTCATCATTCCATATTTAAATACCTATCTTTTGTTTGATATAATATTTTGACATTAAGATTGTAAAGATTAGATTGTGAAAATAAAAACGTAAAATGTCGTTTCTCGACATATAGAGCAACGAAAACGTATTTTTATTTTCAATTGACATTAATTGTCATTATATATATTTGTACAAATTTTCAGCGTTCTAGCTTTAATGGTTTCTGAGATATATGGAAAAATAAAGAAAAAAATTCTAAAGTTGATAACCCCTGACTGAAACAAAAATTCAAAATTCTGAGTATAAAAGTTTTGTAGGCCTATAACTGTTTATATATTCTGAAATTTTTGGCTCTGTAAATTGAGCGGATCAAAAGTTATAAGGGACACACACACACACCCTCACACACACAGACACACGAAATGTTCTACTCCGAATTCTGAGTAAATCCGTGTATGGAACATATATGCTGCGAAGCCTCTAAGTTGGTGTTTTTTGACTTCAAAGTTGGAAAAGCCGTGAAAATAGTAGACCTCTGCATACAATTCTCGCGTATCCTGGCTTGAAACATTGTCGATATGTTAAAAGAACAAAGTTCTCCTGAACAAATCGACAGTTGGAGTTAACGAATAAATCAAATATCCAAGTTTTGTACGGAAATACGTATATTATAATTCTATGGGAAATACTTATAAATAATTGAACATAAAGTCTTGTCTAAAGTTACGAATGCTGTCATTGAAAATCGAAGCAAATTTATAAATGTTAATTTAACAAATTATACATAGAAACTATGGTGCGGCGGCCGTGGCGGCCGGGTGCGTTTCTACGCACTCTCGGGTCCCAGTAAATTGTACGGCGGATATTATAGGCGGACAGCCTTAATTTTTAGTACAGTAGATGTAGTGTAATTTTGCCTATCATATATGTAATTATTAAGTATTTCTATAAATCGATATGTGGACAAAAGCAGTTTTATATAGTTTATCAAAAAGTGTTAATGTGTGTGACTAAGTGAGTGTGTCAACAGACCTGTGTACCTGCCCCTTGAAGCTGGGCTTAACGGCCCACAGACGGTGACCACATGTTGGACGCAGCCCGACCGACCGACATTCATCGATATTCTTAGTAATGGTGGTTTTTGTTTGTGAGTGCGACTGACCCCAGAAAAAAGACGGACAATTAGTATGACAGTATGGGTGGGAACAATATGCCATGATACGATGCCATTTTTGAAATAATTAGAAGATAAATCAGTGGACAAGGAAAAAACCAATTTTTACACGATCGGCGGGAAAAAGGAATACATTACTAAAAACATACCGCAGTAGATGAACGGGAGCGACTGTGGAATGGTTTCCTGAAAAGTACCCGTAAATTATCCTGTCTCGGGGTGCCCGATAGATAACCTTCTCTCAAAGTGACATGCCCTGCTTAAGACAAAAAATGACTCTGTCCAGGTAAAAGTGCTACGCAGTGAAGTGAGGAAGCGAAGCAAAGTGTGAAAGAGGAAGTACATAGAGAGGTGTAAACAGTGAAAAGACACGTGCGTACCAGAACTAGTAAATTTGTAGTACATAAAATAAGCGAAATAGTGAGTAAGATATAGTTAATAAGTGTAATCGTTAATTATATTAAGTGAACTATTAAACTAAGAATAAGAAATAACTAGTTGTATAAGTTACTTGGTAAGATAATATAAATGTAAGCGGTGAGAAAAGACAAAAGTTGGGACTTAAATAGTGTAATTATATGTAAATAAGTGTTCTGTATATGTTAAAATTATCTTAAGAAAAATTGTGTGTGTTATATCAGATGACGTATATGAAAGTGTGATGAATGGATAGCTGAATTAAGAAAAACCCCCTGGGCTCTGCCGGGAGAACATCGATGAAGCCCGCCACTCGTCATGTTACGGTCCAGGGGGTAGGCGAAAAGAGGAGAGCCGAGTGCAGATTGGGAGTCTGGAATATAAGAGGAGGAATGGATAGAAAGATGAATGAATTGTGCGACGTAATAAAAGGTAAAGAAATAGATGTATTGTGTGTAAGTGAGACAAAAAAGAAAGGTAGGGGGATGAACGTTAGGAATGATGGTATGATAGAACTATGGTCGGGAGTGAAGAGTGACGAATTTGCATGCAAAGGAGTTGGTGTGATTCTAGCGAAACGAATGGGGAAATGTATGAAAGAGTACAAGCTAAAAAACTCTAGACTCATGTGGGTAAGGCTGAAGATCGGAATAACAAGCGTATTCCTAATAATAGGATATGCGCCCGGAAACTCCGATAGTGAGAGTGAAAAGGATGATTTCTGGAACAGTGTGACCGAGATAATGAACGAAAAAAAGAATAATGAAAGAGTGATTCTGACTGGAGACCTAAATGGATGGGTGGGTGTCCGTAGGAAAGATTTTGAGTCAGTCCTTGGACCTCATGGCGATATTAGAGTGAATGACAATGGTAAAAGACTATTGGAAGTATGCACGGAAGGGAATCTGTTTGTGGCGAACTCAGTATTCAGCCACAAAAGAATTCACCAGTATACATGGGAAAGAGGGAATGAAAGGTCGATAATTGACTATGTATGTGTTGACGCCGCACTAAGGAAAGCGACAGTGGATACTAGAGTGTATAGGGGCGCGGAATTGGAGACAGACCACTACTTGCTAATATCAAGAATTGATTTGTTCACCGGGTGGCGCTCTAAAACACACCGAAGTGATCCACCGAAGCGAACCAAGGTAGAAAGGCTGCAAGATGAGAGTGTAAGAAATCAGTATGCAAAAGAGACTGGAACCGAACTCTTTAAAGCAATACACAGTAGAAGAAATATTGAGGAAGCATGGACTACGCTGAAAGAAACCGTGTGTAAGACATCGAAGAATATCTGTGGTATTGCTAAAAGAGGTGGAAAGAAAGGCGATGCTTGGTGGAATGAGAGTGTTAAGATAGTTGTGGGTGAAAAGAAGAAAGCATGGATGGCATTATTAGCCGCGAAAGGATCGAATAATGAAGAAAGAGCAAAAGAGAATTATAAAGTATGCAAGAAAGTAGTCAAAGACACAGTAAAAAGGGAAAAAGATGGTATAAAAGAGAAAGAAAGCCTGAAAATAGCCAACGACTTTCCTGGAAACATGAAAATGTTCTGGAAAGGCGTAGCGAAAAGAAAAAATGGAACTGTGAAAGCTTCGAAAGGAATAAATGATAAAGATGGAAAAATAATTATGGACGAAGATGGCGTGAAAGAGCGATGGAAAGAATATTTCGAGGTACTGTATGATAGCGGAGTAAGAGGGGACGTGAGTCAGAGAACATGGCAAGTAAGTGAAGATGATAAGGATGAAATAACGCAAGAAGAAGTGTTTGAAGCAGTAAAACACGCGAAAGCGGGGAAAGCTGCCGGGTATGACAGTGTATCAGCTGAACTTATAAAATATGGCGGCGAACAGACGTTGGAGTGGTGTCTCTCTCTTTTCAACAAATGTTGGGAAGAAGGACACACTCCCTCAGACTGGAGAAATGCAGTCGTGGTACCTTTGTATAAAGGTAAAGGATCGAAGCTCGACTGCAAAAACTATAGAGCCATAAGTTTGCTAAGCTCAGTTGGTAAGATGTATGCAAGGATCCTGGATCAAAGAGTACGAAAGGTTACAGAGAGCAAGATTTGGGATGCTCAAGGGGCTTTTGTTGGCGGCAGAGGATGTATAGACCAAATTTTTTCTTTACGTATGGTCACAGAAAAGGTTTTGGGAAAAAACCAAAAACTTTTCTGCGCCTTTATAGACCTTGAAAAGGCCTATGATAAAGTCGTAAGAGAAAAACTATGGAATATACTATCGATGTACGGAGTGAAGAGTAAGCTGATACGTGCAATCGCTTCATTATATGAGAACAGCAAAGCATGTGTTCGTGTTAACGACACAACAACAACTTGGTTCTCTATAAATAATGGCGTTAGACAGGGGTGCGTGTTGTCCCCTTGGCTCTTTAATCTCTACATTGATTTCTGCATAAGAGCCCTTAAGTATGAAAGTAAGGGTCTGAAACTGAGTACTGTAACAGTACGTGATCTGATGTATGCAGACGACAAAGTATTGTTAGCAGAAAGTATGGAAGAGTTACAGTATCTTGTAAGTATGGTATATGAAGGATGCATAGAAAACGGACTTAAAATGAATGCCAGCAAATCAAAGGTAATGGTCTTTGAAAAGAATGAAAGCAGAACAGTGTGTCAAATAAAAGTAGAGAATGAATGGCTTGAACAAGTCGACGAGTATGTCTATCTGGGTAGTATGTTCCAACGGAATGGACGGCCTGATAAGGATATTGAAAGAAGAGTTATGGCAGGAAACAGAGTGAATGGAGCACTTAGACCAGTTATGAATGATCGCAACATATCAAGAGACGCTAAAGTTGCCATTCATAACGCAATCGTAGTGCCAACATTGACGTATGCAAGTGAGACCTGGACATGGCAGAAGTCGCACGAAAGCAGAATAAATGCAGTTGAAATGAGATCGCTTAGAAGAATTTGTAACAGAACGATGTATGATAGAGTTCGGAATGAAGATACAAGGAAAGAATGTAAGATAAAGAAAGATGTAATTAACAGAATGAAAGTTAACACATTGAGATGGTTTGGCCACTTGGGGAGAATGAACGAAGAACGCCTGACGAAGAAAATATACAAATCTGACAGGAACGGAATAAGAGGTCGCGGGCGCCCAAGAAAAGGATGGCACGACCATGTAAACGATATTTTGAAAGATGGAAATGTAAGAAGCGTGAACAACAGACGAACATGTATAAGACGATGTATGAATGTTGAGGAGGCGATGAATGCGTGTCAAGATAGAAAAATGTGGCGTTCGGTTCTCTCTGCCTACCCCGTGAGGGACATGGCGTGATGGTATGTATGTATGTATACATAGAAACAATTCCATCGACACGCACACGCACAGGTCTCGGTGAAGTAAACAAACTAAACGTCAAAAGGATAAAACGTATAGTTTGATATAATATTGATGCAATACGTTTGAGTCGTTTCTTTTTGTTCGGAGCATTCGATTTCAGTGACAGTCGTGCCGCACGCCACGTAGTCTCGATACATAATAATATAGAGAATAGAACTAGCACATTGGCCCCCAACCTTTTTTGACTCGCATACCAATTTGCAGTGCATCACGCTGAATTTTACAACCATTTAAAAAAATATTTTTAAAATTTTAGCAGAAGTCACCATAAATAAAGTATGGCACGACCATGTGAGTGAATGATAATTTGAAAGTAGGAAACAAAAAGCTTTCCGTTCCTTCTTCCCGTGATCAATTCTTTTCATTATCTTTTTTTGCACTTTATCGTTTATAGTACTCTAAAATTGGGCTGATCTATGTATCAAGTTTATAATGTTTTTTTAACCCTCTTTCAAATAAAACTACAGTTTATTTTAACATCTTTATTCTACTGCATGAGTTTTGTTGAAATATAAATTTGTTTAATACTTAATTTGTAAAATTAATATTGTTTAATACACTTTTTTATTTTTTTATTGTACCTAAGTAACTAAAAAAACTACAAGGCCTATGAAGTAGATTTTTACTTCAATCGAATGAGAATATGAAATTTTACCGTCTTCGTTTTTTTTACTATTTTAATTACTATTTACAAAATATTAATTAAAAAAAATGCATTGCTTTTCTTGGTATTAAACAAAACCTCTAAATTTTATTTTTCTTCACGAAAAAATATTGTATGTTACAGATTTGGTGATACCTTCGTGGCTCAGTTGGTTGGGTATCTGACTGCTTCTCCAACGGTCCCGGGTTCGATTCCCTGTGGAGACACAGTTTTTAATTGTGTATTCAGTATGGATATGTGAGACGATTAATATCGTAAGTCTCCAGAATGTGGCAACTTGTTATTGGGTGCGTGTTAAAGTAATATTTGACACAGTACCTGTTAGTTGCCCGAGAAGCAATATTAAATAAATAAATAAATAAATATTTTGCGATCATTCATTATTGATCTATGTGCTGCCATATTTGACATAGTTATAAAATAGAAGGTTTTATTTTAATAATTAAATAACACAATTTTAATCCACAGTGAGTTTTTATTTTTAATGCCTAAGTGCTTTCACTGGGCTCAGCCAGCATCATCATAGGCAAAATTCAAACTAAATACAAAATTAAAACAAAATGTTACATAGCAAATGGGGGTGCGTGAGGTATGAGGGAGATGGGGGGGGGGGTCGGGAATACAAAGTCAATATATACAGAGAAAAGAAAGCTGAATACAAGTAATTACTAAGAAATAGGGAAAACCTAATTATACATGGTAAAAAAAAAATAAAAACTCACTGTGTATTAAAACTGTGTTATTTAATTATTAAAATAAAACCTTCTATTTTATAATTATGAACTTCCACTGTGTTAATTAAAAAAACCTTAAAATTATATTTGACATAGTACCTGTTTGTTCCTCGAAAAGCAATATTAAATCTATAAATAAATACGCAATATTTTTTTGTGTTTCATACATTAAAAGGTAGTTAGTATGCATATTTGTGTACATCCGTTTGCCCATGATATACAAGATCCTTAATAGCCGCTGTTGCTGTTTTATTCGCTTACCTTCAAGTAGAACACATACCACCGGTTGGGAACCGATGAACTAGAGTATTATTATATTGTAGGTGTGTTGACAAATGTAGGTATGAGTGTGTAAATGTGGGCAGCCGCACCAACACATGCACAACCAAATATTCACACACTTGTACACACGAGACCGTCTGATTGGTGACCTTGACATTGAACTACGTTTGGCTCTCCGTGTATATTGCGTCATTGTGTGGTCAGAAACCGCTAATAGACCTGTGCGCCAGTCATTTTTTCAATATTTTTAATTAATCTCGTAAATTAAACCTGATCATGAGGCACCGACTTAGAATAGTGCTTCTTGTGTTTTCTATTATCATCGTTTTATAGAAAACACAAGAGGCAAAATATCATTTCACTTAGTTCAGCAGTGAAGTTCACCACCCATTCTGAATGTAGTGCCTTTTTATCTGAGAAGAGACTGGTGTATGAAAAATATGAAAGGCTATGCATTCCCGCACACCTGTCGCTGGTTACCCCACATTGTCGTGACTGTAATTTGATTTTGTTTTAAGGACCAAATTCGCTGACAGATATATATGTCAATTGTTTCCTTACATTTTCGTATTGAAATCACAGTGAATTATGAAGAAAAAAATAATGTTTTAGTACTTATACCTTTTTATTCTGTGTATAAAAAAACATTGTTTATTTCTTCTTCTTCTTCTTCTTTTATGCAACAATAATGTTCTAATTAGATTTAATTTTTTGATCGAAAGTTCTTGATGGAATTCCATTAAAATTTGAAAAATTTGAAGTGACTTCTTGAAAATGTGCTTAGCACCGGTTGTAGGTTGTAGTCTAAATAAACAGTTGAATTTAGTTATAAACGGTATTTTTTATTTTTAATGTTTATTAAAAACTTTAAGAAATAATGTTCTATTCTTTTTCGTGTTTTCGATTTTACAAAAAAATACCATTTCAAACAAGTGCAATAAAGGCAAAGAGCAATATGTATTTATTGTGTATCTTTTTCTGTGTATTGTGATTGCTTTTTTTAATTTGTTTTGTATTACATAAAATATATAAAAAATGTGGCCAATACTAAAAAAAAAACCTTACTTGACAGATGTGTAGTTTTTGTCAACAAACATTATCAGATGTAATTTTTTTATAATAATTCTGTCATAATATTACAGTGAAATAAAAAAAACAGTAAACGAAACGAATTATGAATTAAAATAAGAAATAGTTACATCGTTGAAGGCATAATAATGTTTTATGTGATTTTTTTTATTCGTCAATATTATGTTTGTGGAGAATACGCGGAATTTGGATTCAAGGCAATCAAGATCATTTTGTCTCTCAATAGAAACATATAATTAATTTAAATTCCTTGTATTTTAATTTAGCACACATAATTGTGACATTATTTTCGGAATTCCATTTATTTTCTAATAAGTTTTTCTTTAACTTCTTATTAATATTTTGTCGCATGTTTATATGTAACGGAATGGAATTATGTCATATAAAAAACACGCATTATATACATAACACTTTAATATACGACAAATAATTTGTTAACTTAATGTTAAATTAACATAATATACTTAACAATAATAACCAGTGATCATTCAGATGTCAAAATACGACAGTAAATTTTATTTTAATTTTTTTTAAGTTTTAAAAGACATTGGACCTTATCTATGATAAAAAATAACATAATGATGATTCATCAAGGAGTACAAAGTTTTCTTTTCACATACAACAAAGTATATTGTTTCATAGTATTTAGATATGTATTTTTCTTTAAAATTTTCTGTATTTGAATATAAAATACCTGCGTTTGACATAGGTAGAGTTGTAGCCAAACATCTTTAACTTTTAGCTGAGAAGGGGAGCGATTTACACGTAAACCAAAGAAGCAAAAAGACACAAATTTGCACTCTGCGCGACCGGATGCTCGGTCAAGATGTTTAGCGAAAATTATAGTATGAAAGTAAACCATCTTGCTACCACCAAACCTCTGGTGTTTTCAAAAGTACGTATGCAGGACGCACGAAATTCTCCTTCATTTCTCAACACCTTTCGCCAGTGATGGTTAGTGCGTTTTATGCTTCATCTTCAAAGAAATAAGGTCATCATTAGTAAACAGTTTGCCACGTGAACGGGCGTTCTATCTTGTCTTAACTTCTTGAATTTACAGAATTTATGTAGCAAAAATGTATTATGTAATTATTGTTAGTATTACCTCAGATCATGATCTACGAGATTTCGTATGGCATTTTTCAAGTCAAAAAACACCAACTTAGAGGCTTTTTCAGAATATACGTTACATACATGGATGAACTCAAAATTTGGAGTAGAGTAAAACATTAGTGTGTCTGTGTGTGTGTCCGTCCCCGCTTATAACTTTTGATCCGCTTGATTCACAGAGTCCAAAATTATAAAAAAATACAAAAGTTTAGGATTACTAAACTTTTATACTCAGTATTTCGAATTTTTGCTTCAGTCAGTCTAGGCTTCGCCTACTGAGGTAATTGCTTCCATTGGTATATTTAAGTTTAGTTAGTATTGTATTAATTTGGAGTATTGTGGAAATGAATAAATAAAAAAATATGTACAACAATCCAAATATAAATATAAGATTTTATAAACACCGGGATTTACATAAAAATTATACCGATGTAAGTAAGTTTTATCGCGTACGTGAGGGACACCTGATGGCTGACATTGGACAGGGAACAATGTCACTCGCTATTTACATAAATCAAAATTCAAATGAAATCTTTTCAAATAATCAAGGTAATTTTTTGCACTGTTTTTACAGATCTAGACATTTGAGTAATATATCATCATTAATCCACGTCCGCTCCCAGTGTGGAATATATTATGGTCGTCACCCAGTTTCTTCGGGATGTCTGTTGCAAATCCGTTGCCTACTTCCATCTCGATCCGACCTGACGCAGCTCTGTTCTGTGCATCAGACATCAGTGCTGGCCTGCACTATAGTCCGTTCCCTTTAGAGAGATATCGCAGTCAACTGTTGCCGATGCTGTTAGCGGACATACGGAGGATATGTTCGAACCAGTTCAACCAGCGAGACTTTACATACCACTTTGGTGATGGGTGGCTGTTGTGTGCTTTCTCTGACTTTCTCGCCGGTGATAAAATCAAACCACCTGGCTCCCAATAATCTATACGAAATTATTATTAAAGTAAGACAGCTTGTATACGGATCGGCCGAATATTCGTTCTATACTCAGTTTCGGCTATAACTTTGACGGTAATTTTTCGGTGCCTAGTAAGCTTATTACAAAAAATAGTCATTTTTTGTAATATTTACGTTTTGTACAAACTCAGTTTTTGTTATAGTTAGATGCAAACTTCTTGAACACGTCACATGGGGTGCACAGGTTTTTGCTTGGTTATGCGCAAATAGCGCAAACCGCTCCACTTCACGACGGAAATGCTCAAGTTATTTTGTTATTTACCCGAAACTATATTTTTTTTTTCCCCTTAGCGCTTTTGTCCCGTTTCTATCGGGGTACGCTTTGACCATGATCCTGGAATTGGCGAGTCTGGTTATTACATTGAAGCGACTGCCATCTGACCTTCGTAACCCTTAGAAAGGGGAACCAGACAAATTGGATCATGGCTACACATAGCTAGTGATATAAATTCGCACATAGATTTTTTTAAAAATCCATAGGTGCGTGCCCCACCCGGATTCGAACCGTCGACCTCAAGCATGTGAGGCGACGACATTACCTGTATATTATTTTACTATTTTATCACAGCATTTTCTTCTTCTTATATTAGATCCAGCTACCCCTCCACCACTTTGCCGTTATGGATGGGATTCAAGATGCGTCCATCCTGTTGACATGGTCCCTCCAGAATTTTCTCCTAGCTCCATCGTATCCTGTCCTCGGTCTCACAGGTCCGCCTAATGTCGTCATTGCGACTTCTGTACTTCTGTCCCTAAAGCGTCTTCCCTGTGATAGACCTTAAAATCTCCATTTCCGATGTTCGTAGGAGGTTTTTGGCTCTGGTCGTGTCGGCTCTTGTCTCCACCGCATATGTCGTGATTGATCTAACACGTGTCTTATAAATTCTGACCTTACTATTTATTTATTTATTTATTTATTTATGTCATACAGCAATAAATAAATAAAAATATTTATTTTTACAGCATTTTCACATATATTTATATAATTAAGGGACAAATACAGTCTTATAAAATATACAAAAAAATACATATATATACATACCTACATACCATCACGGCGTATCCCACAATGTGGGGTAACCAGCGAAAGGTGTGCGGGTGTGATTGCCTTATAAAAGGGAGCACAACACATCTGTGTATACCCACACACCAGCCTCGTCTCACCTAAAAGGCACTACATTCAGAATGGGTGGTGAACCTCATTGCTGAACTATATGAGATGTTATTGTTGCCTGTTGTATTTTCGATTACCCGGCTCTTACGGGACACTCGAAAACAATAATAGAAAAGTGAAAGCACTATTCTAAGCCGCTACAAAAAAATACACTATGAAATAAACAAAAAACAGACCAATTACGTTTTTCCACGGATGATGATAATTTTAAATAATCACAATCAAATACGTCAAAAAATGTTTGCCTGTGACGGGAATGAAAGATATGTAAAAGGCAAAATAATATAAAAAACATATATGAGACTATTTATGGATATAGCGAGAATTGTATATCACGAGAGAAGAGTGTTGCATTAGATTCTCTCAGCCTGTTTCAAATATGAAGACTAAGTGATAGTGCGTATTACATTAATCTGTAAAGAAAACCTATAAAAATTGTACCTTTATTATTGACATGAACTATATACCCACTCATATATTTAAGTTGTAATATATGCATGACATTGAAAAAATTGGACGGATTCCAGGAATGTTCACGATCGGAAATCCCCGTCTTTGTTTTTTTTTTGCTTTTATTTTGTATTTCAGAAGGTCATCCATTTCAGTTCCAAGGTCATTCTACAAAAGGATCGAAAACCAGTTCTTCGATGGGCACATCCTTAAAATAGTGTAATCAAGTACATTACCTATTGATTTTCTGATAACTTCAGGTGCCATGTCAAATGCTTATTTAACACGCGTCCAATAACAATTTGTCACAAATTGAAGACTCGTGGTGTAATCATCTCTACAATCCAGTCTGAAATCGTTGTGAATGGACAAACTCGAACCCGGAACATAAATCTCAGAGGTTAGATAGTTAGTCGACAAATGTGAAAACGCTTTTGCAAATCGACGGTTAAAAGGACTCACGCTATCTCCTGGACGATAATAAATTATATTTTTATTTATTTTATTTTACTTCATTGCAAAATCCATTAGGGTAGAAAAACATTCGTAAAACAAAATATTTAAAAAAAATTTTTTTTTTACAAAAAAATGAATATGTCCTTGTTAAACAAGTACATGTACATCTTCTTACGTTCCCTAAAATAAGCATAAATGCTTGTTCCCAAAATAAGCATAAATGCTTGTTCCCTAAAATAAGCATAAATGCTTGTCCCCTAAAATATAAGCATAAATATACAATACATAAAATGCTCATAAGAACTAGCAATCTATTCAAAGCGCCCTTGAGGTGAGGTAAACACAAAAACGGCGCTATATGAATCATCCCAGTTTATTATTATTTTAAGAGTCATTGGCATTATAGATCCATTTACTCCACTGGCCCATGGGCATGTCCTGGAGGCGTATTTACCTTTGTAGTTTGCGTTGCTAAACCGTGTGCATTTGGAAGACACGTGCCTTGAATTCAACACGAGTTTTTAAGTGCATTAGCGCAACAAACTAGTGCCTAATTCGAGGCAGTACTTGCCTCCTAATCAACACGGAAAGGTAAATACGCGTCCTGGAGTGTACGTTTATTTTTAATAATGAATAAATTTTAACTAGTCGTCTCTTCTGGGGGGCAAGTCTGGTTCGACCGGCGAAATCAAAACCCTAATGATTACCCATATCATGGATATAATTATCGTATGGAGTTCTATGACATCTAAAGATATTATATTACTCCATATAATAATTATATTCATGATATGGGTAATCGCGAGGGTTTTCATTTCGCTGATTGAACCAGACTTGCCCCCCTGATGCTTATTTTTTATTGGTATTCTGTATTTTATTAGAAATATATGTAGTTTTGTATTTAATTACTTTAAATTGTCACATACACCTTCTTAGTTTATTTTTCTTTGAAGCAGCGTTGAATGATTTCGTACTAATAAATCTATATACAAGACTCTTTATTAACTTCTATTTATTTCATCAACAAGACAACAAATATTAATATTTATTTGTAGATTTTTTTTGTTAAAAAAAACAGTTTCTTGCTGTAACAACTAATCGGTATTATTTAATGCTTTGCTTCAGTTGGTTTGGAAAATTGCCTTATGGCTATTTTATACAATTTATTGTACATAAAATAAACAAATATTAAATTTGAATCGTGAATAATATGTTAACGAACATAAGCTTAATTAAACAAATGTCGAATGTAAATTTTGACACGGCATATTTCACCGAAACTGTGATGTTAGTAATTTAGCCAGGTTCACTACTGAGAAGTAATAAATTTAAAAAAATTGCCAGTATGAGTTACTCCCAATTCCGTGTATTTTTGTGACGCAGTTTATTTTTCTGACTCTGTTGTTCAAACAATAATAATATATTCGTTAAAAATACTCATAATCTACATATTAAGTATATCGAGCTAAAAATAGTACCTACTGAAACGACGAATTTACGCAACAGCATTGTTGGTTGGCGTCAAGTTACCCTGTTTTTGTTTTGCAAAAATCTGAATAAACGCTGGATTATTAGTCAAATATCAAATAGACTGATAATGTGAATCGACGAATTCACAACTGTATAAGTGATTGGTGTCAAGTTACCCAGTTTTTGTAATACAAAAATCTGAATAAGCGTAGGATTATTAGTCAAATCTCATATAGATTGATAATATGAATTCATTGCCTTCTCTTGTCTCTTTACCTCACCAGAAAAAAACTAAAGTCATCCTCTATTAGACAGTATTCTCATAATGATCGGTATGCTGGGCAATCACTAAAACTGATGAAAGAGCCCTGGAAACTTTTGAGAGGAAGACACTGAGAAGGATTTGCAACAACGGAGAGGGCGTGTCAGATAATATCAGGAACTGTGTGATATGTACGAGGATCTTACTCGGTAGACTCTGGTGGGCCGGACACATCCAGAAAATGAGCGAAGAGGATGTCCCTAGATGAAATATGAATGGTGCACCGGGTAGACGAAGAAGAATTGGAAAGCCGAAGATTCGATGACTGGACGGAGTAGTGAAGTATGCAAACAACATCGGCATCCATAAATGGCGTGATGCATCACAAGACCGACAGTCATGGAGACGGGCTCTGCGGGAGGCTAAGACCCGACCTGAGTTGTAGAGCCACAGATGGAATTTTCAGTCTGGATCTGTGAGAGGAAAAAAATATATAGTAAGGACTCCAGAATATGGTAACTAGATGCTTGTTAAATTAATATCTTATATATAAAAATCTTGTGTCACGATTCGTACACGCTAATCTCCAGAACCGCACAACCGGCACAACCGATTACAATGAAATTTTGTAAATATGTATGTATGGTTGGTTCCAGTTTAAATATAGGATAGTTTTAGATGCGATAGGTGGCGCTGTTATCTGATCTAAAAAATATTTTAATAATTTCAAGGAAACAAAATATTTTTACCACTATTTTGATTATTTTTTCTTTATTTTTATTCACTCTCTAATGTGTTTTCTCTGTACTCTGATGTAGCATGCTGTCCTTTAATTTTAACATATTATATTTCATCGATTATTAGGACCTGGTTAATCTATTTTTTGTGAGCCCATATATTTGTTGAGGTAATGATTGTGAGTGCAGTATGTTGAGATTGTGTACCTATTTAGTATGGAACGGGAACAATCACCTGGCTCGTAATTGCATATAATTGTCACTAAAAATTGTAAACTGCTAGCCCTAGAACATGATTTCCTAGGTGTGCAGCAGTAATCTACTTATTGTTGTTATTTTATGGTGTGATAAAAGGTAAATAAATAAATAAATAATATTGTGAATTATGTACCTTTACTGTATCGATGAACCCAAGTGTTCTGTAAATAATCTATGGTGAATGAAATACAATAAAAAATCATGTGCCAGCTTGGGATTTGGTGTGTGTTTGTGAAATGTTTCAAAAGTGTAAGGCGCACGACAAATATAATAAAATAATATATTTATGTATCCACGGATCAACTATCTTATCACGTTTAATAAAGGTGACATTTTGTATTTTGTTTATTTATATTTTTTTTCAAAAATACGTGACATGTTTCAGAAGCGAATCGTGCCCTCATCGAAATTACCTCTTTAAGGATCTACATTGTATGGGAACTTCGCTGAACTGTCAGTATGAATTTTGTTTTCTCACAGTTAATACAAATGTGCATTATGAATTTTCATCATGCTCTGCAAAATGAACACCCAAAAATGAACTCGAATTTGAATAATACATTAATTTTATCTCAATTGTGAGAAGACGACATATCAGGGACGTACAGGGCTTTCGACCTAGCTGGTTAAGTTATTGTCATGTTGAATGGTCAGTTATTTATATTTTGTAGAAACCTATTGAATTTGTGCGTAAGACTAATACTTGTGTATTTTTGACTCTTATGTTATAATTTGTTGCTTCAGCAAGCTTGTGTAATTATAATGTGTTTTTGATGTATACCTACCTAGTTGTGTTTTATAAAAAAATATTTTTGGTAAAATATAAAATATAACAAATTAACATTGATTTTTTGGTGTTGTGTTTAGAAATGCTTGTCTCATCGTTAAATTATATGTAGTGGTTCGTTATATTTCGTGAGTGAATTTAAAGGTACATAATTTATTATAAATACTTTTTTTTTATTCGTGTATTATAGATATCACTGGCCATAAGATGAATAAGGATATTAATATTGATTTTATTAAAAATAATCGACGATCGTTCGAACAAAAACTGTTTATTAAAAATTGTGACCACAATTAAAGATAATTCAAAGTTGCAAAGCAAAAACAAAAAATGTAAACCGGGTTTTTAAAAAAGATCTATATAATAAAGCATCGTGGCTTTGTGGTTGTAGTCGTATAAATTCTTTTTTTTGTTTTCCATGTACAATATTTGATGGTGACAAATCGTGGAGTGAAAATGGTGTAAAAGATATAGCTCATCTTGCAGAAAAAATAAAGAGACATACTTTGTCTCAATCACATATACATAACGTAATGCAATTGAGTTTATTGGGTAGAACCGATATTCGACAGCAACTTGATGTTGGTTTTCGTGAATCCGTCAGACAGTTTAATGAGAAAGTCCGTCAAAATAGAATGATTTTGTCTAGAATTATTGATTGCGTTCGATTCTGTGGTGCGTTTGAGTTGGCATTAAGGGGACACGATGAGAGCGAAAATTCAAAAAATAAGGGAGTTTTTCGTGGATTAATAGATTTTGTTTCTGAAATTGATTCTTCTATGAAAGAACACCTTGAAAAGGCAACTGTTTTTAAAGGAGTCTCCAAATCAATTCAGAATGATCTACTAGATGCAATTTTAAAAGTTTGTCAAGAGAAAATCGTACAAGAAATTTCTGAAACCGATTTTTTATCAGTTCAAGCTGATGAGACAACCGATGTATCTACCTCCACTCAGTTAGTATTAATTCTAAGGTACGAAGTAAAAGGAGTAATCTATGAACGGTTCTGGAAATACTTACTACCTGTTGATCAAAGCGCTTCGGGATTATCGCAAGTCATTTTGAATGAAATACATTTATTACAAATTGATAACATTCAACATAAATTTATTGCACAAAGTTATGATGGAGCCAGTGTCATGAGCGGCCATTTAAATGGAGTGCAAGCAAAAGTAAGAGAGATATATCCATATGCATATTATACGCATTGTTATGCTCACCAGCTAAATTTAATTCTTGAAAAAACAGTTTCACAGAATATTCATGTTAAGAAATTTTTCGCTCATTTACACAGTTTTCCAAATTTTTTCTCTCGCTCTCCAAAACGAACAGCTATACTAAATGAAATAGTATCTAAAAAGATAGAATCTGTTCCCCAAACAAGATGGAATTACAATATTCGAACTGTTGCTACGGTATACGGTCATAAACGATCTTTGATGCAATCTATGGAACATATAACAAATTCATTGGAAACAGATATTAATACTTTAAGTCAAGCTGAAATGTTATTACATTATCTCAACGATGAAGAGTTCAACTTTTGGCTTTCTTTTTTTAATGACGTATTACCCCACTGCGACATTATTTTCAAGCAGTTGCAAGGGCGGTCGATTGATACAATCCAAATCAAATCATTTATCGAATCTTTTGAAAAGAGCATCCAAAACATAAGGGATTCTTTACATGACAGAAATGAGCCCCAAGCAAAAAGAAGACGAATGGATCGACCCTTTTTAGCATTGTGCGCAGAAGTTTGTGGTCTTATAAAGGCTGGAATCACTGACCGTTTCCAATACACTCACCATTTAGTAGCTGCCAAATTATTTTATACTGATAAATTTTCCATTTATAAAAACAACTTCCCGGAGGAAGAATTTTCTATAACTACAAACGTATATGACTTTTTGGATAGAGTTAAACTTAAAAGTGAATTGTGTGTTCTTTATTCTCGGGATGATTTTGTCAACGCCGATGGAGCAATATCAATTTTACAACTTTTTTATAAATACAATTTAGTGGAGTGTTTTAGTGAAACAGTGAAACTTCTTAAAATAATTTGTACAATACCAATGACTACTGTGGAGTGCGAACGGTGCTTCTCGACGCTCAAACGTGTCAAAACATTTTTGAGAAACACTATGTCGCAAGATCGTCTGAATGCATTGACAATGATGTCTATAAACAAAGATCTGATCTCTTCTATCCCAGATTTCAACAACCGAGTGATAGAAGAATTTGCGCAAATGAAGGAGCGACGAATGGATTTTATTTTTAAATAGATATACCGTGAGTACTTAACATTTAATGTACCTATTTATATGTATTTCATTCTAACACAAAAATGGTTAATCTCTACCGCTTGCTACTTTAGTATAGACTATATACTAATAAATTTGTAGATTAATGTAGGTACATATGTAAAAATGCACTGTCTATAATTTCAGTCACGAGCCGCCTCTGCTATTGGCAAATGCTAAATTCTTCCAACTAAACTTATATCACTTTAATTGACTTCTCAATGGACAATTATTGATGAAAATTTACGCATTTTTTTATCAAATATTATTTAAATGTCTCCGTAAAAAACATCGTTTTGTCTTATTTAGTACCAATATGTTACTTGATCGAATTGCAGTTCTGCTTTTAGTCAAATTAAATATTGAATGTTTGAAAGTAAATTCTATTTTGTCGAGTAATTTAGAATGAACCTGCCCCCCAGACAAAGAAACAAGAAAAGATAACTCAATGTATGGAAGTGACAGTTGCCAGTCACGTGACAACTGTCACTTCCATACATTTAGTTATCTTTTCTGGTTTCTTTTCATGAGCTAAATTACAAGTTGTCTAGGGAGGCTATATGTGTTTACAAATGAATTATTAATTTGTACTGATTAAATTTGTATGAAACCATGTTGAACATACAAAACTAATTGTACAAATAATTAATTTGTAAAATTTGTATAATATGCTAATAGTTAAATAAGTTAAAGTTTGATAAAGGTGACTGTGTGAGTAATTTTATGCCGTTGGATATAAGGAAATAAACCAATTCCTACCATTTTTATTTTTACTAATTTTTATTATCTTGACGCGATAGCTCACCTCAAGGTCGCTAATGAACTACAAAACTGTTTTGATGGCCATACCAAATTTCAGCCATCACTACTGATTGCGAAAAAATTACTATGTCCGTAGTAAATGTGTAAACAATTTGGTTTCAAACTTGTCCATCACTTAGTACTATATACCTAGACACAGAGCAAATGAAACTGTTTACATCATTCAATTTTGTAAACGTGCAAATATATTATATGAGTCGGTGAATTTGCGTTTATAAAAATGTCATTACCAAGGTCGAATATATAATTTGTACCTACGTGATAATATTATATTTTGAATAGGTAGACACAATCAATAATATGTTGATATATATAACTGCTGTTTATTTAAGTATTAACACGTGTTTACTGATTAAAACGTTGCAAGAAAATAGTTATTTTTCATCCGAATTGTAATCAAAATAAGTATTTCAAAATAGATTTAATTGACACGTGTGCTTTTAAATATCGCCTTATATTTTTGTACACGTTTTGAAGTTGAGTCTTTTAGTCATAGTGGAGCGGTTTGCGTACATACAAAACAAGCAAAAAAATACAAATTTGCGATCTGCGCGTCCACTTGATATCATTGATTCCCCTCTTCTTTAGCCTGTCAATTCCATTCTTGGATATTTATCTTTATATATATAATTCTTCTGTACGTGTGTATGTCACTGAACTCCTCCTAAACGGCTGAACCGATTTTGATTAAATATTTTTTGTGTATTTGTATGAGTCCCTGAATGGTTTAGATTCACAAAATGGAATTTTAAACATTAATATTATAAAAGGAAAATAAAAAACATGATTTATAACTATAAATTATAATAGGTGGCGCTAATGTCGAATTGGCAATGTTTAGTTTTTATCCATCTGAGAACACTAAGAAATACAAGTAGTTTGGCTTTTTTTGACATTTGAAGTGCTTTTCGCTCTGTTTCGGTATTATTCATATATCAATTATATACATATGTATGGAATTTGAATTCTGTTCACTGTTTCGTTAGTATTTATATTTCAATTCGTTCGTTTCCGTGTCCAGACCATATATTATGCTGTATTGCAATTTTATACAAAATGACAATCAATCTAACGTCAGTGTTAAGCGGCTCATCGAACAAGAAAATGTAAGTTTGCTCAGTAAATAATAACATCCACATGATTCAAATATAATATATTATGTTACGTATATTTTATTGTTTCACAAATAGTTCGGGCAGGACAACGTCTGTCGGGTCCGCTAGTGTATTATATATTTCTATTTCACAATACCTACATCCATACATATAAAATGATTAACAACACCCTACTAGGAATAACCTCTCCCATAGACCTCCAGACATAAAGACCTCTTCTTAATAATCGACGAAGTTTTTATTTTATAGAATTCCATTATAAATGATGTCTATAATTAAAAGTAAACCACTTTTTGATTCTACATGAATTTTATTACGTAAGCTAGTAAATGCACTAACAAGGCGAAATAGGGCTATCGCACGTAATAAAATCCATGTAGAATCACAAAGTGGTTTATATTTAATTCTAGAAACCTCTCTTCTTCCTTGATCTTTTACCTATCCCGGGCATACTCCGTCTATCTCATATTTTTAAATTCATCCGACCGTAGGCCTGAGGTCTGCTGATACGTCTTCGACTTATACGTCCTTATTTGTATCTACATTCTTAAAATATGCATAATATTTTAACAGGTGAACGAGATCGTCCGAGGCAGAATATGAATCCGGCGCCACTGGATAGCTTTAGTCCAGCACAATATCCATTCTGCTACCGACCCATATATATGCACATATACCCTTGGTAAGCTATCAGATTCGTAGAATTGGAGTCATCGGCAGAAGTTGCTGAAACGGAATGACTGGGATGAACATCTAAACAAGATGTTAAATGTGTTGGTTTCTTGGTAATCATATTGTATTTATATTATTGATACAACATATTCTGTTGGCCTTCGTGGCACACTTGGATATATATCTGACTGCTGAGCCGATAGTCCCGAGTTCTATATCTGATGGAGATACAGATCTCATTTGTGTTCTCAGTGAGCTCTTAACTGTGAGATGATGAATATTTTAAGTCTCCGGAATGTGGCGACTTGATATTGGGTACGTCTTTAATATACATATTACATATATAACACTAGACGGGTGGTGGCAGTGCGGTTTGTGCGCTGGATTTGTAATCAAGCGGTCGCGAGTTAGACTCCTGCCTCGACCGATTTCGTTCACCTATTACAAGCATTTGTGTTTAATTTAAGAATTGTTTGAGAATATATATGTACTTCTTACAAGGAAATAAAATCTAGGGGCTCGGGAAAACGTTGTTCTGTCACCTTATTTTATGTATTTTACCGTTTTATGTATTTTACCATTTTATTTTACCATATTATGTATTTTACCATTTTTTTATACATTTGAGTGTGGTGTATTCTCAAGATGAGATAATACAGATGTCAATAGATTTGTTCACACCGCCATCTATTGTAACCTTAGACAACTTGAAAATGAATAACGATCCTTTTTTCCTATAAAAAGTTTACAATATTTCATTGAAATCGGTTGAGCGGTTTCGGAAATTAGCGTGTACGAACATTGTGACACGAAATTTTTATAAATATTAAAAAGATAGTACCTACTTGTAAGTTTCCTGAGAAACAATAGAAAAAAAACATAAAAAAATCATATTGTATTAGATATCGACAGATGCCATTGCCAATAGCTGCATGGGATATGAATGAAATGTTGATAGCTTCAATATACAGTACCTACAGAAATCTCAATAATTCCTCAACATAATAAAACAAATTGCCGTCTGCCATAGATGCCCTTGAAGTTTTCGTTGTCAAGGTAAAAGGAGATGCTGTAATTCAATTCTGTGACACAAATTTACATTCTGACGTCTCTAGGCACCGAAGAGACACGAGTGAATTTTTCAGATGCAAATCTCATCAAACCAAACAAAGTCAAGGGGCTAAAAAAGGAACATGACCACACAAAACAAACACCAAGGCAAGATAATATTATAAATTATTTAGATTTCAAATCCATCCTGAACAGTTTTCTACATATCATATTGTTTCGCGAGTTTCTTCCTCAAATTATGTTTAAGATGGGTCGTCGATCAAGGTCATCGCAGACTTTTTTTAACATTTTTTTAAATATGACCTTTAAAATGATATATAAGTACAACACACGACACGGAAAAAATCCAATGTTTGCGTATATGCAACATTAAAAATATTCGATTTATACACATTGGTACAAGTAGGTAAACAAGCCATATTTTTTATTGATATTATGATATGTACGTAAATTGATTTCCCCTTAACTATTTGATTAGGTTTAGTCAGTGTTCAATAATAATTGCAACTCGCGTGAGCGAGTTGCTTTATTTTATTTTATTTTATTTTTATTTTATTTAATTAAGCACAGACACAGGCATGAATGCCCAAATATTTCTGCGCATAATAGCTTATATATGGGAAGTACATATCATAATAAGAATTGTTTGTAGGTATATAAATTTCCTACCTACACTACACTATGCAGTGTACAGAAGGTGCAGGGTCTATTTTACATGATGTATATAATTATTATGTTGCGGGTGGATGTTACATAGTAAGTTTAGAGTTGTAGATTTAAAGATTAAACAAATGAAACATGAAAATCAACAATAATTTGAATAATTGGTAGAAATAATCAATTAATTTAATCAATTGAATAGAAATTGGTAGCAGGAAAAATTTTATCAACACCTTTGCCATTTAAGGTTTTGTTCATTACGTATTCGCATTTTTCAAATAAATTATGTTTCTCAACGTATTATTTACATAGTTGTAAGATACCTGATATTTGTAATACATTCATTCATTCATTCATTCGTGTGCATTGCCTTATAAAAGGGAGCACAACATATCTGTGTATACCCACACACCAGTCTCGTCTCACCTAAAAAGGCACTATATTCAGAATGGGTGGTGAACCTCATTGCTGTACTATTTTTATTATTTTTTTTTTTTATTTATTTTTATAAATAGTCAACAGCTGTATAATTTTTTTATATAAAACAATTACATACATATAAATTGAGCCAATTACAGACTATTATATATTAGTACTTCACATAGAACACGTACACGCATTCATAGAAAACATGTAAATATGAAAATATAAAGTAACATAAGAGAAAAAAAAAAAAAAAAAAAAAATATATATATATATATATATATATATATATATATATATATATATATATATATATATATATATATATATATATATATATATATATATATATATATATATATATATATATATATATATATATATATATATATATATATATATATATATATATATATATATATATATATATATATATATATATATATATATATATATATATATATATATATATATATATATATATATATATATATATATATATATATATATATATATATATATATATATATATATATATATATATATATATATATATATATATATATATATATATATATATATATATATATATATATATATATATATATATATATATATATATATATATATATATATATATATATATATATATATATATATATATATATATATATATATATATATATATATATATATATATATATATATATATATATATATATATATATATATATATATATATATATATATATATATATATATATATAACTGCATGAATACAAAATAATGAAAATATAGCCACATCGTCACTGAAGGGGTCACATAAAAATCAATGTATTGTAAGTGGGTACCTACAACGGCACTGCATTTACGACCGTGCGATGATTCATTAAATTTCAACATTAATGTGCGGGTGACCTATCTCCAGCAATGGGTAGTTTACAAAATAAAAAATAAAATCCAATATAAATTTAGTAGTATAAAGATATTTATCCAGTATAAAAGATATTTTGAAAATTAGTATAATATGGCGTGTGATTGTGTGTTTGTGTGAGTGAGTGTGTATGTATGTGAGTGTGAGAGGATTTATGTGTTATAGTAAGTTAGGGAGCCGTTAAGGGGTAATATAATACGGAAAGGATTTGTTTTTTAAAAGTATCAATATTTAAATGAAAAGGGTCAATTGAGTTAAAAAGTTGATTATAAGAATAGCAACTTCGGTTGATAAATGAATTTTTGTAAGAGTTGGTTTTACACGTGGTGATTTTGAAAAGTTCGTTCTGTCTGGTGGGTCTAGTAGGGACTCTATAATTTATTAGGCTTGTAAGTTCGGGGCAATCAATCAAGTTATTAATGATTTTATAAAGGAACAGAGCATCGGTTAGAGTTCTTCTGTTTTCGAGACTCATTAAATTATAGGTTTGAAGAAGAGTGAGATAATCGTCAACATTTGAGAAACTGAATCTATAGTTTAATTGTCTGATGAATAATTTTTGAATTCTTTCAATTTGGTTTTTATATATTTGGTAAGAAGGGTTCCAGATAATTGACGAGGATTCGAGATGACTCCGAACAAGAGCATAGTATAATATAATGTACGTTTTATAATCTCGGAATTGTTTGGTATTTCTGAATAGAAAGCCTAGCATACGGTAAGCTTTTATACCGGTTTTATGGTGGTTATTTTACCGGTTATATGGTCAAAATGTCTCTCGAAGGAAAGTTTACTGTCAACATAGACCCCCAAGTCTTTTATAACCGTTTTTTTTCAACGGCTATACTATCTATTGAATATTCGTAATTTAGTTGGGTTTTATTTCTTGAGAAAGTAATGGAGTAACATTTGGAAGCATTAAGGGATAATTTATTGTGTTTGCAATACTCGAATATTGATAAGAGGTCTTTTTGAAGATTATTACAGTCTTCCCAGGATTCTATTGTGCAGAAAAGTTTCATGTCATCGGCGTAAATTATAAATAGAGCAAAATTAATGGAAAATTTGATGTCATTAATAAAAATGTTGAAAAGGAGTGGTCCCAGATGAGAACCTTGAACGACCCCGGAGGAAATATATTTGGTTTTCGATTTGAAACCATTTAGAACGACCGTTTGAGTTCGGAACCGAATATATGATATGATCCATCTCAGTAAACTGCCGTGGATACCAAATTTTTTTATTTTTTTCAGAAGAATATAATGGTTAACACGGTGTAAAGCCTTTGAGAAATCGGTATAAATTGCGTCAACTTGGGTTCTGTTGTCCATTTTCTTGAGAATAAATTCAGTGAACAGTGTGAGATTTGTAGAAACGGATTTATTTGGAAGGAAACCATGTTGCTCAGGGATAATTCTGTTTTTGAAAGATGTTAATGTTAATAGTTGTTGGTATACAATTTTTTCAAGGATTTTCCCGAATAGAGGTAATTTTGAAATTGGACGATAATTTTCAATGTTATTTTTTGCCCCATTTATGTAAGATGTTATAGTTGCCTGTTGTATTTTCGATTACCCGGCTCTTACGGGACACTCGAAAACAATAATAGAAAAGAGTGGAAGCACTATTCTAAGCCGGCAGGTCTATATTTGTAATACGATTTACTATTTTTTATTTTAAATGAAATGAAATTAATTATTTACATCATTTATACATATTTATTTATTTTATTTTTATTTTTATTTTATTTACATATTTCTATAGGTACAGTACATTAATTTCATAAAAAGTATAGATAATAAAAATATTGAAATTTTACTTTCTCATTAGGCTGAAAGCCTGTTCTGAGGTAGTACTCATAAAGCATTTATTCAAAGATTAGATATTGAGGGTATATTATTAAGATTACATAACTAAAAAATATATTTTTACTAGATTTGTAAGATAATTTAGATGTTCAATATATATGTGTGCAAATTTAAGTTAAAATGTGTGTTAGTGCTGTTTCCGATCCCTGTCTGCCCTTATTCATAAGCCAAAGTGTTACCAAACGCTTGAAATTGTTGTGCGTGGAAGAGGGTAGTGTATCGTTATTTATAATATTAAATATTTTTGTATCAAGATATCTGTAATGTCTTTGTCCGTAAGTAGTACGTGTCCAAGGTGGTAGAAAGTTATGTCGATGTCTTAAGTTATATTATTTATTTACATATATAATATAACAATTATTTATTTATTTAAATATGTGTGCGCACGCGTATTTCCGACTTCCATCCCATGATCCGTCTGTCACCAGACGCTTGTCTAAATATGTGTAAAAAATATGGTTTTAGATATGTAGGTGTATATTTATAATAATATAAACAATAATATATCTATAAACGGGAAAGTCAAAGGATACAGACATAGTGCCCTCTAGATAAGCATTCGGGTCTATTTTGGCTGAAGATTCGCTGACCGAATAGACGCCGAATGTCGTTAGGGTCACTGAGACCTTTATAGGGGGCGAATATTGAACATCCCTGACTCATACATATTGCACCTGTGACCGATACTCAGATAAGTTTACATTATTTTTTGTTGTTTATAATTCCTCATAATTAAACGTTGTGTTTTGATATTATTTTACCTGTTTGTCGCAAGTATTATTTTGTTTAAAAAATAAACTTAATAACTGAATATGAACATGTAAATAAACTAGTAGAAACCTTTAAAATATTTAAAACGAATTTTGCTTCGTTAACAGCGTACGTCATACATTCAAACACACTCTCCATATGATACCTTTTGAGAAATTTATGTAAAAAATACGTTTAAAAATTGTAAAATAATGACTCCACTACTCCATAGTAGTGGAGAGTAAAGTAAAATAAATTTATTATTATGAATATATTATAAAAAAAGGAAAAGATTATATCATGACAATAAAAGTATAAAATAAAACACGTGCGGATTTGTCGTGCGGATACAAATTGATTGACTATGAACTTGTTATTTTTTTTTTGCTTTCCTTTTTCTTCTTCTTATAGTTTTTTTTTTCTCCCTCCATCAATTACTTAGTATTTTACCTAACTAATTTTTCGCACTAAAAAGACCCTTAAAAGGTTTATAACATAATTTGTTATTTAATATATCTTTGTTAATAGTATTATAAACTGCTGGATCTAAGTATTTATTAATAAAAAATACATAAAAAATAAAATAAAATTTATAATTCTCCCCGAAAAGAATGAAACCTTGTGCTTCGGGGAGGAGTTCAGAAAATTTACAATTTACAACATACATAAGAGAGAAAAAAATCTACTTTTATTCATATAAGGCACACAAAATATCAACGTTCAGAAAATTGACTATTTAAATTTATAAAAGAGAGAAATAAAATAAGCTACAATTCATATAAAGACATAATAAATTGGCTGCCTTAAAACAGGATTTTTATTTTTTTAAATGAATGAATATGTCCTTGTAACAAGTACATATAAATCCTCAATCATTCCCTTAACTAAGCAGTAATGCTTGTGCTATAGGTGAACGAAATCGGTCGTGGCAGTATTCGACCACTGGATTACTAACCCAGCGCGCTAACCGCTCTGCCATCACCCATCAAAATTATTCCTAGCTACGCAGACAAAGGTAAATAGTGGAATACAACCTGTATAGGTAGGCACCTACCACAAAAATGGTTGAATTCATATATATTATTATATACTAGACTTACTGACTTCCCATGGACTTAAGTCACTAATTAATAGCCCTACTCGTGTAACTCTCACGTCAAAAAGCTGTATTGACCATATTATGTGCAGGTCAAATAAATCTTGCAACCCCATCATATACCAGAACACTGCCACGGATCACTACACCTTATTCCTCAAACTGAGAGACGGTGAAAAGTATTCTTACAAAAAGAAAAACCTCACAAAAAGAAAAACTGACTATGACTCACTTGAAAATTCCCTTAAATCAGAAAATTGGCTTTCTGTTTATAGCAACTCAGACACAAATTTAAAATTTCAAGCTTTTCTAGCTATTTTCACAAAACATATTAATAATAGTTCAGAAACTATTATTAACAAATGTTCACATAAATATAAAAAGATTAAACCATGGATTACAAACGGCCTCCTCCTTTGCATACATAGAAGAGACCGAATGCATAAAGCTAGTAAAAGCTCGAACAGCCCTATTCAATATCAAAATTACTTGAAGTATAGGAATCTATGCAACAAGTTAATCAAATCCACGAAAGAAAGATACTACAAACAAAAAATAAACGAAAACAAATCGGACTTTAAAAAAACGTGGAATCTTATTAGAGAGGCTACAAATACTCAATTATCTCTAAACACCATTGAGGAACTCAAAACTAATGATACCATTATAAGTTTGCAAAAAGAACCTCAAAAAGTCGTTGATGTAATTAATGATTACTTTGTTGGTGTTGGGTCAAGGTTGTCCTCCCAAATAAATTCAAATGATAATGACAGTAATGTAGAGGATCAACATTCTACTGCCCTTTCCGGACCTAACTTATATCTGACTCCAACTAACGAAGATGAATTAATTAAAAATATTAACGGGCTATGTAACAAATCATCTGTCGGTATTGATGAGATTAGTACAGACATAATAAAATCCTCTAAATATTTAATTGCCTCCCCACTAATGCATATAATCAACCACAGCTTTACTCAAGGTATTTTCCCAAATGCGTTAAAATGTGCAATCATTAAACCCATTTTTAAAAAAGGCGATAAACTTGATATATCTAACTATCGACCTATCTCGCTCCTTACGATCTTCTCCAAAATATTCGAAAGAATTGTAAAGCAGAGATTAATTGATTATTTAATGAAACATAATATCTTGTCTAAAAATCAATACGGCTTCAGAGAGAATATGAATACAAGTGACGCCATATTGGCAGTAACTGATTATGTTACCAATAATACTGATAATGGATTCAAGTGCCTTGCTGTGTTTCTTGATCTTGCTAAGGCATTTGATACTGTTTCACACAATAGATTACTCGATAAATTGTCGCGTGTTGGTTTTGTAGGCGTGACCCATGATTGGTTTAAAAGTTACCTTTCTGAAAGATCACAGGTGGTCTCGCTTGAGGGTTTCAAAAGTACACCGAAATCTATTACCTATGGGGTTCCTCAAGGAAGTGTTCTTGGGCCTATATTATTTCTCCTTTACGTGAATGAAATGTGTAACTTGCCATTGGAGGGCCAAGTTATAGCTTTTGCAGATGATACTGCACTACTGTTCAAGACTAAAACATGGCAGAATACTTTTAAGCTAGCCGAAATCGGCATAAGAACTGTTAAAAAATGGCTTGATCATAACTTACTATCCTTGAATGTTTCCAAAACTAAGTTCTTAACTTTTAGTCCCACGGAGGCTGGTCAACCCAAAACAAATCCCGAACTTAAACTCCGAATTCATAGCTGTCACTCAGTTGATCTGTGTAATTGCACATGTCTTACAAAAACGAACACTATAAAGTACCTGGGAGTTATAATAGATAATAAACTCTGCTGGCGAGACCATATTCATGATCTTTCTAATAGGATAAGAAGGTTGGGCCACCTATATAAGACCCTTCGAAATATTTTGGACAGATCAACTATGAAAACTGTGTATTATTCCCTCACACAATCAGTTTTATCATATGGAATTGTAGGATGGGGAGGATGCGTTAAATCAATCATGGATCCGCTTAAAAAGGCACAAAAATGTTTACTGCGTATTATAAACAAAAGAGCGAGATCATTTCCTTCAGATGATTTGTTCAGAATGTTTGACGTACTTGACCCGAGACAGCTGTACCTCAAAGCTGCACTTGTACATTTCCATAAAAACATAACCTTACACAACAGATCCCAACAAACACGAACCACTAGACATGCAAATAACATTAACTATACTGTACCAATTATGAAGACCTCATTTGGACAAAGACAGTTTAATTTTATTGCCCCTCGTATATTTAATAAACTAGACAATGACATAAAGAAAACACCACATCACAATTACTTTAAAATTCATATAAAAAAATGGCTGATTTCCTCAGGCAGGCTCTATGCTGAGGGGGTTGTCCATCCTTAACATCTGACTTATTCACTTTATTCCTATATTTCCTTTCTTCTTAATCATTTCTTTATTTAATCTAAAACTGTACATCTTACTCTTTTGTAATCATTTTCTTATAACTACTTGATTGTAACATTTGTGCACTTTATATATTTTGTATCCTCTATATGTAAATAATTTGTATACCTTATTGTGTAAAAGTAACAGCCCCAGAACAGGTTTTGCCTAGTGGGGCGTTACTTACTTAACCTACATAATGTAAAAATGTCTTTGTATTAAAAAAAAAAAAAAAAAAAAAAAAAAAAAAAAAAAAAAAAAAAAAAAAAAAAAAAAAAAAAAAAAAAAAAAAAAAAAAAAAAAAAAAAAAATACTTATTTATAGATATTTTTTTTTTGTATTAATTCAAGATATTTCAACATTGTGTAACATCTCACATAGTTCAGCAATGAGGTTCATCATCCATTTTGAACGTATTGCCTTTTAGGTGAGACGAGACTCGTGTGTGGGCATACACGCATGTGACGTGCTTGCTTTTATAAGGAATTAGACACCCGCACACCTGTCTCTGGTTACCCCAAATTGTGGGATATATGCCGTGATGGTATGCAGTAGTGAGTTTAGAGTTGGCCACAATCACTCTTATATTTACAATAAAATAAAATGAATAATTCATTAAAATACGCAAATATTCTTAACTTCGCAAATAAATAAGTTTATAAAACAGACAAAAAAGACCACATATTTAATATTTTCTTAATTAAATATTGTCACTGTATAAAATTGGCAATAAATGTATACACAAAAATTTAATGTCTGTTTGTACATGTGGGTGTAGTTGAGATAGCGTCATACTTCGTATAAACAAGTTTAAGGTCAGATTAAATACATGGTCATTTCCTGGTCTGCTAGGGTGACCAGACGCTACAATATATTTGAATAATAATTTAATAGTAAAATATTCTCTGTTGTAATTTTTAACAATAACTAGTTAGTTGGTTTCGGTCGATGAACGACCATCTTCAGTGTTGTCAGTTTTAATTAAATTGCCATGGAGTTGAATCAAAAAATTGTTCGTTTAGATATTAAATATGATAAAAAAATAGTTATTTGATTAATTTTATTTCAACAATATTATGTAACAAACAGATTGACATTTTATGTAATATTTTCGAAGTTGTCAGTTGTCACCCAGCATGAGAAAGGATCCCCAGCATGATCGTTTCGAGAAGGTTTCAATAAACAAAATCGAGAATTAATTGCTTTAGAACGAATTGAATCCATCCAAATTTCAATTCCTCCCAAACCATGGTTCAAACGAGATGTTATGAATCAAAATTAGAATATTAAACTTCGCAGTGGGAACCCAAGTAGTATAAAATAATTTTAATATAGATACCTTTATTCAAATAATTTGAATAAAGAAGTAAATTTAATAAATCATAAATAAACAAAAGTTTTTCGAATGAAGAAAATTCTGACAGAGGATGGTGGCTTTTTTTCTTGTTGTTGGAGCTGTCAGATTCGAAGTGAAAAATATGTATTTTTCCTGTTTTATAGAAATTGTTATATAAAAGTAAGCGTATAAAAATAGCGCAACTTTATAAGTGTCTGGACGATTGAAGACTGATAAATTGTTATATAAAAGTAAGCGTATAAAAATAGCGCAACTTTATAAGTGTCTGGACGATTGAAGACTGATGTAGGTCTTTTCTTTTTTCTTCGTTTTGCCTTATTGGCCAATGGCACTCGTATGTATTTGTGGGAATCGCCGAGTGACCGAAGTTGTTGCTGGTAATCCTAGCCAGCCTGACGAGACTTGGTGAGTCGAAATGTCAAAGACACATGTATGGAAATTGTTATAAGATACTTTTTGTGATAAAATTGTGTGATTTTGAACATTTGTTTAAAGACAGAATTAAATTGAAATTACTATTTGCAATTGTTTGATTGTGCAATGATACCTTCTGATATTTGGATAAAGAATAATTAATATGGGCACGGCATGACGGAGGGATCCAAGGACATCACGGCCTACTAATCAATTAACAAATTATTTAAATTCCCTGAAGGGCTTGGGTTCAGACCAGAGAACCCACCCGATATCTGTGCCAAAGACTTTTCATATTTATGTGCAAGTCGGCGTATAACAGAGACGTGTCAAATATGTGTCGCATCAGACTAGAACACTACCCTATTAACAGTCACCTCTACAAGATACATGTAAGGAATAACCCTTCATGTGCTTGTAGAGAGGAAGTCGAGACCCTGGACCATGTGTTTTTTGAATGCCCAATAGACACTGAATATAATTTGTACTATACTCTACTCCACTACCAATCAATATGTCACATCCTCTGTCATGAAATTCCCTACATATTTATTTCTACGTAGCAAAATTTCTTCGCCTTAATGGATTCAATCTGTAATGCAATAACCTCAAATCTTAAATTGTTTTAATTGCATTTTTATATTAGAAGAAATCATCCTATTTGGTGGAATGCCACACAATCTAAAAAGAAGAAGACATATTACTTTAAGTTATTAAATATTCTTGGGAGATATAGAATCCCTAAATCTACGAGTAGTAGATACGTAAGTATGTTCTGATATTATTGAAAATCTAGTTTATTTTCGTTACTGCCCGTTCCCGCTTGTTGTGAGTTAGGTCCTACAAAATGTCGGGTGATCTAGTGGAAATAAATTTTAAATGGAGCTGTTCCCACTTACACGATAACGACAAGTGTGAACAGCTCCATTTAAAATGTTTTACCACTAGATCACCCGACATTTTGTCGTGCCTAACATACGGCAAATCTTCTAAATAAATTTAATATTTTCTTATTTTTGTATTACCAATTTTCTTCATCATTATTTGTTTTATTTACTATTTATCCATTTTTTTTTCTACCAGTATTAGATATTTTTTATATATCATCCATAAATTGATGGATTTAAACTAAATAAATATATAATTAAAACTTTAAAAAAATTACAATTGGACGAAACTTATTCAAGCAACAATGGTTACCATATGAATAAAACTAACAGTCTAAGGTACTGTTTGTTACCTAGGAAACATAAATGTCCTTCGTATATAATATTTACCAATGTCCAATCAGTTAACCTATCTGTTTGGCCTACCATTTCAGTGTGATGATTCGTCATTATCTTTATATGCATGTGGGTTTACGGTCATCTAAAAACACGCTATCGTAAAAATGTCCAAAATAAGTTAGATTTAAGACTTAATTAATAAGCGAAGAAATGAAGCGAAACGCGAGGGTGCTCTGAATTAATTCCAGGTGCTTTGAATCACAAGGATCATGATATTAGAAATAATGATAATGCAGTATCCATCTTGGGTTGAATTACTGTTTTCTCTTCACTCAATTGTTACATGTTAATCATTAATTTGATCCAGCAGGTTTCAGAAAGAATTGGATAATTTATTTCATAGAGTCATTCACATGGTCATGCCATCTTTTTCTTGGACAAACCAAACCTATTGTTCCATTCATTTTATGAGCTTTGTGATTTTTTTTCGTCTGGCGCTTTTTTTCCATGTAGCCAAAACATCTCAATACTTGTTCACTATAATTCTATCAAAGACGAATTTCTTTAGTAGAGTAGCCCATTGACCATTTGGATGTTCACAATAACCAGAGATCTCAAGGAGGCAAGGCTTCATTAGGAGGACGCGGAGGACAGAAGGACTTGGATGATGAGGACTAGGAAAGCCGTCCCAAGTTAATGGGATAATGGCAAGGGCAAAGGAGAAGAATTCTTACATTCTTTATCTTACATTATTTCTAAGTATCCTCATTTCTTATACCCATATCATAAAGAGCTTCCTACCATGAGTGGAAAAGTCTTGTCTTGAATACGATGAAAGACCAAAACTAGAGTATTGCAAGCCTAATCTCGGTCCTACACCTGTATTTGAACACATTTGATCGTCGTCTTAAAACAAATTCTTCTTAGCGATCATAACAATTTTGTTTTTGCTTTCATAACAACTCCTTCCATCAAATATCTTTATAGAATTTATCATAATATTATTGAATATTATTTATGACGGCATCAAACAACCTTGAATAACCGACAATGATTCTTAGCTATTAACTATCCATCGTGTCATCTGTGTCATCAATTTATTATTATTATTATAATGTACCTATTGTTATTTCTAATTGTTTACAGAGAAGATAATAATATATAGTCGAAAAAAACAAAATTAAAATAAAACTCTGACCTCCAAAACCGCCAAAGATAAGCAGGTACATATAGATATATGTAGGTACAGGTATATATGATGCTGTTCTTGAACGAAGCATCTCAGACAAAGATATTATAATTTATTGAAAATGTTTCCTTTTGTATAGATCAGCGCAGGAAGTGACAACACAAGATCCACAGATCTCTGGGATTGAATATGATCAACACATATTCAATTCGGTTATGACCTTGGCTCCAACTTATACATAGATTATACTGAGCTAGTTTAAAGGCACGTTTTCACCAGTCACATCATATATTTTATGGCAAATAATAAGAAACATTCATATATTATGGAAGCCTAGGATTGGGCGATAAATCAGGAAGAAAACACATTGAGATGGTGCGGTCACATTAGAAGAAGACTAACGGAATAAATAGAGAACTTAGCCCAAAATTTAAATGTGTCCAAGGGAGACCAGAGCGCAGATAGAAAGAAATAGTGGGGTAATGAGGTAATGATATGCTATGTAACGAAGTAAAACCGGCGGAAGCGCAGAACCGAGGAAATAAACCCGGCCATCGTGTGGAACAACATCTGAGAAAATGAAGAATCGTTTAATGCAATTCTTCCTGCATTCACGAAAAAATATTTTCTAGTTAGCGCTGGATGTTTGCAAAAAACTAATGCAGGAGTAGGTATATGGCAGATGTAAGACCGTACTATAAAATTTTGTGTCCTATTTACAACCCAAACTACATACATATTAGTTCGATCGACTTCATATTCACATTATATGGATCATTATGATATGTGAAGTGTATTTTCTTAGTGTACCTTTATGACATAATAAACTCCAATATTGACTGTAGAGACCTTCTGAATAACTTCAACATACCAAACAGACAAAGTGCACCTCAACGTTCTTTTTATACAAAAATATAACACTTACTAATGCCGCTCAGAATTCCCCATTCTACCGATGTCTTACCACATTCAATGCTTTAGACTTTAGCAATCTTTGAGGTTAAATTAATAAAATAATACTATTAATTTACACAACAATTCATGACAATTTCCATACTGTACGTAGATATCAACAAATTTTCATGATTAAATGTAGAAAAAGATTAATATTGGATTATGATCGAGTACTGATTTATAAATTTTTAAGATTAAGGCAAGCTAAGATCGTATTAAGATAGGTCATGAGTAATCCCCCAGGTCCGTGGACATATTCTGTGTGTCCATGACCCTTTTCAAGAGGACAGGAATAATTCATCGTTTCGTAACCAGCAGTGAAAGATTACTTTACAATTACTGAATGTTTTTCTTAATACTTAAAACTAAAATGTTTTCCACTGACCTATTTCTTCTCTATATTTTCATATATCAAAACTTTTTGATTTTTTCTCATATACGAAATTAAAAATTGTATATTTTTTTGGAATGTGCAGAGTAAAAATGGGCTCCAGATTGTCATCCTATGTAGAACAAGTTTCATAATATGGTCTTTTTCCTTTTATATTAGTCTTACTTCAAACGCTACGGGAGATAACTATTTTATTATAAGGAATTATGGGTAACGAATTCCCCGAAATGTTGCTATCCATAGTATCCATGAATCTATATTTCTTTATTTATTGTGTTCAAATAATTAAAACCCAACACGTCATATCAAATCTAGGTTAAAATTTAGCCAAAAATGCAGTCGGCAAAGAGAACCAAAAGCCTTTCATTCTAATCTTGGTAAAAATTTATCTTCTGTACCAACCGTACATTTTTTTATGGGGAGAAGATGTACAGAAAAATTTGTTTATCAAGAAGATAAGCGTAGCCTTTGTCTATATCTGGGTGCTGCAAATGAGGAAACTGCTTTATAAATACGATACCAATGCAAAATATATAATAATACTTACAAAACAAAATAGATTAGGTATTTATCTTGACAGTTTCGCATACAAAAATTATACCTGCTGACCTTCCAGAAAGTGTACCAATTTTGCAACGACGATGGATATGTAAAAATATTCGACTCTTGATTTTCTGCCAAAGGTTAGAACAATATTGTGTATACAGAATTTTATGAGGACACGTTTTTCTATGTTAGTAGTTGTATATTATGTGTTGTATTGATGTTTAATTTTTCTACCTTAGCTGCATAATGTCAAACATTTTATGATATTTACTGAAAGTATAATTA
The DNA here is from genome assembly GCA_963576475.1 of Molanna angustata. NCBI lineage: Eukaryota > Metazoa > Arthropoda > Insecta > Trichoptera > Molannidae > Molanna > Molanna angustata. The sequence continues at coordinate 6,474,255 of OY754970.1, read as the reverse complement.
TTTTTCTTTTGACATGGAACGAAATGAGAGAGGGTCGTCCAAGAAAAGGACGGTGCGACATTCTGAAAGAGTGAAATGTAAGAAGTTTGGAACCACAAGGACGGGCATGTGTGAGACAATGCATTAATGTTGATGAGGCAAGATGCCTCATCAACATTAATGCAACATATTTCAGTTTTCCTTACATTTCAACACATCCTAGATAACTGTTCTCTAAATCTTAATAAACAAAGTGTTTTTTTTTGTCGACAAATAATTCCGAAAACAATTCACATTAGTCATTATTCTCTATAGGTAAACGATGTGGCCTGCCCAACAAAACGTTAAAAATACTCCGGAAAATGCCTCACTTCGATTCATACAAAATTTGCTAACTACGACATTTAGTATATTATAATAAAAACTCTCAAGTTTTCTGTTTTATATTCATGTCTGTGTAGCAGGAGCTATGCCTCTTGAGACGATGAAGTTCATCTGTCGCTCCATTTCTTCGTCGGTGCGATGGCGACGTTATCATTGGCTGCTATACTATCTTCTTCGTGATCTACTTTAACTGAGGCGAAATTATTTACTTAAACTATTATGAAGAGTAAATGAAGATTAAAAATATACTCAAGTAAGCTAATTATACTAACTAATGGCTATATAACCCATCAAAAATGACGGAATCTTATATATATTATCTATGACTTTTTCCACGATGTCACCTAGTAGATGGAACTTATTTTGTATATAGTACCTACCTATTATTTCCTGCCTTTCCTGATATTTAAACCTTATTTTTCTTTACGTAATCTGGAATCTAAAATTCGTTTGTAGAATAATGCAGAAAATTGAAAGATGGTTTATTAGGCTCAAAAAGATAGTCTCCTCCGTCCCGTCAGCCTCTTCCGTCCATTCAGACTCTTTATACCCTTCTCCCTGATGTTTTTCTGTGAAAATGCGTTTAATAATACTGGAATTATGAATTTCATGTAGATAATTTATTTTGTAAATTTTTGTGTGAGATGCAGGTGTATGCTAAACAAATTCCTAAGTTGCATGGTATACGAGTTAATCGGCCACATACATACTGTTCGCGCAAATTCATTTAAAATAAATTTAATGTTGCACTGTATTTTGATTAGTTATGGAGCCATGTTCTATGTAAGCTATGCGCTGATCCAATTGCCAATGGCGAGCTAGGCTTCTACTGGAGTTCGAGGTACTTTCGTGAGCTGCGCCACTCTTTAGTTCAAAATATACACAGCTGACAATAATACGTCGCCGCTTTTCATACATTTTTTCTGACTGCCATTGTGACTCGCCGCTAAATCCTACCGCTATTATATTTGTGCATCAAGAAATTACCGCTTCAACCATAAAACCAAGCTGCAGGATAAAAACCAGAATCTGCCATCATTCAACCCAGAATCTGCCATCCTAAAAGTTAAAAATGTATTGTGTCTCTTTGAGGTATACTGGTAGTACCTTTATCTCAATCTGCAGTGCTTAAATTCTTACATATTTTTTGATGCATAATATACCTACTTTGTCAAATTACATAAATATATACCAACATCTATTTTTATATGTTTAAATTCTATTCCAACTGTCGATTTGTTCAAGAGAATTTATTTATCTAAACACATCGACAAAGTTTCGAGCCAAGATACGCGAGATTTGTATGCCAGGTCTATAGGTATTTTTCTTGGTTTTTTCAACTTTTAAGTCAAAAAATACCAACTTAGAGGCTTCGCAGCATATAATATCATAATATGTTCTATATATATGGATTAACTCAGAATTCGGATTAGTACATTTAGTGTGTCTGTCTGTCGTCGTCGCCCCCCCCCCACTTATAATTTTTGATCCGCTCAATGCACAGAACCCAAAATTTCAGAATATATAGATAATTATAGGCCCAAAAAACTTTTATACCCAGAATATTGAATTTTTGTTTCAGTCAGGAGTTATCAACTATGGAATTTTTACTTTAAAATTCAATATATCGCAAAAACCATAAAAGGCAGAACGCTGAAAATTGGTATAAATATAGACAAATGTGTATTTTTTTAATTCATTTTGAGTTTCTTGAACATTTTTCATTAAGGGCGTAGATCAAGGATGTATACATTTTTCGATCTCAATGAAACTTTAGATTCATAAAAATTATGTATTTTTAATTATTTTTAAAATATTATTAAATATTTAAAATCAATTTACAAACTGATATTACAATAACAAAATAAACGTTGTGGCAGGCATTTGGTTTGACCATGCTTTTTTCACAAATTAAAAAAAATAATTCGTCTGATTATATATGTGGAGAAGAACAATATCCGTAAAATGTAGTCTAAAAAATAATGCTATGTAATCATAATTTGATAAAATATAGCATTAAACATGGAGGAAATAGACAACACTGACATTATTAGAATTTTATTTTAAAAAAAAAACTAACAACGACAGATCATTGAGATATACAAACAAAAATATTTAAAAATATTTTTATTGCAAAAATATATTTGATCAATTTATTGCATTTTTTATAAAAATTAATCATTTGTGCACTGATTTCAGCGCCATATTGGTGGTTCATTCAGATACTAAAAAAATATTAGATTCGAGCCTGCATTTTTTGTTACGCCATCTAGCGATAAGCGGTATATACGATTTGTCCGATACAATAGCTTACTTGACAACGCTGACATCATTTGACCGAGAACTCTATCTTCCTCTTACACACTCTCTCTCTCTCTCTCTCCTCACAACATGTTGTACAAAAAAAATAAGTACGTGTTTTTCAGCGATGCATAATACACCAGACAAGGCACTTAATAAAAATATATTCTTTATTCATAGCGTTTTTTCCTTCGCATAATAAATGGTAATATCTTTTTATTAAGTAAGCCCTTTAAATACTATTTTAAAATCACTCGCAGACGATTAGATAAGCCGGAACATAATAAATATACATATATTATGTTCAATCAGTGATATGTAATGAATAGATTTGCAATCATAGAATAAAGATATATATACTGCAATGCCATACAAATTATTCTCAAAAAACTGCTTCGCATAAGGTCTCGCAGTGTCTCGTACTAGTTTAAAACTCCTATATTTTGTCCTATTCTAATGCATACCTTTCGGCGCACTTTCTTACTCTCACACGGCATCTAATAACAGTCAATTTCTCCGTCCCTTTTGTTTGCATACGCCTGATACAATCTCTCTCTCTCATTTATGCATTAGATGAGACAGGGTTGTCAGGTATTTCATTTATGTATTTTTTTTTAATTTGCATTAAATTAACGTTACGAAATACATAAAAAATAATCGAATACATTTTTATTATTGCATATGCGCAAACATTGGATTTTTTTCCCTGTCGGGAGTCAAAGATATTTTTTAACAGATTTTTAATTATCTCAATAGAGACGAAGTTGGAATACTTATTGTAGGAGAACCGGCAAATCAAGGCACCTACAGGGCTTACGACCTGTCATCGGCTGGTTTACGTGATCACTTTATGCGCTTGCGCAACGTTCACCAATTATGCCTTTTTAATGAGATCCCTATCAATTCAATTTTGAAACTTCTATATATCTTAACTTCGTCCCTATTGAGATGTTAAAAAAATGTTTATCAATAAAAATATCATTTGACTCCCGAAAGGGAAAAAAATCCAATATTTGCGTATATGCAATTAAAAAAATATTCGATTTACATACACTGGAATAAGTACGTTAAAAAGCCAAAAATGAAATAATATTTCTGGCCTAGTTCAGGGGTGACATCTATGCGAGACACCGTCATCTCATTTATAAGGACTGTTGCTTTCATTGTTTACAAATAAACTAATTTCTCAATATATGGCGTTAAAAAAAGGCTTTTCCGTTACTCCATAGATGGCAATAGTATAGTTCCTTATTTTCAGGTAAATTGTTACACACTATTCAAATATATAGAACTTTCAAAAATTAAATTTATAAGGGAACTCAATAAGAAGGCATAATTGGTGAACGTTGCGCAAGCGCATAAAGTGATCAGGTAAACCAACCGATGACAGGTCGGAAGCCCTGTAGTTGCAATGAGTTCCTGGTTCTTCTACAATATCCCAACTTCGTCTCTATTGAGATGTTAAAAAAAATGTTTGTCAATAAAAATTTCATTTTGAAAGTGCTTTGAACAAATGCGTGAATATTTTGATGGACACCAATATTGATCACAGCGATTTCTTCTTAAAAATTTAATCTACTTTTCTCTCCTTCGTATTGCATTTGGAAACCTGATTGAAATAAAAATAATTTAAAAATAAAATTTGTGAAAGCCCTTATATGCCAGTTTAGCTGAATATCGTACATATTTCATACCAGCAAACAATTTTGACACATTCACAAGAAAAACAATACTAAACAAGGAATCTTTATGTACATGTAAGAAATGAAATAACCTTTTTTAGTAGTGTACACGTTTTTTTAAGTCTAGACAGTATCCAACGGTCATTCCCGAATAAGAAAATAAAAATTTAAAATATCCAAGGTTTTTTCGATCTAAAATTAATAAATTTCGATTATATTTTTGTACTTTCTTATGAAAAGTAACTCCATCGTCTTTCTTCACAACATTAGACCTATTACGGCAACATTTTACGACACAGAATGTCATTTTCAATTACAAATAAGTGAGAAGCGACACGTACAAAGGTTCGTCAACGACTAATATTCGCTAGGACACATGTTTTGATTAGGACTCATGTTTTAGTGTGCAGATTTTTGAATTCTATTGCATATCTATTCATTACATATCACTGTGTTCAATACTCGTACATTTTCATAATTTATTACATTACTATAGATAGGATTTTTTTTAATTTTACGAGTATTGTAGAATAATGACGGAATTGGTGTTAGCCACATTAGATTATTGGTCAGGGAATATTGTATACAGTTTATTTCTGTTCTAGTTTATAACAAAATAAGTATACCTACGCAAATTTTGTACCTAAACTAGTTGCATGTAACACATGAAATCCAACTGTCGATAGTTATAGTATGTACAGTTGAAGAATAAGTACCAATCTACATACATACCATCACGCCATGTCCCTTGCGGGGTAGGCAGAGAGAGCCGAACGCCACATCTTTCTATCCTGGCAAGCATCTCTCGCCTCGTCCACATTCATGCATCGTCTCATACATGTTCGTCTATTGCTCACACTTCTAACATTTCCGTCTTTCAAAATTTCGTTCACATGGTTGTGCCACCCCTTTCTTGGGCGTCCCCGACCTCTCATTCCATTCCTTTCCGCTCTGTATATTTTCTTCGTCAGGCGCTCCTCATTCATTCTCCCTATGTGACCAAACCATCTCAATGTGTTCACTTTCATTCTAGTAATGACATCTTTCTTCATCTTACATTCTTTCCTTTCATTTCTTACCCGGTCATACATCGTTCTAGGTATTACAAATCCTTCTTAACGATCTCATTTCAACTGCATTTATTCTACTTTCATGCGTCTTCTGCCAAGTCCAGGTTTCACTTGCATACGTCAAGGTTGGCACTACGATGGCGTTATGAATGGCAACTTTGGCATCCTTTGATATGTTGCGATCATTCATAATTGGTCTTAGTGCTCCATTCACTCTGTTTCCTGCCATAACTCTTCTTTCGATCTCTTTATCGAGTCGTCCGTTCCGTTGAAATATGCTTCCCAAGTATACATATTCATCGACTTGCTCGAGCCATTCGTTCTCTACTCTTATTTTACACGCTGTTCTGCTTTCAATCTTTTCAAAGACCATTGTCTTTGATTTGCTGGCATTCATCCTAAGTCCGTTCTCTATACATCCTTCATAAACCATACTTACAAGATACTGTAACTCTTCCATACTTTCTGCTAATAGAACTTTATCGTCTGCATACATCAAATCTCGCACCATTACGGTACTCAATTTCAGACCCTTGCTTTCATCCTTAAGGGCTCTTATGCAGAAATCAATGTACAAGTTAAAGAGCCATGGAGATAGCACGCACCCTTGTCTAACGCCATTATTTATAGAGAACCACGTTGTCACTGTGTCGTTGACACGAACACATGCTTCGCTGTTCTCATATAATGACGCGATTGCGCGTATTAGTTTGCTCTTCACTCCATACACTGCTAGTATATCCCATAATTTTTCTCTAACAACTTTATCATACGCCTTTTCTAGGTCTATGAAGGCACAGAAAATTTTCTGATTTTTATCCAGAACCTTTTCTGTGACCGTGCGCAGAGCGAAGTACCAATCTATAAACCCATAAATACAAATTATTTAATATTTTAAGATATTTGGTTTTCTATACAACACATGTACCAAGGTATGTATGTCAAGATAGGATAGTATGGAGGTCAGTCCTTTGATCCTACCCAGAATATGAAAACAGCATGATTGTATGTATGTTTGGAGATTAGTATCAAACAATTAAGTCTTCTTAGATATTGTGTGTAGACGACTGCCATACAAATTGTATGAAACAATGTCGTCACTAAATTCAATTTTTATAAAAATTGTTAAAAAAAATTGAGATGTACTTCTACAATTTTATATATTTTATAGAAAATTAAATTATCTAGTTGGGGTGTGAGTAAATTCTGAGTAAATCCATGTATGGGAACATATATGCTGCGAGGCCTCTAGTTGGTGCTATTAGCATGCAAAAAGTCCACTATGCCATACAAAATGTACCTTCGTACACGCATCTTGGCTTTATAATGTCGATTCATTCAGAGAATTGAATTCTCATGAACGAATCGACAGTTGGATAAATAGGTAATGATAGTACAATTTTGTCAACATTTTCATCATTTATTACATTACTAGGATTTTTTTAATTTTACGAGTATTGTAGAATAATGACGGAATTGGTGTTAGCGACATTAGATTCTTGGTCAGGGAATATTGTATACAGTTTATTTCTGTTCTAGTTCCCTAAAATAATTATTGTGCTATATGTAAACTACTGCGAAATTCGATGTACTTGGGCCAAGAAGATAAATTTCAACTGTACCGGACGGATGGCAGCCCTAGTCATGCCGAGATCCGAATCTATACTATAATAATCCATCGCGCTAGCCGCTTAGCCATCAACTCGTCTAAACAAACTACCTATTAGAAAAATATATTATACTTAGGTATAAAAAAAATATATAAGCAGACGTAGCGAGAGCTCGGTATCCTCTAAAATAAAATATTTTGTGTAGTTCAGCGAATTATGTATAATTTTCTGCCATTTTATTTATGATATTTTTGTATTGCTTCTCTAATTGTCAGCCTCATAACATAGACTTTATGTCTATCTATTGTCTCAAAGATACAGTACAGACTAAAAACTGCTAAAAACACACAAAGTAGGTATAATTATATGTCAGTATAGGTACCTACCTATTATAGGTAATGCATATAATATACGTCGCATCATGTTCATGTCAATCATAATAGTCTGCTTCTAAAAATTTAAACTAGGTATATGAAAAAAGCCTTGCTTTATACTGTCGATACCTCAATACGCGACGCGACGACTGACAAAATAATTGAAATATTCTTATAATAATAATAATAATATAGAATCTTAGAGTAGGATATCGTGTATACTGGCTATACATTTGTAGGTTAGGTTAGGTTTGTTTTGTAATAATAATAGCGCTTTATATATTGAATGATTTCGACTTATAAGCGAATGTGTCGCTATTATTATTGTAAATAAACCAAAACTAACCAAAGAATGAGCATTTGAATTTGATAATAATCGTTGCGTAAAGACTCTTCGCGAGCCTGTGCGTGTGTGTGTGTGACATGAAGCGTATTACTTATAATACACACTTACAAGAAACGAAGCATCACACATTGTACTTTGACCTTGAAAACATCGAAACATCGAATATAATAATATTTTTATTTATTTAGCATTTTAATATTCGGATTGGTATTTATATTTAATTCTTATTTATAATATCAAATAATGTTAATTATATTTTATCAATCAGGAAGGTATGCGTATTTGATTATGAATTTATTATTATAATATATAGGTACCTACATAATATTTTTGCAATTCGTTTTTATACATTATCCAATAAAAAACTTTTCACGTTATCCGACAGATAGCGCTAAAACTATTTTTTAGCATTCAACCGAGTATTTTTTAGTTTTGTATACATATAGTAAATATGAAACACATTATGTATAAAATACATAAATAATAAATTAAATTAAATAGCTCTGATAACGCGTTCAAATATTGAAGCAATAAAAATATAATTTTATTCCAAAGTAACACCTGGTGGAAGAAACCAAAAGTTTTCTAAAAAAACTTCCTAAGGAAATTGGTAAATTTGGTTGATCTCTCGACTATTTTACGATTTTAACGCTACTCAATTATAGCGATGGTTGAAATACCCCGTTAAGAAAATATTTTTTTTGTGATAAATTTATGTGTTTAACTGCCTATATTTCCAATGTTTTTTAAAAATATCGAAAAAAGCCGAAACACCCCAACTAGATAATTAAATTTTCTATAAAAATATGAACGTTGTAGAAGTATATCTCAAACATTTCTTAACAATTTTTAATATAATTAAATTTAGTGACGACATCGTTTCATACTTCAATTTGTAAGGCAGTATACACTAAACAATATCTACGGGGACTCGATAGTTTGATACTTAATCTCCAACACACATACATACATATGCTTAGCACAAATTATATTCTTGATTTTTGGTTTGTTTATTTTCTGGTTTAAAAATAGAATCTGTAATAATGTAATTTATTAATATTTTTTTTCTACTTCTTCTTTTTGTGTCTAGTTTTTGTTTTTGCTTGCTTTTTTATCATTTACCTCTATTTTCTTTTATAATATTGTATTATGTTGTCTTATATTGTCCATTCTTTGACTACATTTTTATTATTTGTGTTATTGATGTATGTTATTGTTTTGTTGTGGCTACATTGTAATTATTATTTATCTTGTATTTTATTGTAAATCGTCTATTAAGGGCGTACATATAATAAATAAATAAATAAATATGTATGTTGGAGATTAAGTGCTGTTTTCATATTCTGGGTAGGCAAAAAAGACTAACCTCCATACTATCCTATCCTGACCATACCTACATGTTTTATATTGTGGCGAGAATTCGCCTTCACAAATAAATCAATTAAAAACTCATTAGTGGAGGTCGGTGAACTCGCCACGACCGTTGATTGTTTCACATACTTACAACAATAAAAAAATATTAATAGAAATCTACCCTTTAAACTCCCCAGCAACCGGAAGGGTCGATCACCCCGTCACTTTCTAAAACATCGTCAACAGAGAGTATATAAGCAAAACTCACAGCATAATTAAACACTTCGTTATTCTCAACCTGGTAAGTACTCTCGACTTCGCTCTACATACTCGACTTTCGCCTTCGTAAATTGACTTACGCATCGTTATTGTTTATTCGTTATCCTGAATTTAATCGTGCGCAGAATACAAATACGTAAGTTTATTCCATTCGTTTTTTTATTTCCTTTCTATATTTCTGTTTCCCTCTGTCCAATTCTATAGAGTTTCAGAACCATCAGTTTCTTGTATTGTGACCTGACGGAAGACACCTGAGTAACTCACTCAGGCGGTCAAGAGATTGACCTGGTGACCCCTTTCAATATAAATCGCCGTCACGTCACATCGAGAAACTCTAGTTCAAAACTACAATCCCTTCTGGAGTTCTATTTCGATTATCGGACTTTACGGAATCAAGCCAAAAGTCCGATAATTCTTAGAGTAACCTAAAACTCGCAAACGGCTATACAGGTTTATATTAAAACAGCCACACTTTAGGTTTACTCGCATTGGGTACACACACACCCAACTAGCTAAATTGGTTACCATCTGGTTACCACCACACAGCTATAATATAGAAAACAAAATATCTTAAAATATTTATTAATTTGTGTTAATGTGTTAATTGTTTAGTACGTATTATTCAATTATATATACTATCGCCATCGACAGTTGGAGATCATGTGTTGCATGCAACTAGTTAAGTCTAATACATTTAGAGTTGATTTTAGCAGTGTTACGTGGACAAACAAACATACAGTGATAGAAAATTATGTTTGTTGATATTGGCTCTGCAATCTGTGTGTCCATCCATACGTAATGTCGTGACAAATTGAAATAACTCGCGATCAAGTTCAAGGTGATGGCATAGTCGTATGTGACGTACACTATCTAAATATATATGTACATGTACCCATTGTATGTTGAATGGTACGTGTTGTTGTTAGTTCATGCTAGTGATAATCTCAACATTAACACATACACTCGTCCATTGGTCGACCTTCGTAACAATATTCAATTATTTACATACCTAGCAACCACGACACAATAACATCAGGCGTCATTCTCTCGAAAGAAATTTCCTACGAAAAAATCTTTCCAACGAAACATATTGATTTGTTTGGATTCAATTCAAAAACTTCAAACGTTCGATCTAGAACGTTACTAAAATCAGGCGTCATCGTCACAATCAAAACTCCCTATAAACAAAATTTTTCCAACGAAAATTTTTGAGTTCTTTGGATTCAGTTCAAACACCTTCTCACGTTCGATCTAGCACGATTCTAAAATCAAGCGCCATCGTCACAATTGAAACTCCCCGTAAAAAAATCCCACAAAAGATTGGGCTTTGTTTCGATTCAATTCAAAAACTTTTTTAGTTTGATCTAGAACGTTTCTAAAATCAGGCGTCATCGAAACTCTCTTTAAACAAAATCTTTCCAACGAAATATTTTGATTTATTTAGATTCAATTCAAAAACTAACGCTCTATATAGAACGATACTAAATTCAATACCTATCTGAAACGAAACTCCCTATTTTTTCGACAAAACATTTGATTTTGTTCAACGAATTAAGCGGTTGTCCGACAAGGAGACAGTCTAAGCCCATCCCTGTTTAATCTAGTAATGGATGAACGGATTAAGGAAGTAAAATCGATCCAGCTTAGGTGTAGAGTGGGATAGGAAATTGTTAATGTGATTTTCTATGCCGAACGACGTAATTATAATAGCCGAAGCAAACAACGACCTACAAAAACTGCTGAACAGGCTGCTTAGCGCCTATAAATGAATGACATTCTCACAAATAAACATATAGCATGCAACTTGACTATAGACAACAACCCAATAGAACAGGTTAATACTTTTAAATACCTAGGAATAGACTTCTGCGAAGAAATTCAGAGCCATGTCAATGAGGCAGCTGCAGTCTCGGGCGCACTAAAATCAATTATCTGGAAAAATGAGGATATGGCCATAAATATCAAAATGAGAATTACAAGGCATGCGTAAAGACCAGTGATGATATATAGTGTGGACTTCAGAAATGAGAATGATAACAGGCAACTCCTTGAGAGACCGAGTGAGGAACACTAGAATAAGGTAAATATGTGAGGTTGTTGATACATATCATCAGATGGAGTAGGCAGCGGAGGTGGGCCAGGTATGAATACGTCCAAAGGATGAACAGCGCCAGACTTCCTCATATCGTGCTGTACAATCAGCCTCACGGAACCCGCCCTTCTAGTAGACCGCCCAAAAGATGAAGGGATAACTGGGAGTCCATTTCGCAGCAAGAACAATATCTAAAACAGACCCAAAGATCTACATAAAATAAGAAGAATGATTCTTAGTCGATGATATTTTTATATGTATTTCATAATTTTATTCTCAGGATTAAAAAATATTAATCACACATTTCATCAAACATAACCTTTGTTATATATATACATTAGTATGCAAAACGGTTTTATTATAAACCGAACATTTTCCTTGAATGCATTTTACTGCTGGCAACCCACATCGCGCATGTGGCAATAAAACTGGGTCTAGGGCGGGAAATGCGGTCGCTGCAGTCAAGTTCAAGGTCGCCATTTTGTTCCGTGTTCCATTTTATAATGTTGCCAACGCTCTTCGAACTGCACATATTCTACATAATTATTATATAGGTACCTACCTACCTCGAAAACTATCTTCTCTAACTAACTTCTCGTCTCAAATAATTTACGTCAACGCACCGTAACAATTAAAACATTCGACGCACAGTAAATACTTTGAAGTGTTCACAATTTTAGAATTATCGAAGACATTAGATTCTTTTGAAACAATAATGAATAGATGGTGTTCTCTGTTCCAATAAAATGAAAACATAGACTTCTAACTTAAAAGTAGACATTGCTTGAAGTATGATTCCAGAATATCCATTTATTTCTGAAAAAAATTAAAACCAGATATAACAAAACTGTTTTTATTTTTTAAAAAAAAAACAAACTGTTTTATATCTTTTTTGATTAATAAATACGAAAGAAACTCACAAGACTTGCAGTGCGCTCTGTGGTTTTTCGCACACTGACAACAGGAATGATTTGAAAAACGCCTCAAATCATTTATCGAAAATATCAAATTATGCATTCCTTGGTCAAATATTCTTCTTCAATGGTACAGTTAAAGCAAAATATATACTTATAGAAGCACGGTTGAGAAATTAGAACTCAATACTTAAAAGCTGCAATATGTATGTATGTAAGTACCTATATTTTATTTTGATGTAAAAAATAAGTCGTTTCTTACATCTAGTATAAACAAAAAACAAATTTACATAGTATGACTTATATGAAAAAACAACAAGGAAGCACACAATATCATAAAAGAACTTTTCATTTGTGTATTCAATACCTAGGCGACGAAAATCGGCAAGACCAGATGCATCTTTCACACATTCTGGCAAATCATTATACAATTGAAAACCTCTGTATTAGACAATATCTTGTGTACCTGCCAGGTTAGTCTGAGGCAGTCTAAAGTTAACTTTGAAAATCGATAGTTGAAAATGCTGAAAATGATCATAAAAAACTAGGGAGATTATTATTGAAGGTCTGATTATTAGAATCGACATGATTCATCCAGCCGATTAAATAATTAACTAGGCACAAATATGGTGTGTGGGTGTAAATGTTGTACGTAATATTATCAAAGCATCCAACTAATTAATAATCGGATTGGATCCAAATCAAATCATCCAGTTCTATATTAGAATGATCAAAGAATAAAGACGAAATCGTAAACACATCAATAATTTAATTTATATTAAAATCATTTATCATTCGAGTATTTTTACAGTCGCATATTATACGCAAACATTGGATTTTTTTTTCCTGTTGGGAGTCAATGATATTTTATGAATAATTTCTCAATAGATGGCGTTACGAAAAATCTTCATCACTATGGTGTGTCAGCTTATTCTCAAGTGAAAATATTTTCATTATAAACACATATAGAACTTTCAAAATAAGAAGGCATAATTGGTGAACGAACCAGCCGATGGCAGATGGCAGGTCGTAAGCCCTGTAGGTGCTTTGATTTCCCAGTTCTCCTATAGTATCCTAACTTCGTCTCTATTGAGATGTTAAAAAAATGTTATAAAACTACATTTCTCGTAAAGTTCAGCAATGAGGTCCACCATCCATTCTGAATGTTGCCTTTTTATGTGAGACGTGACTTGCGTGTGGGTTACACGCATGTGTTGTACTTCCTTTTATTAGGGTATGCACAGCCGCACACCTGTCGCTGGTTACCCCACACTGTTAGGATAAGCCTTGATGATACGAATTAATGAACATTTGATAATATGATAATATTCATTTTTCAGAAACTAAACTTTTGTCATATTGAATTGAACGTATTGAAACAAACAGACTGAGGTGCATACATAAATATATAAAACGAGTGGGATGTGGCCAACGCGAAACTCCTGACTCCATAAAGTATTCAAATTTTGTATAGAAAATATTCAGCATTTTCATGAAAGGAGTTAGTTGAATATTTTTTATTTAAATATTTAATAAGAAAAACTTAATAATTCTTCAATGCCATTTTGTGTAAGTTATGTGCCTTTTTACCAATTTGAAAATAAAAATTTCCAATTTTAAGTTTCCTGTGCTTGGGGTCACTTTGATATATTTGACAGTTAAAAATGTTGAGAAGCACTGTCCCCCTAGACAACGTGTCATTTAGCTCAAGAAAAGATAACTCAATGTATGGAAGTGACAGATGCCAGTCACGTGACAAAATTTGAAAAGAATCGAATGAGTACTTTAGTCTTCAATCGATAAAGTAAAATAAACACGCCGTACATAGCACACAGCACATAATATATTATGTAGTACACAGCACACACATACGCAAATACATTGTGATGAAACTTTCAGAATACAATCTCAGTATGAGACTAGTTAAAAACCTGTAATAAAAAATAGCCTTATTAATTGCGAATTCCCAACTCCCCACTTTATTCCCTTAGGTTAGTGAGGAGTAAAAAATGATCAAGTATTGATTAATGTGATAAATAAATTGTATCGTGTGGCGATGTCAGGGGTAGTTAAAGGTGATTGTTATACATGGGCTGTTTCAAGCTCAATGTCGACTTCTGCCCCTGAAATAACTGGGTCACGGTTGAAACTGGGATGTATAACCCCACTTATAACCCTCTAGATGCCACTATGAATAATAAATTCAACCATTTATTATTAACTTTATGTATAATTAAACATCTTGAACGAGCTTCCAATTGCGCAGAGCGCATATTTGTGACTTTTTACTTCGTTGGTTTACGTGCAAATCCTCCCCTTCTCGGCTAAACGTTCAAGTTATTTGGAGACAACTATAAATAATTTCCTGTATTCTTTTTCTTCTCCAGGTGTCGAGTTGGACTATAGCTCCATCGAAAAGATACAGAGAGAGATTTCTTCTTCCTGCTTGGCATCATCTACACTCAATCAATCGAGGAATGGTTTTCTGCCAAGAAGAACACTTTCGGGCAGATTGGAAGAATATTGTAGCGAACTTTATAAGGTCACTCCATCAATAGCCGTTTCCAAAAAAATAACTTTGTTTTTATTTATCTTTTTAAAAGCAACCATTATGATAATAAACACTTCCTTGCACCTTGTGCAAGTTCCAAGTAGCTTTATAAATTGCATGGAAATTGGTCACTGGAAAAATGTTATCAACACCATTTAAGATTAGGAATAAGGAATAAGTTTAATATGTATTCGCATTTGATCATATTTTTCAAATAAATTATCATATTATCTGCGTAGTTGTAAGATACTTACTATTTTTAGTACTATTCAATAGGATTTTTGTTTATTTTTTTATTTATTTTTATAAAAGTTTTACATCATTGGTAATAGTTGGGATCTCACTAGCCTAAAAGCTATCAGGGAGTTTCCCATATAAAAAGGTCAAGAACATATTACATTCCTTAATTTACAGTATTAAAATTATAAGGTGAGATACATTATTATTATTCGAATATTTTTATTATTGCATATGCGCAAACATTGGATTTTTTCCCTGTCGGGAGTCAAAGATATTTTTTAACAGATTTTTAATTATCTCAATAGAGACGAAGTTATTATCTCAATAAAGACGAAATATTCGATTACTTACACATTGGTACAAGTAGGTTAATAAGACAAAAATGACCTTATAAGTCTGGCGCAATTCAGAGGTGACTTCTATGCGAAAAATGCATTGTCACCTTAGGTATAAGAATTGTTGCTTACATTATTTACAAAAAAACAATTCTCTCAATAGATGGCGTTACAACAAAAATAAATAAAAATAATAGGAATGTTGTTCATAATTTCACACATAGATGGCTGTAGTAAAAATCCTTATTTCTTCAAGCGAAAAGAATTTCAGTATTGCAATATATAGAACTTTCAAAAAATTGAATTGATAGCGATCTCATTAAAAAGGCATAATTGGTGAACGTTGCGCAAACGCATTAAGTGATCACGTAAACCAGCCGATGATAGGTCGTAAGCCCTGTAGGTGCCTTGATTTCCCGGTTCTCCTACAGAAAATATTCCAACTTCGTCTCTATTGAGATAATTAAAAATCTGTTAAAAAATATTATTATTATTATTATTGAGGTGACAAGCAGGCAGCAAAATGCTGATGTGCTTGAATGAGTCCACAGTGTCATTGCAATCCATCCAGTCCGTTCTTAAACGAGTTAACGCTCTCAGGACAACCAGATCCTGAGGCAGCCTGTTCCAAGCATCCACAACTCTATTACTTAGGAAGTGTTAATGTGGATTCTGGCCAAACGCACATCTATTCAACTTCAGGCTATGGCCACGCAAGTGCTCGTTTTGATTCTGAGTGTATATATGTGGCAGTTCAGGACAGTCATAATGATTGTTTAACACTTTATATGTCTCTAGAGTTCACCCCTCGTTCTTCTTTCTTTAAGCATTTTCAGTCCCATGGCTTGAAGTCGCTCCTCATATGTCCAATCCTTAAGCCCCGCTCCCAGTTTGGTGAACCTTCGCTGCACTCTCTCCAGCATGTTTTTGATTTAATTACTACTTATAAATGTGTCAAATGTTTTTAATTACTTTCTACAATAAAATTTATAAATATAGTCTTAACTGAGGATATTTTATCAAGTTTATCCATACCACATGGAAGGGTGTTAAATATTTTCGGTATGCTTACTTTCAGTGTCCTTTCACCGTAATAGTTTGTCTATTTGGGAATTATCAATTTATTTTGCCCAACTTGTCTTGAATTATATACATTTTTAACAGGTAATTTATATTCATATAATGGTGTGTATTAAGCAAATTAAATAGTTGCTCTGTAAAAAGAGAAATTTATTATTAAAATAATTATAAAATACAATAAAAGTAATAATAACATAAACATAAATAAATAATAATGATAACAAATATAATTTTACCTGTAAAAAGAGAAACGACATTAAATGCTTTTAGTTCCTCCTTTATAGAATCTTAACTGTCACTTTAAAACAAATATAAAACTAAAACTTTAATATAGAACCAATTCAAATAAAAATGAAATAAGTACTTCTAGGTGACATCTATGTAAGTACTTTTTTTACATTCATTAGAGAAGTAATGATTTAATATGACTCTATAAGTATATAATTTGTTAACTGGAAGTATTTATGTTATACTGAATATCGTTTAGTTAAATATTTGTGCGTTTAATTAAACAAATTTTTGTGCTGTTTGTTTAATTTGATTATTTTAGCTGGAACATCATCAGAATAATAACATCTTCACAATAGAACAATTAATAGTTATTTGTATTTTTTATTCAATTAATTCCAAAATTTTAATAAACAGGTACTATATAAATATTTATCGAGATATGAAGGGTTAAAAAAATCATAGAAAATTTAACCCATTAAATAAATGTTCGTAAAGTTCCGCCATTGATATACAATTTTCATTGCCATTCGAAGATAAACTAGAATACCTAAACTGTTGAGAGTTATGATAATCCATGTACATATTTTAAGTTGTTTGCTATACAGGCAACACTGGAAGAGGTCGTTTTGAATGCTAGACAAGGACGTTTTATTCTATTCTGATTAATTGCTGTCCTTCTTTCGCATTCATGGACTTTTTTCTTGATTTTATTTCAACATGTAGATTAATCTGTTTACTTGAAACCGTTCACAAAATAACACCAAAATTATTTATAAATTTCTCTCAAAGGAAACTGAAAAGAATTATCTTTTACAATTTCATGTGTTGCTTTTTGGGTGAAACGAGACTGGTGTGTAAGGATACACGCATGTTTCGTGCTTACTTTTCCAACTGTCGATTTGGTCAAGAGAAATTTGTTCTCTAACATATCGACAATGTTTCAAGCCAGGATACGCGAGATTGTATGCAGTATCTATATTCCAACTGTCGATTTGTTCAAGAGAACTTTGTTCTTTTAACATATCGACAATGTTTCAAGCCAGGATACGCGAGATTGTATGCAGGGTCTATATTTTTCACGGTTTTTCCAACTTTGAAGTAAAAAAACACAAACTTAGAGGCTTCGCAGCATATATGTTCCGTATACGGATTTACTCAGAATTCGGAGTAGAACATTTCGTGTGTCTGTGTGTCTGTCTGTGCCCCCCCCCCCCTTATAACTTTTGATACGCTCAATTTACAGAGCTGAGAGTGTATAGGGTGGGTAATTTTGTATAGTAATGTGCATATATATTTTGTTGGTAATGGTGAGGAATTTTTTAAGTAATCCTTGTATCTAGTAAAATCTATTTAAAAATACGTAGGTAGGCAAAACATATTATGTACCTATATTTTCTTAAACGCTAAATTCTAAGAAAACTATATTTTACTATGAGTTTTCAGTACCGAAAACATAAATTTTGTTTTTATTGCTTAACTTTGGAAAATAACAATAGTAATGGGTTCGTAAAACACACAAGAGTTACTGAATGTACAGTATGGAATCGTGGGACGATTCATCGCCAAAATTTCATCGCCAACAGCTTTTCCCGGTCCCACAAAATACTTTGAGGATATGTAAAAAGTACCATTAACCACATCGTAGTATAATCTATATCAGAGGTAGGCAAATCAAAGCCCGTCAACTATTTTAAATCTATTTAAATTAGGTATTACTATAATTTTAAATATTAAATAAAGTGTGTAAATGTGTGTTTCTGTATTTATGTGTCAGTGTGTGTATGTCTGTCTCATATGTACCGTCTACCCGACTGTCCTTTCCGTCCTTCTATTCCGTTGATTTCTTCTTTCCCGTCCCTTCCGTCTCTATTTTCCCGTCCGTCCTGTCCAAATCTTTCGTCTCTTCGGACTCTCCTTTCTTTCTTTCCATTCTTTCCATTCTAAAAAAGTCAGAAACCTTCCTAAATATTTGCAAAGGTAAATAGCAATGATGATTGAAATCAGTCGAAACAGGATTCGAACTAGCATCCAATCCGCTAGATTATTTGTCTATCGCATTAGCTAGCCGCTTTGCCATCGACCCATTTCAAAATTTTAAAATATATATTTTTTTATAAATCTAGGTGGGTGAATTATTTCCAAATGAAAGCTTAATCGGTGCGTTTGTTGCATTTTTATTTTGATCTTTTGAATAAATTAAAATTTACGCATTGATTTGCGAATCCTTTAAATGAAGTGTGTAAGGATAATAATAATGAGTATTATTATATATAGTAATTGATATTGATGTCATTAATAAATCGGCCAGCGTCGTAAAAAATACATTTTACATTGGTGTTAAATTTAGATCGAAGAACATTTGCTGTATGTTTCCAAGATAATTCGCCTGTATGTGAATAGTGAAGGAATTATTTTCAGTACCTAAGATGTATTGGAGTGAGTCAGGGGTGGATCTCCCCTTGGGTATGTTTCGTTTCCACCATCTCCTCTCTTTTCTACATCATCTCCCCCTCATCCCACCCCCTAGCGTCGTGACCCCGGAGAAGGTCAAGCCTGTGTTCTAAGGTCAAGGTGCCCTCACAGTAATAGCGCTTCACTCGTTTCAGAAATAGAGCGAAATGTAAGTTTTTCACCCCGAACAGAAATAGGGTGACATTATTCACCACACGTAACCTAGCGTTGATTATGTCTAAATGAATCTAAAATATTTTATTATAAAAATCAATAATTTGATATGTAAAATAACAAAAAAGTAAACATTATTTTAGAATTATTGTACGATTTGCTAAATAATATATGCCAGCGTAATCATTTAAATAAATATAAAATAATCAATTAAACAAATGAATTAAGTAATAAATAAACAAATAAATAAAATAATTAATTAATTAATAAGTAAATTTATCATAAAAAAATATTTTTTTCTTAATATAAAATGTTTGAGAAGCTCTGTAACTCTTTTAAAAAAATTAATTTAATGTTTTGTATTTGTCAATATTTATATATACAAATTATCAACACTCAAGCTTTTTTTTGTTTTTGAGATACATGGAAAAATAAAATATATAGCGTGTTTAGAGATTTAGACCCCTCGTAGAGCTGGGCCCTAATGCTTTACATTTAAATGACTCTGTTGTTTGATAGCTACGCCACTGGCGCGGCGATTGCTTGTCCAGCCAAAAGCGAAGAATAAACAAAATTAGCAATGTTTGAATATTGACATAACAAATAACACCAATCAGAGAAGGTCATTATCATTAAACAACGTTATGACCTTCATTCATATTGTTGATATTGAAATATCTGTTCTCGGTCGGCTAAATTATACGTAGGTGTTCACTCGTTAAATATCGTATATTTAAGTGCGTATTTTGCGAGAGAAAGATAATAAACAAATATTACTACAAATTTCTCCATCAGAGCCGGCATTTCTCATTTATTCATAAGGTCCATGGTCCATATTATGCCCAAGACGCAGATAAATTACTAGCGTCTACAATCCGCATTCACCTGTTTCCGGTTTAGTAAGTCAAAGTTTCCGGTTGGCTCTCTGATTGGTTGAGATCTCGTAGTATTAAGTCAAATGAGCTGTGAAATTTTATATTAAATGCGATAATTTAAATTAATATATAAATTTAATTTATAATAACTTATAAAGCAACTCGCTATTATTATTATAAACAAACTTAAACCTAACCTAAAAATCCTGAAAAGAATAGCTGGGACTAGACGCTACTGATAAATGTAGAGCGCCATAATGAGCGTAAAAGTAATTGTCTATATAAAACGTTAAACATAAAATAAAATATTCGAACGATAATCACAGAAAACGTGTGACAAATCTCCGTCACCTTGGAACAGGCTCAGCCTAGTGAGGTGGTTTATACCAAGTAAAAAATATAAAAAAAATGTTACAAACCTACTTTTTATTTAAATTGTACTTTTTCTGATATTTTATTGTCTATATATTGTTGTATTTTATTTGGTTTCAATAATAAAAAAAAAAAAATCACACAACGCACTTAATTTACTCGCACTTATTTTATATTTTACCTTACGTAATGTAATTGGCAAAACTTGATCACACATTATGAAAGAAAATCATACAATGTGTAAATCTACGAGTGTCAATCACGCATTACGTAATTATGGAGTGATAATAACGCATAACCTAATCAAGGAATGACAACCAAGCATTAACATAATTAAGGAAAGACAATCACGCATAACGTAATAAAGGAGTGACAATCACGTATAACGTAATTAAGGAGTGACAATCACGCATAACGTAATAAAGGAGTGACAATCACTTATAACGTAATTAAGGAGTGACGATCACGCCTAACGTAATTAAAGAATGACAATCACGCATAACGTAATAAAGAAGTGACAATCACGTATAGCGTAATTAAGGAGTGACAATCACCTATAACGTAATTAAGGAGTGACAATCACGTATAGCGTAATTAAGGAGTGACAATCTTCTTCTTCTTCTTCAATGGCTCTACAGCCCATATCGAGCCTTGGCCTCCAGCAACTTCCTCCTCCAACCTCTCCTGTCACCTGCTGCGACCCTCCAGTTTGGCACATTCAGAAACTGGGATGCGTCCCTCCCAATATCATCTTCCCATCGCAGCCTCGGTCTCCCGACCTTTCTTTTGCCACCTGGATGCCCCTCTAAGACTCTTTTTGGTACTCGTGATGATGGCATTCTCTGAACATGCCCGGCCCATCTTAGCCTGCTTAGTCTTATATGTTCAGACAGTTTGGGTGCTTTGTAAATGCTGTACAACTCATCGTTGTATCTAATTCTCCATGTTTGTCCATCATTCACGGGTCCCAGGATTTTACGCAGCACTCTTCTCTCAAAGATGTCCAGCATCTCCGCAGACCTTATTGTCAGTGTCCAAGCCTCACACCCATATGACACAACAGTCCTGATGATTGTTTTATATAGGGTTACTTTTGTCTTTCTATGGACACTTCTAGACCTGAACACCGGTAACAGAGAGAAGAATTCTTTGTTACCTGTCATTATTCGTCTTTTTATTTCTAGGGTATCTTCATTATCTTTATTAATAGTAGAACCCAGGTATGCAAACTCCTCTACAGTTTCAAAAGTGTATTTTTCTTTGAACGTTATGTTGCTTTGTAGAGCGTTTCTAGCATTTCTAGTTTGCTTCATTATTTTGGTTTTATTTACATTAATTTGCAAACCTATTTCTGCTGCTGCTGTTTCAAGTGGGTCAAAGACTTCCTGTAGGGCTGCAAGGGATCTTCCGATAATATTGAGGTCATCTGCATAGCCAACTATTTGAGAACTTTTAAAATATATAGTGGAGCTGGTGTTAACAGATGTTTTTCTGATAGCATATTCAAGAGCCAGATTGAACAGTGTAGGTGCCAAACCATCACCCTGCTTGAGACCCTGGGATACAACAAATTCTTCGGTCATCTCGCTGCCAATTTTCACCATGCATTTTGTATTGCTCATTGTGGATTTAACCAGCTTTATGAGTTTTGTTGGGATCTTAAATTCTAGTAGGATGCCATAGAGCTTTTCTCTGCTTATGCTGTCGTAGGCCTGCTTAAAATCAATAAACAGCTGGCATATATCTACGTCAAATTCCCAGCTTTTTGTAAGTATTTGCCTAACTGTGAACAGTTGGTCGCTGGTGGACCTGTTTCTTCTGAACCCTGCTTGGTATTCTCCTATAATGTTTTCCGCATAGGGCTCAATCCGGTTCTTCAATATGGTGGTAAATACTTTATATGCGGTGTTTAGCAGCGAGATGCCTCTGTGGTTTTCACACCTCAATTTGTCTCCTTTTTTATGTATTGGGCATATGACACTCATCTGCCACTCCTCAGGTATTTCCTCAAGGGACCATATCTTTATGATCAGGTCGTGAAATAGCGTTTGCAGGTGATCGCTGCCATATTTGAGTAGTTCAGAGGCAATTTTATCTACTCCTGGTGATTTATTGTTCTTCAGGCTTTTTATTGCTGCCTTTGTCTCCGCTAGTGTTGGTGAGTTCACTATCTGATCATCCTCTAATGATATGGCTGTTGGTTGAGTTCCTGTGTCTGTATGTGGGTTGAGTAGACATTGAAAATATTCCTTCCACCTATCTTTTATCATGTCCGAATCTGCTATAATATCTCCATTTGTGTTTTTACACAGGGTTGTGTTCGGCTTAAATCCTTTCTTGAATATGTTAACTCCTTTGTAAGCTTCACGAGGATTATTGTTTATGAAGTCTTGCTCTACTTTCAATAGGATATTATTCATATGAGCTCTTTTCTTTTTTCTTAGGAGTTTGTTAGTGTCCCTTCTGGCCTGTTCATATAACTGTCTCTTAGCTCTTGTCCTCCGCTCTATGTACACCTTTCTGAGTTTGTTCTTATTTTCTATATTTTTACGGCATTCTTCATCGAACCATGGGTTTCTATCTTGTCTCTGTCTGTTTCCCAAACAAGTCTCTGCCGAGTTTAGTATTGCACTCTTGAGTGAGTTCCAATCTTCTTCCAATGCTTCCTTAGTAGTTACCTCATTCAGTGTATTTGGCAAGTTAATATTCAGTGCATCCTTGTACCGTTCCAATCCTTCGGGGACTTTGAGTGCTTCTATATTTAATTTAGGGGGGGCTTGCTGTCTACAAGGCCTGTTATTAGATATACGGCTTCTGTAGGTAGTGATCACCATGTAGTGATCTGAATCGCAGTTTGCTCCCCTGTAGCTTCTTACATTTAATATACTTGAGGCGCCTCTTTTTTCGACGAGGATGTGGTCAATCTGGTTATGATGTCTACCATTGGGAGATGTCCAGGTCCACTTGTGTATATCTTTCCTAGGGAATTGTGTGGATGATATCACCATATTCCTGGATGCTGCAAAATCAATTGTGCGCAGCCCATTATTATTATTCTCTGTGTGGAGACTGTGTTTCCCTGTGATGTGTTGGTATACTGCTTCCTTACCTATTTTGGCATTGAAGTCACCGATAACCATTTTTATGTCATTAGAGGGTATAGCATCGAAAACCTGTTCTAGTTTCTGGTAGAAGGTATCTTTTACAGTGTCTTCCTTTTCCTCTGTCTCTGCGTGTATGTTTATCAATGATACATTAAAGAACCTGGTTTTTATACGCAGAACACACATTCTCTCGTTGATGGGCTTGAAACCTATGATACTCCCCTTAACTTTCTGATCCACTACAAAGGCTACTCCAAATGCATGTTTAGTGTTGCCACTATGAAGTATTGTGTGGGTTCGTGTGTCAAAGGTTTCGCATCCTAGCCATCTAGTTTCCTGTACAGCCATTATGTGCACCCCATATTTCTGCATCTCCATAGTCAGTTCTCCAAGAGCTCCACTCCTATAAAATGTTCGTACATTCCATGTGCCGATTTTCAGGTCCATTTTCCGTTTGCCAGGTCCAATCAGTTTTCCATTTGATGTCCGAGGTTCAGTATTTGGTTTCGTAATATTGCTTTTTTTATGGGGAGAGGTTATTGGCCTCTCGCCCAACCCCCTACCAGGAGGACCAGGGTTTTTCTGTAGGGGTTTTCCGTCCCTTAGCTGGGGGGTTCCGGATTTCAGGCGCCGGAGGCTCGCCCTCGCCCTCTTAGCTATCTGCTGTGACCCCCTATTATAATAGTCGGCCACATTACCAGGATTCGCGACGTGGACGCTAGCGAGTCGGACTTGTTGGTAGTGTTGCTGGTGTCATGCAACATGGCATTACTCGGGATTTACTGGTACATGCCCTCCAGCAGGGCATGCACCTCCGAGACCCTACCAACCATTCGAATCCCGGAGTGACAATCACCTATAACGTAATTAAGGAGTGACAATCATGGATAACGTAATATATTTATTTATTTAAGTATCGTATGATATAGTGAATTTACAATACATTAAAATCAAATTAATAAATATAAAATTAAATATAAAACAACATATGATCATATATTCAGGTCAATTGAGGAATGACACTCACGTACAACGTAATTAAGAAGTGACAATCACGCATAACGAAATTAAGGAGTGACATATATCATAATTTATAATAAATTGTCAATCAAACACAATGTATAATATAAATGTAATACCTATTTAATTTTTCCACCATATCCATGACTATGATCTGAATTAATATTTCCTAAGTGGGATCAGGTAAATGGGTTTAAATTGTGCCTAAGTAGAAGTTGTTACACTTTGCAAGGAACACATTTTCAGATTTTGTTTGAATATCTTGGCTTTACCATCTGATTTAATTTATCAAGGCTTTGGATATAATTATTTTGGAGAATTCTATTACTGCCACTTGGAAGAAGCTGGAATATTCTGCATTTTAATAAAAAATTGTATTTTTTTATTACCCAGATCAATCATTTGATATAATTACATATTTAAATCGAATATTTTTTTAATTGCATATACATATGTAGGTACGCAAACATTGGATTTTTTTCCCTGTCAGGAGTCAAATGATACTTTTATTGACAAACTATTTAACATCTCAATAGAGAAAGAGTGTGGATATAGAAGAACCAGGAATTCAAGGCACCTACAAGGCATAAAAATGATGAAATACTTTTTCATGGGCATAAAACACATTTTTTTTGCAAAAGCAAGCAATTATTTTTTTTGACTTTCCAATAGAGATGAAGTTGAAATATTATAAAAGAACCAGGAACTCAAGGCACGACCTGTCATCGGCTGGTATACGTGATCACTTTATGAGCTTGCACAACATTCACCAATTATGCCTTCTTATTGAGTTACCTTATCAATGTAATTTTTGAAAGTTCTATATATTTCAATAATGTGTAACAATTTACCTGAAAACAAGGAATCATACTATTGCCATCTATGAAGTAACGAAGAAACCTTTTTTTGTAACGCCATATATTGAGAAATTAGTTTATTTGTAAACATTGAAAGCAACAGTCCTTATAAATGAGGTGACTGTGTATCGTATAGATGTCATCCCTGAACTGCGCTAGAAAATTATTTCATTTTTGGCTTGTTTACCTACTTGTACCAATGTCAAATGTACAAGTAGGTAAACCAGGGGGGCAAGTCTGGTTCGACTGGCGAAATCAAAACCCTAGTGATTACCCATATCATGGATATAATTATCGTATGGAGTTCTATGACATCTAAAGATATTGTAGAACTCCATAAGAAACCTGAATACTTGTTCGAACGATTGGAATGGTCTGAAAGTGTTCACAACTATGGTACGAGAGCCAGAAGCTTCTTATTGCTCATTCCTAGACATGGAGGGGCAGCATTTGAAGGTTGCTTCAAATACGCTGCAACTAAATGCTGGAATGACTTGCCTCCACCACTAAAAGCAGTGGAAAATATCCACATTTTTAAGAAGAAATGTCGAGCGATGCTTCTGGCCTCGCAATCATAGTGTGAAGTATGTAAGATGTTTTTGTGAATGTGTGTGTGTGTGTGTGTGTGTGGGTTTATATGTATCAATGTGTGTATGTATTATGTATTATATGAGTGCGTTTTTGATTTATGTAAGTATTTTGTTTTGTTATAGTTTTGGGGCATTTTTGAAATTTTAATTAAAATATGTAAGCATTAGGATCATGCTGAAAATCAGCTGCAGGGGGCTTGTCCTCCTGCAACATAGCTGAGCATGGTCCTTTTGAGTTGGAGAGGTTGTTTTTAATTTATTTTTATTTTATTGTTTATATCTTGTATTTGTATGTAACTTCTTCTGCTCAATAAATGTATTATTATTATTATTATTATTATTATTATATAATAATATCCATGATATGGGTAATCACGAAATTTTTGATTTCGCCGATTGAACCAGACTTGCCCCCCTGACCGCTGAGCTTCAGAGGAGAATTGATCTTGGGTGGGCAGTGTATGGTAACTTCAAGAAGTTCTTCGACAGCAACATTCCGCAAAGCCTTAAACGTAAAATGTACGACGAATGTGTACTGCCAGTACTAACATACGGAGCAGAAACGCTTACACTCACCAAGTAGACTGTGAGGAAACTCCGCGTCGCACAAAAAAAAACAAGAAAGAGCCACGCTACATTTTAAACTATAGGACCGAATAATAAATGAGGAGATAGGTACGTAAAATGTCGTCGAAAGAGTGGCTAAGATCAAGTGATCTTTTGCGGGACTTATTGCTAGACTTCAAGACCAGAGGTAGAAGAAAAGGGTAGTGGAATGGAGACCTCGCGAAGATAAAAGACCCACGCGATGGTTTGGTGATATAAAAAGAATGGCTGGTGATTGGATGCAGAAGACGAAAGACAGGGATATATGTATGGAGATATATGGGGGAGGCCTACGTTCAACAGTGGACAGAAATGGCACATGAGATCCAACTGTCGATAGCGATAGTGTGTATAGTTGAACAATAAGAATCAAACTATAAACCCATAAATCCAAATTTTAACACATGTTTGTATGTATGTCAGGATAGTGCAGTATGGAGGTCAGTCCTCTTTTCCTACCCGGAATATGAAAACAGCATGATGGTTCTGTATGTATGTATGTTTGGAGATTAAGTATCAAACTATAAAGTCTTCTTATATATTGTGTATAGGCAACTGTCATACAAATTGTATGAAGCGATGTCGTCACTAAATTCAATTTTTATAAAAATTGTTAAAATAATTTGAGATTTACTTCTACAATGTTTATATTTTTTATAGAAAATTAAATTATCTAGTTGGGGTGTTTCGGCTTTTTTCGATATTTAAAAAAATGGAAATATAGGCAGTTAAACTCATAAATTTATCATAAAAAAAAATATTTATCTTAATAAAAATTGTTTGTGAAACTCTGCAATTATTTTGAAAAAAACAGATTTGAGACTTTGTATTTGTCTATGTTTATTCCAATTTTCAGCGTTCTAGCTTTTATGGTTTCTGAGATATATGGAAAAATTAACCAAAAATTCAAAAGTTGATAATCCCTGACTGAAACAAAAATTCACAATTCGGAGTATAAAAGTTTTGTAGGCCTATAACTGTTTATATATTCTGAAATTTTGGGCTCTGTAAATTGAGCGGATCAAAAGTTAAAGGGGGGACGGACAGACACACACACAGACACACAAAACTCACATAAAATGTTCTAATCCGAATTCTGAGTAAAACCATGTAGGGGAACATATATGCTGCGAAGCCTCTAAGTTGGTGTTTTTAGCATGCAAAAAGTCCACTACGCCATACAAAATGTTCCTTCGTACACGTATCTTGAATTTAAACTGCCTCTTCCTTCAATAGAATTTCATTCTCTTGAACGAATCAACAGTTGGAATATCATACTTATTTTTTATCTTAAGAATTATATAGGTGTTTCATTTTAAGTAGAGCAATATATACTATTTAATGATTCGGCGGATATTTTGTGGTAGTTAATATTAACCATATTTGAATTATAAATTAGCTATAAACCACTTGTTTTTTGAGTCACTTCGCGACATGTTCGCTGTCCTTCCATCGACCGGCGTGTCGAGACTATATACTTATGGATTGAAGATGAACATCTCCAAGATCAAAATGATGAGTAACGCAGAAAAGTCCTTCCCTATCATAATAGATGGAGTACATATTGAAAGAGTAGACAGATACATACATCTAGGCCATACCGTGATACTTGCCAAAGAATATCAAGAGGCAGAAATAGAGAGAAGACGTGGCCTTGCCTGAGCAGCTTTTGGGAAATTATCATACATTCTGAAATCCCGTAAATACTCCCATTATTTGAAAAAGAAGCTATTTGATGCATGTATTCTCACAGTACTTACTTATGGAATGGAAACATCGGTCCTAACGAAACGAATAATGCACAAGCTGTCAGTGACACCGAGATCTATGGAGAGAAAGTTGCTGGGTATTTTTATAAGAGACAGAATTCAGAATGTCATGATAAGAGAAAGTACCAAAGTAGCCGATGTAGCGGAAAGGGTCGCTGGTCTTAAGTGGAGCTGGGCTGAGCATATTGCCAGATGCCAGGATTCACGATGGACCAAAAAGATCGTAGAATGGCGACCGAGAACAAGCCGAAGAGGTGTCGGCAGACCCCAGGCAAGGTGGTCTGATGACATCAAGAAATGTGCCAGAGGGAGATGGATGCAGTGTGCCCAAAACAGATAGTTGTGGAGGATCAAGGGGGAGGTCTATGTCCAAGAATGGAAAAAACAGGCTGAAAAAGAAGAATATACTTTTATTTTGTTCTGCACCCAATAACTTCGCCAAAGCAGATTTATTCTTATTCCATATAAACGATATTTTTAATAGAATTATATACAGTTAATTTTATTTCTGGAACCATGTGATAGAAAACCTTGGGATGGAATATCGGTGGTAAGATACTGATGTGAGAATACGATCTAGCTGATATTGAAAAGACGGGAATTCTTTGCTCCCCGTAGAATTCACGTCGCAATTTGTCAATAATCTTAATATGCTGCGAAATATTTATCGCATATAAAAATTAATGGGATTTTCTCCAATCCCGAAATTCAATCATTGTTAATATCAATAATAACAACAATCAATTTCAACGTTTGCCTGTAGTGTGACTAATCCGATGTAGCTATGTACATATTGTATATACCTAATCATGACGTGTTTTACGACGCTCGTGCAAGTTTTTTCACACATGCTGCTTTCCGAGATAAGCTATTTCTGAGGATATTATTATAAAGAAGAGTTACTGGGGGGGAGGTGGGTCTTGGATGAACACGAGCAGGTCCGAGAGAGGAAGAGTTGGGGGGGGGAGATTCGTCTGGTTAAAGGAAGGTCAAGATTCACAGTGATCCCAAAATTATGTTATTTTGGCGACTTCTTGATCTTCGACAAATTACACAATTTTCTATCATCTACCGCACATATTTTTATGATAACAACATTCGTTTTGTGAGTATAATTTGTACATATATTATATTGTTTTCATTATACCTACGTATGGCTATGCACATAAAAAAATTGAATCTATTTTGATTATGTTTCCACGCACAGGCTTCGCCTTAGTGAGATCCTTGCCTACATATTAAATATTTTGTCACATTCATATTATATATATATTGATATACGAGTTGCATGTAACACATGAGATCCAACTATCGATGGCGATAGTATGCATAATCAAAGAATACGTATCAAACTATAAACAACACAAATTAATAAATATTTGAAGATATACAAATTAATAAATATATATAAAACATGTAGGTATGTTTGTCAGGATAGGATAGTATGGATGTCAGTCTGTTTTTCCTACACAAAATATATAAACAGCATGATGGTATGTATGTATGTTTGGAGATTTAAGTATCAAACTATTAAGTCTTCTTACATATTGTGTATAGGCGACTGTCATACAAATTGTATGAAGCGATGTCGTCACTAAATTCAATTTTCATAAAAATTGTTAAAAAAAAATTGAGATTTACTTCTACAATATTAATAGTTTTTATAGAAAACTAAATTATCTAGTTGGGGTGTTTTGGCTTTTTTCGATATTTTTAAAATATTTGGAAATATAGGCAGTTAAACTCATAAATTTATTATAAAAAAAATATTTTTCTTAATAAAAAATGTTTGAGAAATCTGGAAATTTTTTGAAAAAACCAATTTGAGATTTTGCATTTTTTTGAAAACTAAATTATCTAGTTGGGGTGTTTTGGCTTTTTTCGATATTTTTAAAATATTTGGAAATATAGGCAGTTAAACTCATAAATTTATTATAAAAAAAATATTTTTCTTAATAAAAAATGTTTGAGAAATCTGGAAATTTTTTGAAAAAACCAATTTGAGATTTTGCATTTTTCTATGTTTATACCAATTTTCAGCGTTCTAGCTTTTATGGTTTCTGAAATATATCGAAAAACAAACCAAAATTTCAAAAGTTGATAACCCCTGACTGAAACAAAAATTCACAATTATAAAAGTTTTGTAGGCCTATAACTGTTTATTTATTCTGAAAATTCCACTACGCCATACAAAATGTTCCTTCCTACACGCATCTTGAATTTTAACTGCCTCTTCCTTCAATAAAATTTCATTCTCTTGAACGAATCGACAGTTGGATAACTATTTACTGTATTTTTATAACACCATTTAAATATGATTCATTAAAAATAGATAACTGGTGCCCAACTAGGTATACCTGTTCTAGGGCTAGCAGTGTACTTACATATTATTATAATATTTCACAGAAGACATTTTTAAAAAGTATCTAAACAATATAAACTTAACTATTGTACACAGATTAAAAAAGTTAATTGGAGTCATCATGATATGCATATACATACATGTTGTGTATGTAGGCATATTGTCATTCTTATGTCACTATATTTGTGAGGATTTAAAAATAAATAAATAGAATATTTTTTAGGTACCAACCCTTAGATTATATATGATTATTCTATGTACCAACCATTATACTATTGTAACAAATGAGCTAATCACATGCGTAATTGAACAATTAGAAGCCCTTAATAAGATGCGAAAATGCAAAAGAGAAAAACACTTCTCCCGCAAATCCGCCACCCGATCCGAGGGTCTGGAATATTTATATTCACGATGATATTGATTGAATGATCACGAAAATATCAGATGCCGTCAAACTTCTTGAACCTTTTCGCCGTAGAGGGGGGCATTTTGCACATATACCAACCAAGCAAAAAGACACAAATTTGCGATCTGCCCACCCACGAGATGGGCTCAAACTGTTTCCGATAACTAGGCATACCTACTAAATATCAACTCAATTATTTTTATAGGTTGGGTTAAACGACAAGCAGACTTTTTATGATGTGTTTATATCAATGTCATTTGATATAAACACATCATAAAAAGTCATCATATATTAATCCTACCTATTGATAATTATTAGGTATTATTATTATTATGAGTGAACATACATTTTAGAATATGTGTTATTTTGACCTCGATGAAGGAGCGGTCGAAAAACAATACGTCGCACTGTGTAAAAATAATCTTCTACGTACACCAATATTATGTTTGGATATTCAATACCTATTTACCTTATACATATACTTAATGTACAGTACATATACAATGTCTTTCGCATTATATTATTTAGTGATGAAAAAAATTAAGTTTATTTTCGTCATGATGCTTCTGGTATGTGTGTAAATATTTATTTATTTAATATTGCTTCTCGGGTAACTAACAGGTACTATGTCAAATATTAATTTAACACGCACCCAATAACAAGTTGCCACATTCTGGAGACTTACGTGCAACAATAACTATCGTAGGTATATTGAACGTATAATCAAACACGGTGCAGGTACACTTATTTGAAAAAGACTGTTATAATTATAACTTTTGAAATTTATTCATGTTTATATTATAACCAACAAAATAAAAAAAATCATATGTGCCTCCATAACCATTGTTTATAACATGTCATGTTTGATGGTGTGTGCAACAATGTCTGAAAGTGTTCACAACTATGGGCCAAAGGCTTCTTATTGCTTATTCCTAGGCATAGAGGGGCAGCGTTTGAAGGCAGTTTCAAATACGCTGCAACAAAATGTTGGAATGACTTGCCTCCACCGCTAAAAGTAGCGGAAAAATTCTATTATTTCAAAGAGAATTGTCGAGCGATGCTTGTGGCCTCGCAATCATAGTGTGAAGTATGTAAGAATTTATGTGTGTGGGTGTGTATAAATAAATGTGTGTATATATGTATGTGCGTGTGTATAAATAAATGTGTGTATATATGTATGTGCGTGTATGTATAATATTTATATATTGTGTATATTTATATAGGTACATTATAACAAGCAGAAGAAGTATATTTATATATGTGTATTTTAGGAGCATTTTTTTTTGTATTTTTTTATTTATTTTGCATATAAATAAAGTAGACCTTGTATAGATAATAAAATATTATACATAAGCAATAGGATCATGCTGAAAATCAGCTGCTGGGGGGCTTGTCTTCCTGCAACATAGTTGAGCATGGTCTTTTTAGGCCAGAAAGGTTTGTTTTTCTGTATATTTGTTTTTATATGTTTGTGTTTTTGTATGTAAACTTCTTTTCGTCTCAATAAATGTTTATTTATTTATTAAACTGTGTAGGTATATTGATCGTATAATCATATGTGCAACAATAACTATTGTAGGTATATCGAATATATTTTTTTTATTGCATAGAACGTATATGTGCAACAATAACTATCGTAGGTATATTGAACGTATAATCAAACACGGTACAGTACCTACTTATTTGAAAAAAAAGTGTTATTATAATTTTTGTATTTATTCATGATTATATTATTATAATTAACAAAATAAACAAATAACATATGTGTATCCATAACCATTATTTATTACATGTCATGTTTGATGGTGTGCGTGCAACAATAACTTTGTAGGTTTATTGAACGTATAATCATATGTACAACAATAACTATTGTATATTATATGAAATGTTTAATAGTGTAGATATATGTGTGTGTCTGTGTGTGCAACAAAAACTATCATTTATTGAACGTATATTCATATGTGTAATAATAACTATTGTATAATATAATATGGCTTTTATAGAATAATGTGTTCATTTTATATATTTTAAGTATAATAGTACGTGTACACTGTGTAAGGTTCAACTAAATCAGTTGAATGTATAATGGTATATGTGCAACAATAACTTTTACATGTTAAATGTATAGTGGTATGTGTGCAACAATAGCTATTACACGTTGAATGTTATAATGGTATGTTTGTATAGGTATGTATGACTATAACATATTGAATGTATAATGGTATATACCTATGCAGCAATACCACAAAACACATCGTCACAAAAATACAGAAAACACATAACAGCATGGATATATAACACCGGTTCAGATCAAATCAATAACGTAATTACACCAAAACAATATATAATCAAACCTCACATTTTTTTCTCAATAATTATTTAATGTATAATTTAATTCAAGAACTCTATATATAATGTACTATCTATGTCACACAACTGTTCAAATGAACACCTCGGCACAGGACTTCCTAGTCAGGTGTTCATCGTATCCTATCAATTACAATACTTATCAATAAATAATACACATACACACTACACACACATATTTCCACACGCACTTAACTTCTAGTTTTAGTATGTAATTGTATTTGTAACTTCCTTATTACATTGTTAATAATAAATAAATAACTTTTACATGTTGAATGTTTAATGATGTGTGTGCAACAATAACTATACATGTTGAATGTTATAATCATAATGGTATGTTTGTATAGGTATGTATGACTATAACATATTGAATGTATAATGGTATATATGCAGCAATAACTTTTACATGTTGAATGTTTAATGGTGTGTGCAACAATAGCTATTACATGTTGAATGTTATAATGGTATGTGTGTATGTGTATGACTATAATAATAAAAATTTTATTCCAGTCTGTAAGCAGGGGGGTGCAATGCTACACAAACCATTTTTTTACATACAAAATTTACATTAAATGTTACAGAAGAAGAAAAATATTTTACAGAATATAGATTAAATGCACAAAGAAAATGAAAAGAAAACAAATTGCAAATGAGTTTATATGATATATAAAAAAACACTGTGTAGAAATTATATAATTATCGTCTTTGATCCAACACTTCTGTCCATATGTGTGACAGTCTCGGACATTGTTATAATGGCATTAAATGTATAATGGCATGTGTGCAATAATAGCTAACATACCATTATAACTTGTTAAATGTTATAATGGTATGTTTGTATGTGTATGACTATAACAAATTGAATGTATAATGGCATATGTGCAACAATAACTTTTACATGTTGAATGTATAATGGAATGTGTGCAACAATAGCTATTACAATATGTCGTGTTGAATGTTAAAATGGTATGGTGTGTGTATTGTGTATAATTATAACATAATATTGAATGTATAATGATATATCTGCAATAATAACTTTTACATGTTGAATGTTATAATGGTATGTGTGTATGTGTATGTGTATAACTATAACATATTGAATGTATAATGGAATGTGTGCAACAATCGCTATTACATGTTGAATGTTAAAATTATATGTGTGTATGTGAATAACTATTACATGTTGAATGTATAATGGAATGTGTGCATCAATAGCTATTACATGTTGAATGTTAATATGGTATGTGTATAATTATAACCATA
>OY754970.1:6146718-6434218 GCA_963576475.1 Molanna angustata | reverse complement strand
ATGTTTCAAATGTCCTGAACTCACTCTGGGTAGGTATGTCTCAAATAATCTTGATTCGATCGCACACACATAAATGGTATTCGTTGATTTTGCGTTTTATAGGTATGTCTGAAAACGATATTTCTTTTGTCAAACCAAAATTTAGTCCTTCGATCTCCCGAATATTCTTCTCTTACTATCCACAGTCAATCTTCTGTTAAAGTAAAACAAAAAAAAGTGTTATCAGCAAAACGTCGCTGGCATCGAGTAAATAAAGTAGACATCGTTAATAAAAAAAACATTTTTACTTTTACAATAATTGCTAATAGATAGGATATGTTTTCTGAATACGTTCTCTTATTCCTTTATTTGTTGACTCCAACGGAAAAATATTTCATCATTTTTAACAGAAGAACATATAATGAACTTTACCAGGAGAACATGTTAAGAAATTTAACAGAAGAACATAATATAATGAACTTTACCAAGGGAACATGTCATGAAATTTAACAGAAGAACATATAATGAACTTTACCAAGGGAACATGTCATGAAATTTAATGCCCGCTGTACACACTCGCCGAGACACCCCGAGACAGCCCGAGAGCGAGTGTGTACATGGAGCTCTCGTCTTTTTTTTTTTTTTTGTAACATAAGAAATAACATACAGGTACACATCAAAGTTTAACAATACAACATTTTTACAAAAAAAGATACTTAAGAACTAGATGCAGAATGTAAACTACTTCACTAGGTTAAAAACCTGTTCTGAAGCAGCTTATAATTATATATGTATATTGTTTAGGTGTGCGTGTGTGTCATTGTATGTTAACGTAGAGTTGTTTATTTATTACTGTCTTGTCTGTTTTTTTTACCCACTTCTTTAATCCACATTTAAAGCTGTTTATATTTTTTGTTTTCTTCAATTCAATTGGAAGCAAATTGAAATTTTTTACTCCAAGGAAATGAAAATTTCTTTGTCCATATGTCGACTTGGTTCTCGGTATCTGTATATTTGCTTGTCTAGTCTGTCTAGTCTGACGTGTAGTTTGGGTCGATTGGAAGTCGTTAAGGTGTGAATAGATATAAGTGCAAATGTTTTTATTATATAACTGTGGTATGTCTAGGATGTCAAGTTTTTTGAATAGTGAGTCTTATCAAGATATCTCTCGTATCTCGTCTCGGCCGGTCTCGGTCGTTTGTCAGTTTTTTGCGCCCGAGTCAAAGGATCTCGTTGGATCTCGTGAGGAAAACGAGAGCGAGCATGTACACACTCGTTCATTAAATCGCCCGCTTATTGTCGTTGTGTAAAGACGTGTTGTTGTCGTGATGTGGTCTAACGAACTCGAGTTAGAATTTTTGGAGTCGTATCAAACTGAATCGGTATTATGGGACCCGAGTAATATAAATCACAAGGATAAACAATTTATCCATGATGCTTGGGTACGAATAAGCGAAAAACTTAATATTACTGTAGATGAATTAAAAAAGAAGAGTGACTCGCTTATGGCAACGTACCGTGGGCATAAAATAAAAATTTCTGCATCT
This sequence comes from Molanna angustata, assembly GCA_963576475.1. Lineage (NCBI taxonomy): Eukaryota > Metazoa > Arthropoda > Insecta > Trichoptera > Molannidae > Molanna > Molanna angustata. The sequence goes on along the minus strand of OY754970.1, from coordinate 6,432,692 downwards.
ATACAATCCGGAGCTGGAGCTGATACTGTATACAAACCAATATGGTTCGCATACGAACTCATGGATTCATTTGGATTCATGAGGTGCATACTAGTAACCATCCACCATCTTCTTTTACACCATGGCTTGAGAATTTTCTTTTTACGGTAAATGTGTAAAAAATTATAATAGGACACAGCGCAAAGAGCAATTTCTATGTCCATTGTCGCAAGAGTCTTCTATACAACTGGCAGAACGAGTGTGTAGTGTGTACAGGCATGCTTTCGTCGAGAGCTTTTTCGGCCGAGACTCTCGGCGAGTGTGTACAGCCGGTATTACAGAAGAACATATAATAAACTTTACCAAGGGAACATGTCATGAAATTTAAAAGAAGAACATATGATGAACTTTACCAGGAGAACAATGTCATGAACATGCCATGTAATTTAACAGAAGAACAAATATTGAACTTTATCAGAAAAACAATGTCATGAAATGTAACAGAAAAACATTTCATTATTTTTAACAGGAGAACATGCCATGTATTATTATTATTATTATTGGAGATTGATCTCGGTTATGGTTCGGTAGTTTCCTTCACAACGGAGCGTACTCATATTATTATTATTATTATTAGAGGGTGTTCTAATGCACTGCGACCCTTAGGATCTTTTGCGCTAACATGCCATGTAATTTAACAGAAGAACAATAATGAACTTTATCAGAAGACCAATGTCATGAACTCTAACAGAAGAATATGTCATGGACGTTGGTATAAATAATTCATTTTATTTCTTTATTTAACTTCGTGTACAATGTGTACAATGGCGGATTTATTGGCATACCTAAGGCAATTTCTTCCAACCAACCAAAGCAATGTAAGGCAATAAATATGGATGGGTGGATGGCATAGCAAATGGATGGGTGGATGGCAGAGCGGTTAGCGCGCTGGGTTAGTAATCCAGTGGTCGCGAGTTCGAATCCTGCCTCGACCGATCTCGTTCACCTATAGGACAAGCATTTATGCTTAGTTTAGGGAACGTAGGAAGATATATATGTACTTGTTTAACAAGGACATATTCATTTAAAAAAAAAAAATAGTGAGGTGGTAGGTATATTAAATTTATATAAAAATAACAAATAGAAAGACAAACACAAAGCAACAAAGAAAGGAAGGGGATAGAGGATGTGGGAGGAGAGAGGAGAGAGAGGATGGAGAGGTGTGTCAATTAAAAGTTATTAGAGAGATGTATAACAGCTTTAATCTTTTTTTAAAGCGTTGAATTGATTGAGACTTCGTAATATCATATATACACTTGAGGTATTCCAGAGTCTTGCTGATTGTAATTTTTATTACCTATTCATCGAGTTCTTTAAAAATATGGTTTTGATTTTCTGCGTGTATTCTTTAGGATGATTGCTTTAGGATGGCTTCATCACAGAAACAAAATCAACGAAGAAGAATATCGCCAAAAATAATTCAACCCTGTATTTATCGATTCGACCTCAATGTGGCAGAGGTTTATAATTCAAGGGCAAAGATGTGCGCATTAAATACAATAAATTTTATCAAAATATTAAACCGTCCCAATAAGAGCTGATGTTGACGTAGTACCTATTCATTTTGGACTAGACCATTTTAATTTCCAACAATAATTCTATATCTTGAGTAACAAAATTCGCTACTCCCACCACCACCCGCTCCGCATATGGGGACTGCCAACGGCCCCTTCGCAGAACGCTAGAATGAATGACAAAAAAAAAACAATGCATGGCACGAAGAGTAGCTCATGGAGCCCTCTAGATTAGCAATCTCGGCACCATGGTGCAAAAAGAACAATCAACAAGTGCGAATTGAGATTCACACTTGCGAACTGTCGGCGACTTCAGATCCATATATATAGGGCATCAGAGAAGTGACCAAGATCTCTGGAAACAGAAAAGTCAGTGAGAATCTTCGGATAATAAGGCACCGTATCTATGGCAAAATCGTTTGAAGGCTTTGTAATTGTTCTTCGAGATCACTAAGTCCGCATGTCCAATGGGACCTTGAAGAGGCCCACGGACAGCAACGAGGAGCTCTGATCTGTAAGAGGACACAATTGGGTGGGAACACTCCCAAAGGATGTGATCCGAAGTTTGGACCGGACATTGACAAAACTGACATGAGGAAGAGGGAGCAATGTTGAAGCGATGGAGATAGCTTTTAAAGTTACCGTGTCCTGTGAGAAATTGAGAAGTCCAAAAGTCTGGAACAACCCAAGGAGATTTCAGTCGCGACCTCACGTCAGGAAAAAATAAAAAGGTAACTCTACCAACTAGACAGGTCGTCCAGCGGTTTTGCCAAATGTTTAGTAGAGTGTCGCTCACGTTTCTCTTAATTGAGCTTCGAGACATTCGACTTTCAGGGGGGTGAAAAGAAGTGTCACCGACGACAGAAGGACGGCCTCGCAATAAATTGAAAATAGCACCTCTACGTTGAATTTCAAGATCAAGGGGGGTTAAGCCTGTCAAAATTGGCAGGGCTTCGGTGGGGCTTGTTCTGTAAGCTTTGGATAGTGCAATGAGAGCGAATCTTTAGCCTGAAAGCAAGGTTCTTCGAATATGCTGAAACTCGCAGGCTTTAGACCAACAGCCTGCCGCATAGCAAGCGATGCCAAGATAAACGGCTTTGTAGAAAAGGCGGGCGATAGGAAATTGCAGACCCCAGCTTGCTTTGGCGAGGTGTCCTATTTTAATGAAAGCAAACTTAGCCTTATCTACACATGATTTGGCATGAGTAACAAAATATTGAATGAGGAACGCCTGACGAAGAAAATATACATTGTGGACAGGAATGGAATGAGAGGTCGGGGCCGCCCAAGGAAGAGATGGCACGTCCATGTGAACAGTATTTTGAAAGACGAAATGTTAGAAGCGTGAACAACAGACGAACGTATAAGACGATGTATGAATGTTGACGAGGCGATGAATGTATGTCAAGACATGGCGTGATGGTATGTAGGTATGTAGTAACAAAATATGCAAACATTTAAACAATATCAATCAATCATACGTCTACAAAAAAAAACACTTTTTCAAAGAATAAAACGGACATCTACGGGGCCTCAAATCTGTCAATAACTTTATTTTTAATTCATTTATTCATACCATCACGGCATGTACCACTTGGGGTAACCAGCGACAGACATGCGGGTGTAAATTAACTTATAAAAGGATGCACGACACGTGCGTATATTCCCACAAACCAGTCTCATTTCGTCAATCTTGGGCCGTCCCAGATTTCTAGACATCCCGATTCATCACAGGACACGGCAGCTTTATTTGACATTTTTACAGTCACAGACTTGAAGTACTCTCGCGACAATCCATGTCTGTGAATATTATTTTCACCGACGTTGATTGTTATTTTTTGCACAATTGTGCCGAGACCACGAGTCTAGAGGAGCTTCTAGAGCTACTCTTCGTGCCATGCATTCTTTGTCATTCTTACTAGCGTTCTACGAAGGGGCCGTTTTCAGTCCCCATATGCGGAGCGGGTGGAGGTGGACGTAAAAACCAGTCTCGTCTCACCTAAAAAGGTATTGAGAATGGTTGGTGAACCTAATTGCTGGTACTATGTGCGATGTTATTCGCTACTGCGACCATCACCAAAAAAATTCATAGCACGAAAAGTAGCTCTAGGAGCCCTCTAGATTGGCAATCTCGGCACCTTTCTTCTTCTTCTTTCCCCTTAGCGCTTTTATCCCGTTTCTATCGGGGTACGCTTTGACCATGATCCTGGAATTGGCGATTCTGGTTATTACATTGAAGCGACTGCCATCTGACCTTCGTAATCCTTAGAAAGGGGAACCAGACAAATTGGATCATGGCTACATATAGCTAGTGTGCAAAAATAACAATCGACGAATTTGAATGGAAGATTCACACTCGTGATGGACTGTCAATGACTCCAGATCTTTTTAAATGTAAAGCATCATAGGTTTGACCAAGATCTCTGTAAAAAAATAACTCAATGGGAATCTACCAATAGTAAGGCACCATATTACTGTGACGGAACTTCTTCGAGATCACAAAATACGCATGACCGATGAGCCCTTGAAGAGGCCCACGGACAGCAACGAGGTGCGATGTTATTATGCCTGTTGTATTTCCGATTATCTGCTCATGCGGGATCCCCCGAAACTATGATATTAGAAAAGAGTGAAAGGACTATTCTAAGTCGGCGCCTCACAGCTAAATTATTTAATGAATGTCATTAGCTTGTTTTTTGTATCATATATTCAGTACTTCAATTTTTAAACTTATTATACTAAAATATAAAATGTTAATTGGGGAGGTACTTAAATACCAGTACCTACACCATACATACACACATCCTTATGAATACATTATAAAATAAGCAAATGCTTGAACTATATAGTTAACGAAATGGGTCAAGACAGGATTTGAACACGGGTACACTAGATTTCTAGTCCAGCGCTAAAACTGCTTTGCCACAGATCCATCTCCAATTGATTGATAAGATATCTCAAAAAACTATTTAATTTACTTTTAATTCTCAAAAACCTATTTAAATTTAAACTTACATACATACTTATATAAGTTTATTTTTTATTCCTATTGAAACTGAATATGTTCCTATTGAACATGTAAAAGTAAAATTAATCGAATAAATATTATACGCAATAGCACAATAGTGTTGCATCACGAAATGTTTTTTTTATTGGTTTTATGATTAATGTCATAAATAATTCCTTCCTTGAAACATTAATTTGGGTTATTTCCAAGGATAGATACATTATTGACGACGAACATTTTTTTTTTCATTTATTTAGAAACACATTTATTATTTCCTATATCTAATAACGATAACACTTTAAATTTTTTTTTCTTTAGATATCAGATATTACATAATAATTCTATGTTACATATATTATTGTCATGAACTGACTCACTATAGTTTTAAAATATCACTTGAATACCCAAAATAAAACCCTCATGATTACTCATATCATGGATATAATAATCATATGGAGTTCTATAATATCCTAACATACTATAGAACTCCGTGTGATAATTGGTTTTTTCTCGGGTTGGTTGGAAGAAATTGCCTTATGGCAATAAACCTGCCTTTGTACACATGTACATAAATTATATAAATAAATAAATAAATAAATAAATAATTATATTTATGATATGGGTAAACATGTATGGTTTTGATTTCGACGGTTGACCAGACTTGCCCCCCAGATATATGGTAGCGATATCTGGGCCATCACACGAAGGTAACGGCCGAGGTCCAGGTTTAGTGGATATGCAGCATCACAAGGAGAGGTGAAATCCGTAATGAATATGTGAGAGGATAGCCTGGGCGCACGCAATGTCTCCGATCAGTTGATGGAAAGTAGGCTGAGGTGGTTCGGACATATTCGAAAAAAAACCACCAGAAAACGTATTTAACACTGCACTGGACTATCGAGTTCTCGGCAAAAGACCGAAAAAGCGTCCCAAAAGACGATGGAAGAGCTTGATGGCGGAAAATATTTTTATTTTATGTAACTTCTCGGGCAAAATTCTTCGAAACACAATTGTTCGAATGCCCAATTGTACGAATAACAATTTTTCGAAAATCAGTTATCAGAATGACAATCGTCCGAAAGCAAATTATTCGAACTAACATTTGTTGGAAAACCAATAAACCGAATTTAATATATTTTTGTGTCATTATGTTGCCTCCTTTGACATATTTGTTGCCAGTAAAATATATTCGATGAAGACTATTATTACTTGTTGTATTATTGTTGGGTACGTATGCTTGCACATTTTTAATAAATGATGTTTGACAGCGCGGGATAGCCTAGTTCGTACACCAGTTTATGTGTATCTAGTATTCAGACCAATTTAGTTATTTTATTTTAATATTATAGTTACTTTTTTAAATATATAATGCAACTGACTCACGCCAGTCGCAATTATAACTACAAACAAACCTAACCAACCTATTTTTACCAAAGTTTTGTAGGTTTAGGTTTAAAAAATAGGTGTACATCCTAGGATATCTGACAGCGCGGTGCGTCGCCATGTTGTTTATTCCATAGATTTTTATTAAACATAATATACTATGTAGATGTAGTACCTACTCCGTGCAAAAAGTGAGTCATTTGTTTTCGATTCATACAAAATTTGCTAACTACGACATCTAGTATATTATAATAAAAATCTATGGTTTATTCCTCTCACAATACTACCAACATGACGTCATAAAAATTCGAACAATTGTAAATTCTGATAATTGTGTGTTCGGAAAATTGTTTTTCGAAAAAATGTGAATCGAATAATTGCCATTCGTAAAATTGATTTTCGTAAAATTGAGCATTCGAATAATTGTTTTTCGAATAATTTTCCTGTCACCTTAATAAGATGCCACATTCTGGAGACTTGCGATATTAATCTTCTCACAGATCCAGACTGAAAACACAATAATTAATAGAAGTAGTAGTAGTAACTTTTATTTAGACGTAAAAAATACAAAATCAATACATCTAGTGTAAACAAAAAATATATAATTTTTTTATACAATAATAAATAATGGTAGATTATTAAAACATGTAAAAGTATGGAGAACATTAATATTTTTTAACTATGTGTTCAGCACTTATCCTACGAAAGGTGACAAGACTTGTGGTATCTTTTATGTTTGGTGGAAACTATTAATTTTGAGACCTTTATGGTATAACTAGTTGCATGTAACACATGAGATCCAACTGTCGATGGCGATAGTATGCATAATCAAAGAATACGTACCAAACTATAAACAACACAATTTAATAAATATTTGAAGATATTTTATTTACTATATAAAACATGTAGGTATGTTTGTCAGGATAGGATAGTATGGAGGTCAGTCTGTTTTTCCTACACAGAATATGAAAACAGTATGATGGTATGTATGTATGTTTGGAGATTTAAGTATCAAACTATTAAGTCTTCTTAGATATTATTGTGTATAGGCGACTACCATATAAATTGTATGAAGTGATGTCGTCACTAAATTCAATTTTTATAAAAATTGTTAAAAAAATATTGAGATGTGCTAATACAATGTTTTTATTTTTTATATTATTTTTTATTTTTTCAGAGACATCGATGAAACGCCAATTACGCGCAGTTATTGGTAATATTACTGGTTAAAAATCAAACCTACTTTCCTTAAACATTCATCCCTTCCTTATCAACGCTTTCCTATATCCATTACCCTTCCCTTTCCCCCACATACACTCACTATCTTACAATGACTACCCAACATTAATAATGTATAATAATTTAAATATGTGAAACTTTATAATTGGCTATTTATTTTGTATTCTCATTTGAAATTAAGTATTATAAATGTATAGCTGTTAAGTTTCCAAACAAATAAAAAATAAAAATAAATATAAAATTAGTGGTGTAAATAAATGTGAACATTGGCATTGAATAATATATTAATCTGCATATTTTTTGGAAGCATATTATTTTTTAGTTTGAAAATCAAAGTTAATGTGTTGTATGTATATAGGTAATGTATTGCTTTACTGTCATTAATTTTAGTTTATTGAACATTAGGTTTATAATTAAAAACAGTGTCTCCACCAGGAATCGATCCCGGGACCCTTGGATAAGCAGTCAGATACCTAACCAACTGAGCCACGAAGGCCGATATGCGGGTGTAAAATGTCTCTGAAGACAATCCTCAGGATAGGACGAAGTGGAAGAGCGCAGTTAGGAGAGCAGACCCCACCACCATATGGGATAAAAGCTAAGGAGGAGAAAGAGGAGAGAATGTGGGTAACCAGCAACAGATGTGCTGATGTGCATAAAATTATAAAAGGAAGCACAACACGTACGTGTACCGCCAAACATCCATCTCATCCCACCTAAAATGCACTACAATCAGAATGGGTTATGAACCCCACTGACGTGTCACAATAGCGATTTAATTAATTTTTATAACCTGTTGTCTCTCAAAGCCACCACTAATCAGGGTCCTTAGTAGCCAATCGTTGTTACCTGATGTGGTGTACTTACGCAGAAAAAAATACAGCCGTATGACATAAGACTGGCAGTCATGAGCAGTCTTGCTCTATTCACATCTTGGTATCTCCTCCAGAAATATTTTATTTATTTATTTTATTCGGGATAGTAACAGCTTTTGAAATCAACCTGTTTGAAATATTTTTAGGCCCACGATCCCCTTAAAACCTTGGTTTCAAGGAAGAGGGTTTTCCAGAAGAGATATTTCCTGTTTAACGAGGATGAGAATTGGTCACTGTATTGTGGCTACTCACCTGTTTAAAATTCATGTATATAGCAGCCCTACCTGTGAGTGTGGTCTAGAGGAGGAGACTCTAGACCATATGTTTTTTTAATTGCAATAACCGGTCTAATATCAGTGGTTTGTATCAATACTTTATCGACACTGTTCACACATCCCAAATTAATATCTCCCACCTGTTATCTCTTAATAATCCAAAAATTTTTGTCTTGTTAAAATTTCGAAAAATTCACAACATCGAACTGTAACTTAATCTTGAACTTTTTTATATTCTCCTAAATCTGCTCCTAACCCTACTTTTTTATTTATATTTTCATCCAAGGCATATAGCACTCTAAATAGGGTGAATTGCCATATAGCACTCTAAATAGGGTGAATTGCCATATAGCACTCTAAATAGGGTGAATTGCCATATAGCACTCTAAATAGGGTGAATTGCCATATAGCACTCTAAATAGGGTGAATTGCCATATAGCACTCTAAATAGGGTGAATTGCCATATAGCACTCTAAATAGGGTGAATTGCCATATAGCACTCTAAATAGGGTGAATTGCCATATAGCACTCTAAATAGGGTGAATTGCCATATAGCACTCTAAATGGGTGAATTGCCATATAGCACTCTAAATAGGGTGAATTGCCATATAGCACTCTAAATAGGGTGAATTGCCATATAGCACTCTAAATAGGGTGAATTGCCATATAGCACTCTAAATAGGGTGAATTGCCATATAGCACTCTAAATAGGGTGAATTGCCATATAGCACTCTAAATAGGGTGAATTGCCATATAGCACTCTAAATAGGGTGAATTGCCATATAGCACTCTAAATAGGGTGAATTGCCATATAGCACTCTAAATGGGTGAATTGCCATATAGCACTCTAAATAGGGTGAATTGCCATATAAAACAAAAAAAAAATTTTTAGTACATCTATCGACCAAATTCATTATCTGTGAAATTATGCATATGACTTGCATTTGTGATCGATTCCTGGAACCATCTTAATCATATTCTAAGAAACGTGACGTTCCCAATCTCCGATGGGAGACAATTCGTAGAAAAACATTAGTTGTTAATGAATCATTGAATGTGGTGCTGACAATAGATTAGATGCTTTCAATAGTTTCCCGTTCTATAATATGGAAATAATGAACTTGATAGCGATCTCCATTGTGACCAATTGAACTGTCAGAAGCTGATTCTATTCTGCTGAACCAAAAACGTACATTATATCATTAACCATCACTCAATTGAAGTCACATCAAATAAAACAAATTAATATCCATTCCAATTCAATAGTGGTGCTGAATGACTAGACAAAAATACTCGGAGATAGACGAGCAATCAGTGAACTGTGATGTACATTTATTATGTAACAGGTAACTAATTTATGATTTTTGACAAATATCTGGTTAGTTGGAATAAATCACCTAATGGCAATAAGCCCGCCAGTGCAAAATATATTTCTATATTTTGTTCAAAAAGATAGATATCTTCTTTTTTTCCTCATCCTTTTCCCACATTAAAAAATATCCCAATCCACTTAAAGAAAAAAGTTTTTGACGCTTGCGTACTCCCTGTGCTCACTTACGGCTTTGAAACATCCGCATTGACTAAGAGAATGATGGAAAAGCTAAGGGTGACACAAAGAGCGATGGAAAGAAGAATGTTGAATGGATGCGGCCAACAGAATAGCGGAGTTAAAGTGAAGTTGGGCGGGTCATATATCTCGGATGTCGGACGACCGATGGACAAAAGTTGTGATGGAGTGGAGGCCAAGAACAGGAAGCAGAAGCGTGGGAAGGCCCAAGACCAGATGGTCCGATGACATAAAAAAAGTGGCAGGCCCAGAATGGCGAAGAATGGCACAAGATAGAAACCAGTGTAAGTCCAAGCGGGAGGCCTTTGTCCAATACTGGACTCGAGAAGAGGCTGAGTAAGTAAGTAAGTCTCCCATATTTGTTTTGGGGTAGGCTCTCCTTATTTTTATCCCCCATGCCTCTCTATCTTGTGCCATCGTTTCATCCAACTCCTTCTCCATACCGCTCCACCATGTGAGTCTAGGTCGACCTCTACCTCTCTTGCCTTCCTGTATTTCTAGTGCCGTATGCACTGCATGATCCTTATGCCTCTTCACATGGCCATACCATCTTAACCTTACTTCTGTTCAAAAAAAAGATATACAAATAAAAAAATCAATAAGAAGAAATAATGAAACTCCATTGTTTATGGAAAACTAATCAGCTCCAAGTTTAGTCCGTAGCGTCGTTTGGCGGTCGATAAGAATCGAGTTCAGTAATTTGATTTCATGTTATAATGTGAAGAGCTAGAACATAGAACTGATTAGCTTTCCATGAATAACATAAAATTACTTCATATGATATCACGTGTCAAAATTTTCAAAATGCTCTAACGTTCTTTAAAACAAAATTTATCTGCTTTTAATAAAATATTTCATACAACATAAGCAAGCTTCACCATACTGCATTAATAGTTTGTCTATCTTAATATAAAAATATACTATCGTTAGAAAATTTATATTCCTGGTAGTAAAATTTAGAATGAATAAAATATTTTATATAACATAAGCATATTTTACCATATTGAGATTGTCAACATTTGAAGAAAAAATAAACGCTTATTATGGTGTGGAAAGATTAGTGTTGGCCACAACCTACTCGTTTTTTTCAAAAATTCCTGTATTTTACATAGGTATTATTTTCGCCAGAGAAAATTTCAATAAAACTCACTTTTTTTAATTCTCTATTAATATATTTTCGCAAAGTTTGGTCGTATCTACCCTTTTCTTACCCTTTTTACGGTAGACTTGTTTTGTTAAATTATCCGTAGCTATTGCACAATATCGACAATATGAATAATCAAAAAAAGGTTCATTTTCTTTAAGATTTTGATCAGCTGACCCTAATTTTAGATTGATTGGGTTTAGACCAAACCTTAAAATATACACAAATAGGTAAGTACTTCAATATCTTTAATAAATTATATGAGGGTCAATAAATTTCCTATATAGGGCACGATCAAAAAGATTTTTTATATACTTTTCTATCAATTTCAATACGTAGATACTTCAAATAAATAATAACCCTTAAAAATTTTACATATCATTTTGGTTGAATTTGAAGTTATTGCCTCAAAGTAAATTCAGCCTAAATTTTATAAATGGCCTTATACTATTTTTTATAAAAAAATATAGGTACTTAATTTTTTTATATGCAAAACAAATATTTATGTTTATTTTAAATCGCACATTCAATCAATAGCATACACCTTTAATAGTATTACATTTTTTTCTGTAACATTACGCAAATAAACAAACACACTTTTGTGGCAAACAAGTCACTACCAAGTCAATCTATAAAGTATTTTGTATGGAAAATTTTCAGCATTTTCATGAAATGAGTTTGTTGAATTATTTTTGATTTAAATATTTTATTACGAAAACATGATTATTCCAAGATGCCATTTAATGAATGTGATGTGCTTTTTAGCAATTTGATAATAAAAATGATCTAAGGGGTCAAAGCGAGTATTAGACATGGGTACAAATTTGCAAAATTTGAAATGAAACCAATTTGTACTTAGTCTTTAATAGTCTTTAATAAAGTAGAATAAACACATCGTACATAGCACATAGTAGGTACACATCACACAGGTACATTGAGATTATACTTTCAGAATACAATATCAGCATTATACTAATTGATAATCTGCAATTCAAAAATAATCTTCAAAATTGCGAATTCATAACTCCCTATTTCATAAAATAAGCCGCGTAAGACTAAATTTATATAAACGCACTTACACTCTTGTATCTCGAAACGACATCAATCTTAGCATTTAAAGAGGACATAAATTTTAATGAGCAGAATATTAGCGAAAATTGAGGAAAACTATAATATATTAACAATCCGACCTCAAACATAATAATAATTATTGTGATTGTTTTGACAAGGACGTTTTGAGGACGCAAATGAATTTTTACATGTCATGTTCGTAACGTGTGTTAGTTAGCCTAGAATTACGTAACTGTTGACCTTATAAAAAAAATCTGTAAATAACTCGCTTTTGTCTAATACGCCATTGATCATCGAACCAAACGGTTACGTATTTCTAACAAAAGGCATGGGTTACGTATTTCTAACAAAATGCATGGGTTACGTATTTCTAACAAATGGCATGGGTTACGTATTTCTAACAAAAGGTATGGGTTACGTATTTCTAACAAAAGGTATGGGTTACGTATTTCTAACCGACTACCAAAAACTGAGGAAGTTATCAATTCGAAGTGAACTGTCCGAGTGGGGAGTTATGATTTCGCAATTTTTAATGTTTTTTTATTACCTACAGATCATCAACTGAGATTGTATTCTGAAAGTTTCATCACAATGTGCCTGTATGTGTGTGCTGTGTACTATGAGCTCTGTGCTATATGCTGTGTGCTCTTCTTAAATATTATTCTAATTCATCGGAAAGGTAAATTAAAAATATATCGCATGCAACACAAATTGCAAATATAAGGCGCACTGTAGTTATTCAGTGCGGTATACAAATTGCAAATATAAGGCGCACTGTAGTTATTCAGTACGGTATACAAATTGCAAATATAAGGCGCACTGTAGTTATTCAGTACGGTATACAAATTGCAAATATCAGGCGCACAATGTTATTCAGCAGGATAATTATTGTAAATTAATAATAATAATAAATAAATTTGGATAATTTATATAGCGCCGTTTTTGTGAATATCTCACCTCAAGGGCGCTGAAAAAATGATTACGTTGTATCATTTCGGCTCTGGTAAGATTTGCGAAAAAGGTGCGTTTTGAGTTTTTTCCTGAACGAAGATATATTTTCGGTTTGTCTGAGGGTGTGTGGGAGCTTATTCCATGCATTTGGTCCTGCCACAGCAAATGCACGATCACCGAAATTAGTTGTGTGCACCCTGTTTATTTCAACTAATTTCCCAACCATGGATGAAGAGGCAGAACGAAGTGATGATTGTCTGTCATTTAAGGAAAACGGAATGCACAGTTCGGAGAGGTAAGTAGGAGCCATACCACGAAGTGCTTTAAAGATTATGAGACAGAGCTTATATTCAATTCTTTCGGGGACTTTAAGCCAATGTAGATTGCGAAGATGGTGAGAGATGTGAGAAAATAACCGCTAACCGCTCTGCCACCATCCATCTAATGTGTTGAATATCTCGAAAATTAAGAGTCTAATATAAAGCGATTATTATTAATATTGCCAAAGGAAACATCTAATTACCCTTATGCCAATTTAGTACTGAGGTGTTTCCTGTATTTTGCCATAACTTGTATAGACGTCTTAATTTCCTTCAGCACGTTGTGTTATTTCGCGTACTAAACCACGTTTAAAATTCAAGTACTATTATTCGAAGCTGCCCCCCTAGACAACGCGTCATTTAGCTCAAGAAAAGAAACATGAAAAGATAACTCAATGCATTGAAGTGACAGTTGTCACGTGACTTGAAACTGTCTTGCAAAGTTTTATTGTAAATCGAATCCAGGGGGGCAAGTCTGGTTCAATCGGCGAAATCAAAACCCTCGTGATTACCCATATCATGGATATAATTATTATATGGAGTTCTACAGTATCTTTAGATGTCACAGAACTCCATACGATAATTACATATATTCATGATATGGGTAATCACTAGGGTTTTGATTTCGCCGGTCGAACCAGACTTGCCCCCCAGGACGCCCGCACAGAAGCTGTTCCTCTTCCACCACTACCCGTTCTGCTTATGGGGACTAATAACGGCCCCTTGTATAACTCTGAAAGAACATAAGAAGAGTCCGCAGAACTTTAAAACCTTGCAGACACTGCACTTTAAGTGCCAAAGAGAGATAAGGGAAAACTATTGCACCGCACGGAAGCTAATCTACTTACCACTTTTCTACGTATATCGACATAGTGCAATCAACGTTTTTTTATAGATCTATCGCCATTTCTATAAAACGTTATACTTTCATTTCACGTGCTCTGGAAAGAACTTTAAAATGATAATATAATCGCTCCATGCGCGCCGCATTGTATATAATCCCCATTTTTAATAACTTTTTTTATGGTAATCCAGAAAAATTTCAAATCCAAGATGGCCTTAAAAAGGCGGGAACGTGACATGTTTTCAATTATTTCCGCTTGTCAGTTGACACAAGGAACGGCCTTGCCCTTGGCTAAATCCCGCGCGTGGGAAAACTATCGCAGGCAGGGTGCGTGGAGTGAAGTGAAGTGAGACGCGAGCGGGAGGAAAATTGCGAACAACGTCACTGTGTGCCGTGTGTTATTTTTCCTTCGTGTTGCGGCAGCCATTTTCTATACCAACGTCGATTTTTTTATGAATATGTCCTTGTAGTAGCAATTACATTATACGTTCCCAAAATGAAGCATAAATGGTTGTGCTATAGGTGAAAGAAATCGGTCGTGGCAGGATTCGAAATTGCGACCACTGGATCACTAACCCAGTGCGCTAACCGCTCTGCCACCATCCATCTATTATTTTCTTCATATTATATACAAAATGTATAGTTTTCCTCTTATTATATACAAAAATACCTACCTCCCCATTCAACGTTAGATAATATTTACACTCAATATACAACATACTCAATATATTACTGAGATAATGATAATCAAACAATATAATTTATTTTATTTATTTATTGTTAATACACAAACATTTTTACATATTTAGGCTAAGTAGGTGTTATTGATGATTCAATTTTACTAAATTTTCATCTATAGGGCTCCGGCTGTGTTCAGATACAACACTCGACATCGGGTCTCGAATGTACGTGAAGTTGCAGATTATTACGTTTTTGACACCAACCTCACTGAACGCTTTGGTGCGGTGTTTTAACCTGAACGCAGCATTATGGCGTTTTGTCAAATGTAATTTACTATACATGTGTCTTTTTAGGTTATATTTTCATCGAAAGACAACAATTTGGCAGTGGAGTAAATAATGCTCTCTGACCCTTACTTGGAAATTTTTGAATGATATTTTTAAAAATTAATTTCTTTGTGAATGCATGTTGTCATCATAAATAATGTCAACTGATATAATAGATACCACATAAACAAATAGATGTCATCTTACCACAGATAAAATAGAAGTCAACAGATACTTACACAAACTGTCAGGGCGTTTTTCACCAGCAGAAAAGTGCTTCGACTATTTTTTATTATCATTGATTTCAGGTGTCTTGTGAGGACAGGGAAATCAAAAATATGTACATCTCACATAGTTCAGCAATGAGGTTTATAACGATATGTACCTATATTATAGTGAAAACAAAGAAAATGATATAAAAACTTAAATAATCAATAATAACGCTGTCTCAATCATCATCATCATCATCCATTATTCGTCCAGTGTTGGACATAGGCCTCCCCTTTCAACCTCCATGCTTCCCTATCCCTCGCCACCCTGTGCCATTGACCTCCTGCCACTCGTTTGATGTCGTCAGACCATCTTGTTTGCGGTCTGCCCGGGTTTCTGCGTCCAGTTCTCGGTCGCCACTCCAGGGTGCGTTTGGTCCATCGATCTTCTGCTGTCCTTAGGTACTACATGGCCAGCCCAATTCCATTTTAAGGAAGCTACCTTGTATGCAACATCGGTAACTTTTGTCCTTTCTCTGATCCATTCGTTGCGTTTTAGATAACGAAGACTAATGTTTAGCATCCTCTTCTCCATTGCTCGTTGCGTTACTCGGAGTTTCTGTACTGTACGTTTTGTAAAAATAACAGTTTCAAAACCATATGCCAGTACTGGGAGGATGCACATATCAAATACTTTTTTCTTCAAGTGGTTTGCAAATCGTTTGTATCTGAGAATATACGACAGTCCGTAGGAAAGATTTTGAGTCAGTCCTTGGACCTCACGGCGATATTAGAGTGAATGACAATGGTAAAAGACTATTGGAAGTATGCACGGAAGGGAATCTGTTTGTGGCGAACTCAGTATTCAGCCACAAAAGAATTCACCAGTATACATGGGAAAGAGGGAATGAAAGGTCGATAATTGACTATGTATGTGTTGACGCCGCACTAAGGAAAGCGACAGTGGATACTAGAGTGTATAGGGGCGCGGAACTGGAGACAGACCACTACTTGTTAATATCAAGAATTGATTTGTTCACCGGGTGGCGCTCTAAAACACACCAAAGTGATCCACCGATGCGAACCAAGGTAGAAAGGCTGCAAGATGAGAGTGTAAGAAATCAGTATGCAAAAGAGACCGGAAACGAACTCTTTAAAGCAATACACAGTAGAAGAAATATTGAGGAAGCATGGACGACGCTGAAAGAGACCGTGTGTAAGACATCGAAGAAGATCTGTGGTATTGCTAAAAGAGGTGGAAAGAAAGGCGATGCTTGGTGGAATGAGAGTGTTAAGATAGTTGTGGGTGAAAAGAAGAAAGCATGGATGGCATTATTAGCCGCGAAAGGATCGAATAATGAAGAAAGAGCAAAAGAGAATTATAAAGTATGCAAGAAAGTAGTCAAAGACACAGTAAAAAGGGAAAAAGATGGTATAAAAGAGAAAGAAAGCCTGAAAATAGCCAGCGACTTTCCTGGAAACATGAAAATGTTCTGGAAATGCGTAGCGAAAAGAAAAATGGAACTGTGAAAGCTTCGAAAGGAATAAATGATAAAGATGGAAAAATAATTATGGACGAAGATGGCGTGAAAGAGCGATGGAAAGAATATTTTGAGGAACTGTATGATAGCGGAGTAAGAGGGGACGTGAGTCAGAGAACATGGCAAGTAAGTGAAGATGATAAGGATGAAATAACGCAAGAAGAAGTGTTTGAAGCAGTAAAACACGCGAAAGCGGGGAAAGCTGCCGGGTATGACAGTGTATCAGCTGAACTTATAAAATATGGCGGCGAACAGACGTTCTTCTTTCGTGTCAGCAACGCATTGTTGCGTTGCTGTGGTGGAAGGATTGGCCAGAGAATTTCTGGAGTGGTGTCTCTCTCTTTTCAACAAATGTTGGGAAGAAGGACACACTCCCTCAGACTGGAGAAATGCAGTCGTGGTACCTTTGTATAAAGGTAAAGGATCGAAGCTCAACTGCAAAAACTATAGAGCCATAAGTTTGCTAAGCTCAGTTGGTAAGATGTATGCAAGGATCCTGGATCAAAGAGTACGAAAGGTTACAGAGAGCAAGATTTGGGATGCTCAAGGGGCTTTTGTTGGCGGCAGAGGATGTATAGACCAAATTTTTTCTTTACTTATGGTCACAGAAAAGGTTTTGGGTAAAAACCAAAAACCTTTTCTGCGCCTTTATAGACCTTGAAAAGGCCTATGATAAAGTTGTAAGAGAAAAACTATGGAATATACTATCGATGTACGGAGTGAAGAGTAAGCTGATACGTGCAATCGCTTCATTATATGAGAACAGCAAAGCATGTGTTCGTGTTAACGACACAACAACAACTTGGTTCTATATAAATAATGGCGTTAGGCAGGGGTGCGTGTTGTCCCCTTGGCTCTTTAATCTCTACATTGATTTCTGCATAAGAGCCCTTAAGTATGAAAGTAAGGGTCTGAAACTGAGTACTGTAACAGTACGTGATCTGATGTATGCAGACGACAAAGTATTGTTAGCAGAAAGTATGGAAGAGTTACAGTATCTTGTAAGTATGGTATATGAAGGATGCATAGAAAACGGACTTAAAATGAATGCCAGCAAATCAAAGGTAATGGTCTTTGAAAAGAGTGAAAGCAAAACAGTGTGTCAAATAAAAGTAGAGAATGAATGGCTTGAACAAGTCGACGAGTATGTCTATCTGGGTAGTATGTTCCAACGGAATGGACGGCCTGATAAGGATATTGAAAGAAGAGTTATGGCAGGAAACAGAGTGAATGGATCACTTAGACCAGTTATGAATGATCGCAACATATCAAGAGACGCTAAAGTTGCCATTCATAACGCAATCGTAGTGCCAACCCTGACGTATGCAAGTGAGACCTGGACATGGCAGAAGTCGCACGAAAGCAGAATAAATGCAGTTGAAATGAGATCGCTTAGAAGAATTTGTAACAGAACGATGTATGATAGAGTTCGGAATGAAGATACAAGGAAAGAATGTAAGATAAAGAAAGATGTAATTAACAGAATGAAAGTTAACACATTGAGATGGTTTGGCCACTTGGGGAGAATGAACGAAGAACGCCTGACGAAGAAAATATACAAAGCTGACAGGAAAGGAATAAGAGGTCGCGGGCGAGAAAAAGATGCCCAAGAAAAGGATGGCACGACCATGTAAACGATATTTTGAAAGATGGAAATGTAAGAAGCATGAACAACAGACGAACATGTATAAGACGATGTATGAATGTTGATGAGGCGATGAATGTGTGTCAAGATAGAAAAATGTGGCGTTCGGTTCTCTCTGCCTACCCCGTGAGGGACATGGCGTGATGGTATGTATGTATGTAATATACGACAGTTTACCGAATGCAGCCCATGCAAGGCCCCGCCTACGTTCGATCTCTGCTTCCTGATTGTCTCCACCTAGCTTTACCTTATGTCCGAGGTAAATGTATGAATCTACTCTTTCAATATTCCTTCCCTCTACCATCACTGTCTCAATCATAAGTTTTAAATAATCAATCAAAGGTATATATTGATTTTTTTTTATTAATTATGCAAACATGTCATATACATTTATACATGGGGCTGTTTTATTTTATTTTACCAAGGACAGCACACAGTACATGCATACAATTATTAAAAGTAAATAAATAAAAATACAAATATAACATATCAAAAAATACTATACCTAATATCAAAAGAAGACAGTAAAAAAGTGTGAATTAGTGTGGGTGCGCGCATGAGAGAAGAGTAACAATATGTATGTGTTTGTGAGAGAAATATCTAGAAAGAGTGTGAGTGTGTGGGTGTGTATGTGTGTGTGTGTGAGAGTGGGGGTGCATGTGTGTGTATACATGATTGACAGATTCATAAGTTGATAAGAAAAAGAAAATATATTGCTGATGGTGGTTGGGAAAATTAAAAATTATCAGTACCAAGTTGTTTATTGTTATAATGTCACGATGCTAGATATAAGTTTGTTTTTGAATGTCATAATATATGAATCAAAAAATATGTCTAAGTCGGTATTTTTTTAATAAAAATTGAATAAGTTTATCATTCTGTTAATCGGAGCATTTTTGGAAACATTAAAAAGTATTTTCTATTTAAGTATAAGTACTATTCGCATTTTGTATGGTATAAATACATTCAGAACTTGTAATGAAAAAAAAACAATTCATGAACATTCTCCTCTGCATAGTATTTACCAATAACCAACAGCCATAATATAATTATGTTAATTTTTTTTAAATTTTCCTAAGTCTGCGAAAAATGGTACCTAATTGAAATGAAATGGATCGTTGAACGTTTTGATAAATAGTTGAGGTAGGTATACATATAAAGCGGCTGACGACCGTAGGTACCCAATAGGTAGGTACCCACCTCCCGTTGATGTCAAACTTAAGTGACCTCTATGTACGAGAAGCTTAACTATTATTCTCACAATTCTGTCGTTGGGTTCACGGTGAAGGATCAATACAAGTAATTTGCTATGGAATTAGCACGGAATTATCTATACCTACATGCAATACATACATATACCTTCCTACATCGTACATACATAGCTACATAGCTGATATGTATAGTATTCCAACTGTCGATTTGTTCAACAGAATTTATTCTCTTAACATATCGACAAAGTATTAAGCCAAGACCCGCGTATAAGGAATACTAGGAACATTTTGTATGGCATAGTGGACTTTTTGCATGCTAAAAACACTGTGTGTGTGTGTGTGTGTGTGTGTGTGTGTGTGTGTGTGTGTGTGTGTGTGTGTGTAATTTATGAGTTTAACTGCCTATATTTCCAAATTTTTCAAAAATATCAAAAAAAGCCGAAACACCCCAACTAGATAATTTAATTCTCTATAAAAAATATTAACATTGTTTTAGCACAACTCAATTTTTTTTTAACAATTTTTATAAAAATTGAATTTAGTGACGACATTGTTTCATACAATTTGTATGACAGTCGCCTACACACAATATCTAAGAAGACTTAATTGTTTGATACTAATCTCCAAACATACATACATACCATCATGCTGTTTTCATATTCTGGGTAGGATCAAATGACTGACCTCCATACTATCCTATCTTGACATACATACTTAGGTACATGTGTTGTAAAGAAAACCAAATATCTTAAAATATTAAATAATTTGTATTTATGGGTTTATAGTTTGGTACTTATTCTTCAACTATACATACTATCACTATCGACAGTTGGATCTCATGTGTTACATGCAACTAGTATTATAAAATTCAGTATCAAGATCACAGCCAAAAATCCCCTTAAGGGATTAGGCAAAATAAAACACTGTAATTGTATTTTTAATAACAAATAAATAAATAAATTTAAAAAAAAAAATACGTGAATCTTATCCAAGTATGAGTGTATGTGTAATGTACTGGAACAGTAACAGGAAAAATTTTGACATGCGCATTTAGATATATTATGATACACCCCAAGTTGTTATTTGGTATCTCCCACGTGAAACGAAACTCCATCAATGTGGAATTAGGTCACAGAAGACGAGGAACTAAGCATAAAGATCACCAGACACCTCCCACCTCATCAATTGTACAGGGACAGCAACAGAAATGTAAAATCAAAAATCACAGAACTGAAAAAAAATCGTAAAATATGATTTCTTGATTAGAGTCTAATCCAACTATCGATTCGTTCAAGAAAATTTATTTCTCTTAATGAATCGATATTATTAATCTTATTAGTACCTATTAGTCCCTTGTGAGAGAATTGAAATGTGCCTGTGTGTGTCCGCTTGATTCAGGAAGTATAGAAAATTTTAGGTCTAGATAACTTTTATACTCATAATTACAGATTTCCGAAACCCTCTACTAGATAATTTAATTTTAAAAAATTATAAAAAAAATATGCACATTATAGTAGTACTACTCAAACTTTTATAAGCAATTTTAATAAAAATTGAATTTAGTGACGCCATCATTTCATACAGTTCTTCAAACATAAATAAATGCATACATACATACCATCAACTGTTTTCATATTCTGGGTAAGAAAAAATGACTAACCTCCAAATTTTCCTATCCTGACATACATACCTACATGTATGTATAGAAAACAAAATATCTTAAAGTATTCAATAATTTGGGTTTATAGTTTGGTACGTACCTATTCTTCAACTATACATTATACTCTCGCCATCGACATTTGGATCTTATGTGTTACACGCTACAAGTATTATAATTTAGTAAACAAACTCAAGAAAACGCAAAGACGCGCGGGTTTGTCCTTATTGACGCGACCCCTCACCGCCCCGCAGCCCGCAAACACATGGACCACAGACTGAATGTTTGCAAATACTCAGATAATCCGCAGTTCAAATATATAATAGAAAATGCGCAGAGTGCAAGGAAGTGTTTATTATTATTAAAAATTATTAAAATGCAATTTAACACGAGTTTTTTACAGTTTCCCTCGAACCTGCCCTGCTTTTCCCGCGAGGATATCTGGCAAAAGGTCAAAATGGGGAGCGGAGGCCTTGACCTGAAGGTTCATATACCTTCCACCACCAGTAAATAAAAACCCAGGCTTTTATTCTGTGACCTCTCGGCCCCGGGGCAAAAAAATCAACATCAATTTAATAAACTATTTTTTTATTTTATTGAACATAAATATAATATTTTTATTTTTGATCTTTCGTATTATTTTTATAAAATTATTATTTTTGATCCTGAGATGTATGTATCAAATTACTTATAAAAACGATTATTTATGTGGATAGTGAAGTTTGAAGATGATGTTAGTGTCAAAAATAATGAAAATTTTAACTGTTTACTAACTAATGATTTATGTTTATGTAATAAAGTCTTATTTAAGTCATAGCGTTTGAATTAATTCAGGCGTTTAACAAGATATATTTTTCTCCGAGGAATATAAATGCTATATAGGTAAAATGATGCATTATTTAGTATTAAGAACAATCACAGAAAATGTTATGCTGTTACGCATAAAAAAGTCGAAAAAGCAAAGAAAACTAACCAAATAATAATTCAATTTGAATCACGATAATTTACTGTGAAATGACTGTCATAGCGATTGCATCAAATTAGGCGTTTTACATGTGTATCATGTAAGTGAAGTTAGCAAAATAGATTATTGGTCCGTGTAGAAAACATTTTTTTTTTATTTGTCTCAAAATATATTATGTGTAATTCACAATTCAATTTCAGAGAATACCATCATCACGGGTACCGAAAAGAGCCATAGAGGGGTGGAAAAAAACGGGGAAACCGAGACTACAGATGCCAAAAAAGTCCTAGAAAAGGTATTTAACAGGGTACCCTGAATACTGAAATTGAGAGCTCATAAGATACCAGAAGAATAAGTGCATACCATACAAGACATGTACTTTCATCAATGTTAAAACACAAGTAATATGCATGTCGGGAATATCACAAGAGTTTCCAATTAGAGTGGGGGTTCAAGGATCTGTCCTCAGTCCACTGCTGTTCATAATAGACTGCGAGTGACTGACATAAACAGCAAGTTAGAAGAGCGCTAGTTGAGATGGTATGGGCAAAGAACACCTGAATAAACAATTGCTCCAAGATCTAACAAAGAAATGTCTTGCATGAAAGCAATTCCCAGAACCGCAGAGTATACAACCAGAGGACGAGAAGAGCCGATCCCAATAGCCAATATAGACAGTAGTAAGTTGGGACAGTTCCAGAGAGAAGGAAGGCATTTTTATGCTCTGTAGTAGGAGTACATAAACCAAGCTCTTGTTTTCTGGACAGAACAAGAGAATTTTTAAAACATTGAATGAAAAATGCAAAGTTCTGATTTATGTCACAAGATTGTTTTTTTTTTTTCAATAAAAAAATATTCTCATTAAGAAGGCATATCATTTAAAAAATAAAACAAGTAATGTTAATCATTGATTTAATAGTTAATTAAATAAATTAACATTAAAAAATATAATACATATATTTCATTATATATAAGTAACTAGATATTTCATTTTGTTGAATTATTGCGTTCTCATTTTAGGTTTTGGCTTTTTGTTTTGAAACTTTTTCCCTCCCTTAGACGCACCCTTTTTCCTTCCTTTGGTCTTCTCCTTAGCTTTTGCTGCCCTGAGGTCTTTCTTCATGCGTGGATCTACCACTTTATACTGTCCTTTCACTCCAGAAGGCCTCTTCATTCTTTTAGCCGTGTTGTGTTTCTTTGCAACAACGTATGTTATCTCCTTCTTTTTAGTCGCCGTAGCTTTCTTATATAACCTGAAAAAAATTTACGTTTTATAAAAATCAAAACTTTGACTCACTGCATGGACTTGCTTAACATTATGGTAAATTGTAAATATTATTTTTATGTATGATTATTATTAACTTGATCTCACATTTAGGTTCTAACTTCACTGCTGAACCAAAAAGACTGTTAGTGCAATTTGTCAGCCTTTGTGGCTCAGTTGGTGGGATATCTGACTCCTGAGCGAAAAGTCCTGGGAAAGATTCCCATTTGGGACATAGTATTTAATTGTGTTTTCAGTCTGAATTTGAGAAATATCATAAGTCTCCAGAATGTGGGGAGATGTTATTGGGTGCGTGTTAAATGAATATTTGACATAGTTCAAGTAAGGTGCCCGAGAGGCAACTTACTTGAACAAAATGCAGGATATTACAGGACAAAATGTATTTATATTATGACTACGATTCATGAAAATTGATTGTTTTCAATGGTTCCTTTTCCTCCTGAAAAAAATTTTGCAAATTGAACACTGCTAGAACAGGTACCTATACCTAATTGGGCAGCAGTTTTCGTATGATATTTCTAACAAAATGGAGTGAGGATAATAGATAAATAAATATTTACTGTTTAATTTGTCTGGCTTTTTCTCTGTCTGATACATCCACATTGTCCATCAGGGCTTCCACCTTTTTCTTCGCTTTTTCCATTTTCTTCACAGCCCTCTTTTTCTTCCTTGCTTTGGCTTCCATCACCTTCTTAATTGGACGGACATTGATTTCCTGAAGGCTCTTTTTGTAATCCTTAACGAGTTCCTGAAAATTGGACAAACAATTATTATTTTAAAAAGTCATATCTTGCAAACATAGCTGATTCTTCCAGGAAAATTATGTGACTTACTTCTGGAACTGGTATTTCTTTCTTCATATGCTTCTTTTCGTCATCAGCAAACCAGTCGGGAAGATTTGTATCATTAAATGTGTATCTGTTCCATCCGCCATCCATTAGGTCACGTTTCCTTTTCCTCGAAGTAGCCAAAAGTGTACCGAGTGCCAAACCTTCTTCATCCATCTTTACCAACTTTTTAAGCTTCTTTAGATCTAAAAGCATATTACCAAATATATTTACTTTATAAAGACAATAAAAACGAATTTATAGAAATCTTAGCATAAAATAAATAAGATTATGTCCTTGAATGATTCATTTATTTTTTCTCTCCACTACTATGGAATAATGGAGAGTCATGATTTCACATTTTTTTTTACAATACCTTTCACATAGTCGTACCAACATTTTCTTAATAAATCTTTACTTCAAACACCTTCTCTATTTTAATAATACTTAAATATTTAATTCAACAGTCTGATAAAGTAATATAAAAATGACAGCTTACCGTCGTCTTGCTTCACAACTTCTATGGAATTTTTTCCCTTTCCCATCTTTCCTGCTCCTTTAACATTGAGTCCATCATTATCTTTCTTGTTTGTCTTGATTGGTCTTTCCAGATCATAGTCACTATCTGATGAATCGTCTTCATCATCTTCCAATTCAGACAATTCACTTTCTGAAGAGCTATCGTTTTTGGCGTTGGCCTTTTTGTTCTTTTTCTTTTTATCCTTTGCATTCTTATCTTTTTTTTCAATTTTATCAGAATCTTCACCTATTACTTTTCCACCTAGAAAATACATTTATGAAATAAGCAAAAATTTAAGTCAAGATAATTCAATCTGAAAAGTGATAGATTTAATAAAAATGCCTTTGGAATAACTACATACATCCTCAAGTACAACAAGTAAAATAAGAAAATAAATATGGGTCGATGGCAGAGCGTTTAGCACGCTAGGCTAGTAATCCAGTGGTCGCGAGTTCAAATCCTGCCTTGACCGATTTCGTTCACCTATAGCACAAGCAGTTATGCTTATTTTAGGGAACGTAGGAAGATGTATATGTACTTGTTTAACAAGGACATATTCATTTTATATTAAAATAAAAAAAAAATGCCTTTGAGGACCTAGTAAAAAATGTTTATCCACCAGGTATCAAAAATGATACCTTTAGCTCAGTAGATTTCTAACCAACTGATCCACAAAAGCCAAAAATATGTCGCCGAGGAACCGGAAGGAGATAGATGTCCTGTCTGCGTAATATTGGGGAATGGACGGGCTTCAGAACTGTGGTGCAGATATTTTGGGCAGCACAGGACATAGAGGAATTCGCCAGAGTGATCGCCAACATCTGGGGTTCCTGACAGGGCAGAGAAGACAGTCTGTCATTTTCCTAATTTAATCTGGTAATTTATTAAACGATTTTGAATTGCAGTGATGTAGTGATATGTCTCTCAGCGAAATATATTTAGACACAATATTTTAACAAACTGATAGATTTGTTTAGGAAAATATTGCTACTGTTATATCTAGCGGTATTTTTTTAGTAATAAAGTATCCCACCTTTTTTCTTGTAAACTTCTACAAGTCTATCAAGTTCCAATTCCTCATCTTCATCTTGTTCCAGATTTTTGAACACATCCTTCTGAAACCAAAGTTCAGCCTTGTGGATCCTTTTAGTCTTTGCATCACGAGTGTCAAGATCAATCAACAGTGGATTTTCAGGTTTCTTTTTATCTTCTTTGATGTATGGTTTGCTCTGCTTTTGTTTCTTTTTCTTCACGCCTGAATCATCATCAGAATCTGAGAAACCTGAAAATTTAAGGAATAGATATAAAAAATTAGAAATTTTTTTTTACAAAGAATTCAAATACAGTGGAGCCTCGGTAATCCATACATCGATAATCCGAATACCTCTATAATCCGAACTGTCAAATAAATGATTCTCTCTCTCCCTCTGTCACCGTGTTACTAACGACTCCCGTGCATTGTTTATATTTTTTAGTAGCGTATGTGTGTTTGCGGAATATCCATGTCTTCCTGTATTGTACTCGCACACCACGTGTTTACTTATCGAGTTAAAAATATGCTTCCTACGAAACGTAAGCACATAACTTTAACCAAAGGGATAAAGCTTTTTCCTGGTCGATTAATAAAACCCGTCAGATTAAAATTGATGAGTGTATTACAAAATAAATATACATATTTTTTTATAATATATAATATGTATTAAGAATAAATTTCGTATAATTTTCCGCAAAAAACTTATGTTTTTTAATTTTTTTTACCTAGCCAAACCATACATACTATAATCCGAAAACCCCGATAGTCCGAACAGGGGCAGTTTTTTGCCAATTCGGATTACCGAGGCTCCACTGTTATCAAATCTTATAAATTTGAATATAACAATGAATAGTTCAAAAATCTCGCATTATTGTACATAAATATACTGGCCATAAGGACGAATGACCAAAAATCGAGTTATAAAGAAAATACACCTGACTGAAAATAAAAAAGTGAAGGATGACCAGCAGCATTACTCTGGAGACTCAAATTCGATTTTCGCTGTTGTTGTTAAATTCTATCCATAATAAATATTAGAATTGTCGGAGAATAAGGCTTCAAATAGATGTGTTCTAAGCCTAGATTGAAGTTTTGATTTGAAATCTTGTTTCGAGAGGAAGGCCAATGGTCATGTTAAATCAGTCAAGGCAGGATTTGAACCAAAGTGCAAGAAATTAATGCCCAGTGCATTTTTTAAAATAACAATGATTTATATTCCTTTATTTTTTTTCATCCAATAAATCTTATTTTATATCTTTTTTTTAATTATAAGACCCTCTCCTTTCCTTTCATTAACACTGTAATTTTAATATAAAAATTTTAAGTATACAGCAACACTTTACTTTAGTTCTTGATACAAAGTCTGGTTTTCAATTCCCGTTGGAAAACTTTTTCGTTCATAGTTTTTAGTTGGTCCGGAAAATTACTATAGTCACAGAGTCCACAGCCACAATATTTTTCGTTCAATTTTTTTGAAGCTTTCTATTTTAATACAAATGGTTTTTTTCCTGACTGAGCCAACTATTTTTTCTTATATAAACACTTGATAGTTGGAAGAAAAAATGGTCAATTTTTCAAACAAGTTTGAAATATTCCCTCGATCAAACTAGTTCAAATACATCCATGTATACTCCCCAAGAAGTAAATAATCACTTGAAAATTAAAAAAGCTAATCTTACCTAATCCCTCCTTGGTATTCTCATTTTCTGATTCGGATTCCATTTCTACTTCACTCTCAGAATCCTTGTAGAACAATCCAGAACTATCCAACCGTGTGTTGTCTTCGCTGTATCGTGCATATTTCTTTCTCACTTTTAGATCTTCGTCTGATTCTTGGTCAGATTCCGCCAAATAGTCAGGAGTTTGCTCCACTATATGTGATAAATCCTAAAAAAAAATATAATCAAGTTTTCTTTTGTTGCTCGTTTTAATCATCTTGAGTATATTTTAAACACATAAATACACTGAATAAAAATAAAATGTTATTAAAACCTTTTTGGATTTGATTTGCTGCAATTTGAAGAGATCATCAGCTTCCTCTGTCGGTCCACTATCTCCTTTAAGTACCATCTTCAGGTTCATTTTTTCATTCAGTTTTTGTCTCTCCTTATTTGTTCTCTTTTTCTTTCTCCTCATTTCACGGCTTTCTTCTTCCTAAAAAAAAACATAAAACAAATTTGTATATCTAATACTCTATTATACCTCGCTTATTTTGAAGGCTATCTGGTCAGTGCTTGTCAAAAAACATAAAACAAATTTGTATATCTAATACTCTATTATACCTCGCTTATTTTGAAGGCTATCTGGTCAGTGCTTGTCAAAAAACATAAAACAAATTTGTATATCTAATACTCTATTATACCTCGCTTATTTTGAAGGCTATCTGGTCAGTGCTTGTCAAAAAACATAAAACAAATTTGTATATCTAATACTCTATTATACCTCGCTTATTTTGAAGGCTATCTGATCAGTGCTTGTCAAAAAACATAAAACAAATTTGTATATCTTATACTCTATTATACCTCGCTTATTTTGAAGGCTATCTGGTCAGTGCTTGTCAAAAAACATAAAACAAATTTGTATATCTAATACTCTATTATACCTAGCTTATTTTGAAGGCTATCTGATCAGTGCTTGTCAATTTTTTTAACTGTCAAATATTTAACCTTTTTAAGACGAGCGTCATGTATAGATGCCCACCGAGTGCATGCCTAAACGCCGAGCGTCATCTATACATGCCCTAATGGCTATACACAATTTTGAACCTTCATATCTCAGTAAATTCATACTTGATTGAGACGAAAATTGGATGAATATTACTCCCATATATTTGACTTCAAGACATCTGTCGGTGAATCAACAAAACAATTGTTAAATTATTTAAAAAAATTAAGAACTCTATACACTGAAATTCATCGATCATCGCCGGCGAAATTCACACTCTCCCGCGCTTTGTAAGGATGTAATACGCATGCGCGTAGGAAAGAGGGATTCTGCGCCAGTTCATTTTGTTGTTTCGCGCTCAACATTTTACTTTGAATTCGATGCATACCAATACACAATCGGCGCATATTCCTTATCTACATCAAATGCCGGAAGGATCATGTGACATATCGATGACGCCATGTACTTTTTTGTATGGAGATAAATACGATAACATTATTCTTCATTTATCTTATGTTTATATTATGAAGTGTTCAATTTCATTGAGTTTATGTGATCTTTTGTTTATCTTTGATCTTTTTATCATATATCTACATCGTTAGATTTTTTTTACCTCCGTCCGTAGGGAATGCAAGTATTTGTACCTACCCGTCTTGATTGGGTTAAAAGTGAGCCCAAGCTCAGGAAACTTAAAATTTGATATTTTTAATTTCAAATTGCTAAAAAGGCACATCACATTCATAAAATGGCATTGAAGTATTATCAATTTTCATAATAAAATTTGAAATCAAAAATAATTTAACAAACCCATTTCATGAAAATACTGAAAATTCTCCATACAAAATTTCTATACTTTCGGTAGTGAGGCGTATAGAGTTGCCCACAAACACGTTTGCTATAAAGTTAACTAAGCAATTACATTTCGGAAGGTGGATATTTTTATAGCCTTTATCGTTGAAGGATTTTTTATGGGTGAAAAATTATAAACTTGATTTTTTTGATTATATCCAATAAGAGGATAGCATTTGTATGTATTTATTTATTTATTTTTCACACCTTTCTCACAAAGACTATTATGAAGATTACTGCTGCCCAACTAGGTAACCCTGTTCTAGGGCTAGCAGTTTACAATTTTACAAAGCCAAATATTTGAAATTTTGGTTATACATAGTTACATAGAGCGGACACCAGACATCACAACACAGTAAATTAAAATATTACATAGTTACCAATATCTTAAACACAAAAGTATAAACTGATACAGTAAATTTTGATATGTTATTATTCTAATATTATTTGCAACCCTGATCTGAATTACGGTCATATGTAACTGACTTATCACTCTAAAATTATATTATTAATGTTCCATGTACTTTACCATTTTTGCAATAATGTACCCTGGATATTGATAGCCTACCATTATATAAGCATTTATGCTTATTTTAGGGAATGTAGGAAGATGTATATGTACTTGTTTAGCAAGGACATATTCATTTTTTTTTACTTTAAAAAAAATTATTGTTTTCCATATTCCCTGGATTTTCTCCTAAGAAAGTATATGAGTCAGAAAAGCCTTTGAGTAAAACACAGATTCTGACAATCAAAAGGCTGAAATACCTGTAATTCCGAGATTTGTTTTGAAATAGCTTCATCTTCTTGGTCTTCGATTTCGTCTAACGTCATTATTCTTTCTCCAGCGTCTCCTATATCCACATCAGCAATGCTGCCTACATCGTCTGCTGCCTAAACCATTCAATAACATTTATGAAAAAAGCAGTAGTAAGTATTGTAAAACATAATATACAAATAAATATAACATATTATATAAAAAGTAAATATTTCTCTTGTCATTGCACTAGTATAACTAGTTAGTAAATTATATTTACCTGTTCTTTTTTGAATTCCTTCATAAATTTCCACCATGCCATCAAAGCTTTCAGATCTTTTCTACCTAAAACTTTTATGTCTTTGAAACATTCTTTAATTTCTATTGTAGTTTTAGGGTGTTCTGCTATTTCTTTGTCATCCAATACAATCTGAAAAGTCATAATATGTGAATTATACAATTAAAATACATATCTGTATAACGCAAACATTTTACATCACATTTATGCCACATCTCACATAATATACGACTGATATTTAGAATACTTATGTTTTCTACTTTTAAAATATCATTTACATGGTCTGTTTGGATTTTTTATGCCTTTACATGATTATATTTTCTGAATCAGTCATTCAAATGTATCCATACAGAACAACACATTTATTTTCATTTTAACAAAATCCTTTTTATATCAACATTTATTTTACTAATAAATAATTACTATATATTTAATTCAAATTACCACATAATTGACTTATTCTATAGAAACAAAATGAAATAAAAGAGCACGAACCTGGGAACACATTTGTAAAGCATCAATGACATTTTCCTTTTCCAAAAATTGAGAAACAGGAATGGCATGATGTAGAGTATGATCATTCTCAGGATATCCTTCTGCACGCACTTTTTTCTTCTTTTCAGGGTGCAATATATTTAATTTGTTGCTCGGTTCAATATCTAATTCTTGGAATACATACTTTGAATCCAAAAACTTGGGATCTATAGTATCGGGTGCGATGTAATATTGACAAACAACAAATATTTCAGCGGATTCATTACGAGATGCTTGTGGTTTGGTTGCATGAACTTTTTTAAATAACTGTTTAAACACCCAGACAAGGGGATGGTAATCTTTCGATCTAAACACTTTTGTTACAAACCAACCGCCTTCTCGTAAAAATTGTGTGGCTAGTTTCAGAGCGCTCAATGTCAAGCAAGCTTGTTGATATGCATCGTGGACCCAGTTCATACCAACATTGGGAGCTCCATCGTTCAATACCACATCTGCTTTCCACGTTTTAAGTTCTTTTGAAAGGGCAGTTTTACACTTGTCTGTTGTAATATCTTCAACGAGACCGATACACCCAGGAACAGTTTTGATCGGAAACAAATCAACTCCAATAACGATGCTGGACATGGGCATATTTTGATGTGCCACCTGCATCCACCCACCTGGAGCCGCACATAAATCTATACATACTCTTGACTTTTGCAGGAATCCAAATTTTCTATTTAGTTGTATGAGTTTAAAGGCAGCTCGAGACCTGTAACCTAAAATGATCCGGCGAATTAGTTTACATGTAGGTAAACAATTGTTATACATTTGTATAAATATTTTTTTAAATATGAAACTTACCAGTCTCTTTTGCCAATTGATAATATTTATCTTTCCGCTGTTTTCCAACTTTGCTCTTTTTGCCCATTTTTATAAATCGTAAATAAGTCCACGTGCAAAAAAAAGTTAGGTTATGTTAGTCCATAATGCATGTTTGAAAGTTGTTGTTTTACTGTCAAAATTTAAGACACACAGTGTGACCGTTTTCCAAACTGCCGAAAATACCGCACTTGTGGCGAAAATGTACTAAAATAATTAAATAATACGTAATTATTATTTCTCAACACGGATATTTTTTTATATGGCAACCCACTAATTTCTAAGCACGGAAATAAGGATTATTATGGTAACACTCAAAATGTTGACAAAAGTGTCTATTTATCAGCACGAATCATAGCACGAATTTTCGTTTTGACAGCTATCAGCTGGTTTTCGTGTTGGTTTTTGGCTGGTCAATCGGGATTTATTTGTCTCAGTGTGCGTCTATTCAACAAGCTGCCGGAAGGAATCAAGTCTCTGAATAATGATAAATTTCGAGGAGCAGTGAAGACGTACCTCGTTGATAAATCTTTTTATTCTGTGGACAAAATGCTGGAGTGAACCATTTACATTCACTTCAGCATTAAATTGACTATAAAAAATTGTCAATTATATTATTATATTTTTCATAGAACTATGAGTGTAAAATTGACGAGTCCAAGTACCCGAGCTAGGGTCTACGGACGATAAACAACAATAAACAATTTTATTTCATAAAACGTTGTATGAAAGAAAGATCCTCCGTCGAATCTGTGGACCGGTAAAAGAGGGATACCAATAGCGTATTCGCACAAATGACGAGCTGTGCGAAATATATCAGGCCCCAAGCATCTCAACGCATTTAAAACTGCTTAGGTTGAGATGGGCTGAACACGTACAAAGAATGCCAGAATCACGCGCCCCCAAAAGAATACTGAACGGACACCCAGGTGGAAGAAAACGAGTTGGAAGACCCAGGCTGAGGTTGGAGGATGAGGTCAGGAGGGATGCAGAGCAGCGCCTCCAGGTGACAGGTTGGAGGACGGCAGCCGAGGACAGAATTATTTGGAGGCAAAAGTTACAGGAGGCCAAGGCTCGATATGAGCTGTAGCGCCATCGGAGTGAGAGTGAGCGAGTGATTGTCTGAAATATAAATAAAAACAAAAGTGACTGTGATAGTGTTCATTTTCCTGGTGTAATAATATTTATAAACAAAACCGAATATCATTCCTTTTTCACCAATTATAAGATGTAATGTATATTATTCAAGATATAGAAGACACATAAGTTTTTATAAAACTCTTTTTGTGGCTATACTTTCAGATAAACTCGCTAATCCGATGAAGAACATAACCTTAAAATGCGAAGTCATTCGTGAATATTTTTACTTATGTAAAAAAGTACATACATTAAAAATAAAATATTATTTTGAATAAAAACAAAATGTTTTTAATTTTTTTATTTTAATTAAAAATTTATTTGGCATAAAATATATTTTAAAATATGTTTTAAAAATTGTTTAATATGAAACCGTCACGACGAAATGTCATCCAGACAGGATATATTTTTGCATTTTTATTCTAAATTTATAATTTTTAAATTATTAATGAAATAGGGATTGATTATTGCATAAAATAAAACAATTGTGTACCTACATACTTCATCATTTATTTATTCTTGATTGCATGAAAAATGATTTGTATACAGACATATTAAACAAAACAAATATTATTCCTCCAAGATTAAGGTTAATTTAGTATTTACATCTAAAAAAAATATCGTGTCGAGGAAATAAATATTTCTTAAATTACATCCTTCATCGTCTATAAGCACAATGCATTTTGTTCTGAAAAAAATAGTAAATATAGGAAACTGTACCTATATAACCTATAATTATGAACATCTTAAATGTGGATTTTCTGGTGGTGGGTGGTACAAAAACAGTTTTATACATAATCTTCTAAGATTGTGGTTAAACAAAGCATTTGATAGTATATCTGCAATAATGTAATGTATGTACAGTGAAGGTACATACCTTTTAATCAGGATCAGTTTGTTTCTAAAAGTAAATAAGGCTTGTAAATATCATTTACAAAATATTTTACATGGTATCAACAACATTTTCCACACAAACTTAGTGAAATATCGCAATGATTGGTAATGTCCGACCGAAGGTCAGATTTTGGCCGAAGCCGAAGCCGAAGGTTTGATTTTACTAAAAAAATCGATTAAAATAATAAATAATCTGCTTTCGTGACTTAGTTGGTTAGGGATCTAACTACTGAGCCAAGGGTCCTGGGTCGATTGATTTTACTAAAAAAAATCGATT
Source organism: Molanna angustata (assembly GCA_963576475.1). Classification (NCBI taxonomy): domain Eukaryota; kingdom Metazoa; phylum Arthropoda; class Insecta; order Trichoptera; family Molannidae; genus Molanna; species Molanna angustata. The sequence continues at coordinate 6,398,332 of OY754970.1, read as the reverse complement.
AAAATAATGAATAATCGGTTTTCGGTACTCAGTTGGTATGATATCTGACTACTGAGATAAGGGTCCTGGGCTCAATTCCCAATAGAGATATTTTTTATTTGTGTCTTCTGTCATGTTCGCGCATGTTTTTACAAGTTTTAGCGGCTGACAAAAAGCTTCGGCTTCGGCCGAATATTCGTGTTATTTTTGGCCGAAGCCGAAGCTTCGGTCGGACACTAATGATTGGATTGATAGTACCAATCCAAGCCACCAGGGGCGACTTTATTTGCAAAGGAATATTCAATGAGATATAGGTATACTGGAGTGCTAAATGTTGTTCAAATGTTGTGCCGAAGTAGTATAAAGAGACAGATATAGTACAAGTGGCATTCCTGTCTCTTTCTAGAACTCTCACTTCATACAATATATGAGTAATTTTGAAGAATAGAATGTGATTATCCGATAATTAATGATGTAATTCAACCAAATGAAAAAGATACACAATCGGGTGTACATACATATATAGTAAAAGTAATATATAGATTATCATATATGAGTACAAATTACTTATTAGAAACATCTCATAACTCAGAATATTAGAACATTTATGTGAAACCACATCTTTTTAAAACAAATATTACGATTATTTACAAATCCTGTACTTTTTCATAAGAGTGTTTGCATCCATTGAGATCATTTCTGTCTTTAATAAGGAATCAACTTGATTTTTCCTTCCCACACTGACAATATTTTGTTAACTATTCATTAATTAGGTGTTTTTCTATAAAAAAAAAAAACACAAGATCTTCAACGTTGATCCAATAACTTTAGAACAGGTTTAAAAAGTCTCATTTTTTATATATAAATATATCGACGGTGGAAAGGCTATTTGACTAACGTGCAGTTCATCAACTTTACAGTAGAGCGATTTAAAGTTTAAATTTTTTGAAAAAAAATCATAACAATTAAACGAATTAATATATTTTAAACTTGTTTTCTACAAGTTTTAGAAGATTTTTTATGTTATTTATTGAAATAAATAACATTCTATTTAGTTAAAAGCCCTGCGAGATAAGTGGTCTGTTAGTCAAATTGTTTTCTGAGACAGTCAGGTAAAACGACTAACATCATACATCTGTATATTTTCCGGTAGGTCTAATTGACTAACGTGCATTTTTACCCAATAAATTGTCTAGTAAAATGATTAACATCCTAATTTTATATGTTTTTAATAGGTCTTTTTGACTAACGTGCATTTTTATCCGACAAAACGTCCAGTAAAAAGAAGTTAAGGTAGCTAAAGAGTAAAATTGCATCGGGTATAACACCTTACTTCATGAATCACTAACATTAAATATTCAAGTAAAACATCTAAAGAGGCATGTTTTATATCAATAAAACTATGAAAACATGATGTAATAGTGATCATAAACGTGGCACAACATTTTTTTGAAGGGGCTACTTATTTTAATATATAGGAAATTATAGGAAAATATAATCATTTAACTATAAAAAATATATTAAAACAAAAAGTCAAAATTGTAAATATCATTAAACCTTATTGTCTATTAAAAAATAAAAATATGACCTATTGGCCTATTGAGAAAAATATGAGTATGTAATAAAATTAATAATAAATTAAATCATTCAATCTTAAATTTATCAACTATAATATATATTATATAATATGTATCATCAAAATTTTAACAATGTTTTCATGTTGTGTAGTGATGAAAACACCATAGCTATAGGTATAGGGTTTTTGCACTAGGTAGGTAGGTACCTATGTATGTATTATATTAATTTGTAGGGTTTTTGGACCATAATAATAATAACAGCGCTTCATGTATAGTAAATAGGTAAGCACTTGCGATATATAATAATAACGTGACAATAAAATTCTGGTTGCTTTGCTTGACCAAAACAAAAAGGAAAGGAAGTGTTATGAATGAAAGACACGATGGAAGAATGGAACTATGGTCGGGCCTAAGAGAAGATGATTTTTCATGCGAGGGAGTAGGGGCGATATTAGATGAGCGAATGGTAGAGTGTATGAAAAAATATATGTTTGTAAGCTCAAGACTCATGTGGACCAGATTTAAGATGAGAATCACAGGTGTGTTTCTGTTTATAGGATATGAGCCTGTAAACTCTAGCTTGGAGAATGCAAAAGATGAGTTTTGGGCAAGTTTTATAGAGAAAATGAACAGGAAAATAGAAAATGAAAAGTTGATTCTGGCAGGCGATTTGAATGGCTGGGTAGGCATCTGGAGAAAAGATTTCGAATCAACTCTCGGACCTTACGGCGATAGCCGATAAAGTGAATGATAACGGCAAAAGACTGTTAGTTGTTTGTGTGAAAATGGACCTCTTTGTATCAAACACAATTTTTGATCACAAAATAATTCATATGTATGCATGGGAAATAGAAAATGAAAGATTTTGTATGTGTGGACATTGCTCTGAGAAAAACGACTGTTGATACGAGGGTGCCGAGCTAGAGACAGACCATTTTTTGGTTGTCACAAAAATATGCCTGTTTACGGGTTGGCGCTCTAGAACTAATCGTGGCAGTCTACCACCGCGTATCAAAATAGAGAGGCTGTAAGAGGAAAGTATCAGACAAGAATTTGCAAGAAGAATTGAGTGCGCCTTAAGTCCCCACACAGTGACAGAGATGAATATAAGTGGCACATGGAGTATACTTAAAAACAATGTATTCAACGTGGCTAAAAATGTGTATGGCAAAGCAAAAAGAGGTAGAATAAAAAGGGATGCTTGGTGGAATGAATGAGTAAAGAAATTAGTGGAAGAAAAACGAAATGCGTGGAAGAAATGGTTGTCATGTAAAGGATCTGGATGCGAGAAGGAAGAAAGAGCTAAAAATATATGTACAGAGTGCAAGAGGAAAAAAAACAGTTAAAGAAGAAAAAAATGCACTGACAGAAAAAGAAAGCATGAAAATTGTGATTATTTTTTCTGGAAACACAAAAATGTTCTGGAAAAGAGTAAATCGACGAAAACAAGGAGTTGTAGCGGGTGCAACCAGCCGAGTTGACCACCCACTTCAAGGAGTAGGGGGACGTCGGCCGGCTATTTAAGATCCTGCACATCACGTTCCCGTCGTTCAGTTTAACCAAGGCCAGCGGTAGATCGTCACTCTGCTCGACTCACATTTCGATTCCGCGCATTCATCGATCTATTTTATTTAAATTATTTAATAGTCAATTATTGAAGTATATACCAATCTTGAATTATAATTAGAGTCAAACTATCAAATAAACACGTAAGTCAAATTCAAACTATTTTAATACCTGTCTGTAATATCAATTAATTTATATTTCATATGATAAATTTATAAATGTTTTATGGTGTGGCGTGGGTACCTCATTCTGCTGTGTAACGTTCTTTAATTAGCTTGCAACTAATTACCGAGTTACGCACGGCAGGATCGAGTACACACGCGACATCATTTCGCGTTGGATTTGGGGAACAGGCGACAGGTTATCACCTAGTGCCTTTCTAGACCGGAGCACCCTTCTGTAAATAAATAAATTAACATTAAAATCCAATTCCCAACCTAGCGCGAAAACTGGTGACCACCGAGCGTGCAGAACAGGTATATTTGTTGTGTAAAGATAATATTTGTAAAATAGTGTGTAAAACTGGTAAAGCCCCAGCTCTGTTGCAATTTTGTCGATTTTTAATTTGTGATAATAATTTTTTTTGTGTAACAAACGATAATCTGTTATCAGGAACAAATTATAATATTCGTTCAATAACAATTATCTAGTCACTTTGCACATTCTAAACTCATACGACAGAGATTAAAATTTTATTGAATAATAATTATTTCGGTTATTGGACCTGGTTAGACTGAACCCTACGCAGTAAAACATACGCAGTAATAGTATGTTATCCCTAATTGTTATAAACCATTAAAAAAAACACATTTATAACGTAATTATAAGTATTATAATTAGTTATATTGTCGTATTCAAAACTAAAATATCGAAACTGGTATTGAATAAATATATGCTAAATAAATACCTACCAAAAATTGAAAAATATTTCCCTATGTTAATTGTAAAAATATATAATAATGTGTATTTATTTTTTTTCATGACCTAATACTACGCTAAAACGGACAAAAAAACTACCAAACGGAGGTAAAATAACGGAAGGAATACCAAAAAACTAAAGGAGATTTAAAAAAGATAAAAATATAAAAATAAAGAACCTAAAGAAGCATGTATTATGCGCAAAAACAGCACGCATAAAAAGATAAGTAAAAACCACATTTTATTATTTAAAAAAGCCAAAGTAAATTCATTTGCAGTAACATAAAATCATTGCAGAAATAAAAATAAAATATCTATCTAAAAATTAACGTAAAATCCTTATTTTTAAATACCTACAAGACAAATTATTAACCTGTAAAGTAAATACGTAGGTAAATAAATTTTAGTATTATTGCTTAAAAATAACGCATAAATGTTACACGGAATGTAAAATAAAATTATTGTCTAAAAAATGTCACAAAAAAAAAACTTGTTTACCATGACGCGCACATTTTTATCGCGATAATAAAAACATGTAACAAAATTAACCAAAAATATTATTTTTAATATTATTTTGCGGTAGTAAAAATATATCCAAAAAAAATATCCTGTAAAAAATTACAATAATAATATCTTCCCGAACATCAATCGGAATACATTATCTGATACCTACTTATGAAATAGGTAGAATCCTATAGTGTAAATTTAAAATATGTAACCGAGGTAATAATAATAAAAATATTCTCCACGAAAAAAATCACGAAATCGAAGCTCGAAACGAAACATTAAATATATTCGAAGTACATACAATAAACATATTCCAATAAACATATTCCAATAAATAAACAGTGCCGTGCACATTTGAAACAAAAAATAAGAAAGATAATAAATGTAAATGTAACAAAAATATTTATTTTAAAATAAAATAGAAATATTATATCGAATAATAATAAAGTACGAACGCAGTCATATTAACAAAAGTATAAAAAAACGAATATTAAATACGAAATCATAACATAATTTAATAATCTATAGAAATATCGAGTAAACATCATCGAAAAATATATTCCACTCCGCAATACTGTACACCGAGACAATACCGGGTACGTGGGCGTAAATACGAAATACCAAAATCTAACACCGCGACGAATCACGCATGAATCTAGGACTATTCGCCACCAACATTTGTTAGCCAGCGAAACGTAATATAATATATCTCATTGATAATATATACATAACTTGTACTTTTATTTCAGATTAAAAACGTTTAAACATTTATTCATTTTAAATTATTAAATCAAATATACATTTAAATTTAATAAAAAATTATATCCTATTTAAAAACAAAGCATTTAAATACTTTACGCTGAATATATTAAATAAAAAATAAATTATTTTTTTAAATTTTTTTTAAATATACATAGTTACCTAATCACAATAACAACAAACATATATACGTATAGGAACGTCCACAAACAAGAAGACCTATAAGCATCGAACAAAAACAAACTCTAAAAATATTTACAATTTAAAATTCATACAATTAAAACAAAGCAACTTCAATTATAATATACTGATAATATCATAATAAATAAAACACAAAAAATTATATTTTAGTTTAAAACAACTATAAAAATATTTTTTTTTATTTTTCTTAAAAAAAATAGTTATAATATTTTTTTTTATTTTTATTTATATTTATAAACTGTAATACAACTTGAAGAATATAACTCACATCAAATGTTATACGATAAAATGAACATCATGGACAAAGAAAATACAGAACAATCGTCACAAGACCAAGCAACCGAAATTTATTCAACAAACATCAAATTGCCAAGCGTATGGAGACATCAGATACAATTATGGTTTTTCACCATAGAAGCACAATTTTCAAACGCAAGAATAACTAAGGATGAATCCAAATATAATCATGTATTAGCCGCATTAGATCCAGAAACCATGTCATGCGTCGCTGACGTCATACAATTTCCGCCAAGTATGGATAAATACAAAAACCTCAAACTCACACTTCTGAACCGTCTACAAGAGTCTGAAGAGAGAAGACTCACCCAATTACTCCATGGAATACAATTAGGAGACAAGACACCATCAGAACTATTGCGAAGGATGAAAAGCCTAGCTGGACCAACATTAAATAACAACACGTTAATTACAAGATTATGGATAGAACGACTACCTCATCGTATACAAGAAATAATTTCAGCCATTAATACAGATGACGTCACAGTACTAGCCACAACAGCAGACAGAATAATGGAAGTCAACAGTAGAACTGACGTGCAAGCAGTAAACCTACCATCAACTTCTTCATTGAGCAACTCAGCAACAAGCGACCAAAGCACAGTAAACCTACTTTGTACAATGCAGCAACAAATACAAATGCTAACCGACAAAATAATGGGACTTGAAATTCAACAGAGGCAATCAAGACCATTCTACAGAAATAATCAACGCGACCATTCAAGATCAAGATCCACCAGCCCAAATAGATATCAAAAATATAATAATAATTATAATCGGCAAAACAAACGCAATTTTAAATACAATTATAATAACAATAACTTCCAACAAATGTCAAATAATAATAATAATAACAACTACCAGCAAACGCGTAATAATAATAACGATAACGTCAAGCCGCTGGATATATGTATACCACATCAAAAATATGGAAGTCAAGCAAAATACTGTCGACAGCCTTGCACCTATAACCATCCGGAAAACTAAAAATGCGACAGGTGTGTGAGACAACACCGTCGCAAATGAAGCATCGTCTCTTTCTACCAGATATAATCACGGGCGTGCAATATCTTATCGACACAGGAGCCGAAATAAGCATCATACCAAGATACCTAAAAAACGACAAGGCAACCATCGCTACAGACAGTATCATCACTCCTATTTACGCAGCAAATGGAACAATAATACCTTCATATGGACACCGAATTATCAACTTAAATCTCGGATTACGCCGGAATCACAAATGGAAATTTATAGTCGCCGACGTAACCAAGCCGATCATAGGGGCAGATTTCTTAACCAATTATGATATATTGGTGGACTTAAAAAGAAAATTACTCATTGATAAAAAAACAGGGTTGACAAGCAAAGGAACCGTCTATAGAACAAGTGTTATAGACATAGCAACAGTACAGTCAACATCAAAATTCCAAAAAATTATACGAAAATACCCAAGTTTAACAAGAGCAGATATGGCACAAAAAGGATCAAAAACAAATATTACTCATCACATTCAAACCAGAGGACCACCCGTCACAACCAAAATGAGAAGGCTCAACCCATTACAATTAGAAATAGCAAAAAAGGAATTCGCATATATGATCGAACAGGGAATATGTCGCCCTTCGAAAAGCAATTGGTCAAGCCCTTTGCATATGGTAAAAAAGCCAGATGGAAATTATAGAATGTGTGGAGATTACCGACGCCTAAATTCAATAACAAAACCGGACAAGTACCCGATTCCACAACTTCAAGACTTCTCACATAAACTACACGATGCAAAAATATTCACTAAAATAGACCTCTCAAGAGCATATAACCAAATAAACATGGAAGAAGAAGACATCCAAAAAACCGCCCTACTAACGCCATTTGGACTGTATGAATTCACGAAAATGCCACCAGGACTGTCCAACGCCGCACAAACATTTCAACGACATCTACATAACATAACAAGGGACCTAGAATACGTCTTCACGTACATTGATGACATTCTGGTCGCCTCCAGAAACATAAACGAGCATGAGAAGCATCTCGACAAACTTTTCGAAAGATTATCCGAAAACGGATTAATTATCAACCAGGATAAATGCAAATTCGGCGTAGAAGAAGTACACTTTTTGGGTTACCGAATCAACAAAAACGGAAGTACACCAATACCAGAAAAAGTGGAAGCAATAATAAAAATTGAACCCCCAAAGGACGCAAAAGGACTCCGACGTTTCATGGGCATGCTAAATTTTTATAGAAAATTTTTGCCAAACGCAGCCGAAACGCAAAAAATATTATTCGACCAATTAAAAGGGTACACCAAAAATGATAAAAGAAAACTACAATGGACAACTGAATTAAAAAAAGCGTTCGACAAATGTAAGCAAGATTTGACACAAGCCGCACTACTCGTACACATAAACTCCTCGGCAGAGATAGCAATAATGGTCGACGCATCAGATCACGCCATGGGCGCAGCACTTCAACAAAAAACGGATAACAGCTGGCAACCTATATCATTTTTCTCCAGAAAATTTAATAGCGCACAAGAAAAGTACAGTACGTATGACCGAGAACTCACCGCCATCTACGAGGCGATTAAATATTTCAGACCACAAATAGAAGGAAGAAACTTTGTAATAATCACCGATCACAAACCGTTAATTTTCGCCTTTAATAAAATCAAGCTCAACTCTCCTAGACAAGAAAGACAGCTGGATTATATAAGTCAATTCACCACGCGCATCAAACACATATCAGGCGAAGAAAACATAGTCGCAGATACTCTATCAAGAATCGAAGAGATAGAAATAACATCAAACATCGACTATATTAAAATGGCAAGAGAACAACTCACAGACAAAGAGCTCAAGAAAATGCAGGAAAATTCATCTCTATCACTAAAGAAAATCTCAATACCTAACACTAACAAAATGTTATGGTGTGACATCTCAACCAACACGTTACGACCATATGTACCAATCACAATGCGAGAAGAAGTAATACTATCAGTACATAAATTAAGTCACCCCGGAGTAAAAACAACATCAAAGTTATTAAAACATAAATATATTTGGCCCAACATTGACAAAACAGTAAAAAATGTCGTGAACAACTGCATCGAATGCCAAACTTCGAAAATTCATCGCCACACTGTAACACCTTTGAAACAATACAAACCAGCAGATGGAAGGTTCAAGAATATACACATAGACCTGGTGGGGCCGCTAACTCCATCCAGAGACTACATATACCTGCTGACGATAATTGATCGCTACACAAGATGGCCCGAAGCGATCCCATTAAAAGACATGTCTGCAGAAACCGTTGCAGACGCTCTCATGTATAATTGGATAGCAAGATTTGGCGTCCCGAATTCAATCACGACCGATCAAGGCCGACAATTCGAAAGCTCACTATTCAATAAACTGATGAATAAGCTCGGAATAATACATAACAGAACGACTGCATACCACCCACAATCGAATGGGATGATCGAACGTTGGCACCGCTCATTAAAAACATCACTAATGGCCGCAGGAAACATATCATGGTCGACGACATTACCACTGACACTCCTAGGACTACGAACCGTAATCAAGGAGGGGTCAGACTATACACCAGCAGAGATGACATACGGAACAACCCTCAGACTCCCCGGAGACTTCTTCGAAGATGGACCACCTGAGGAGCAAAACACCTATGGACATAAACTACAGCAAACAATGTCAGAAATCCGACCTATCCCAATAGCAAATCACGGGAGAAAAAAAACATTTGTGCACAAACAAATGGCAAACACCAAATATGTCTTCATAAGACATGATGCTGTGAGACGACCTCTACAAAAACCATATGACGGACCATACTTGTTAATAAAGAAGGATGACAAAACGGCTACCATCACAATCAATGGTAAAAACAAACAAGTATCATTGGACAGACTCAAACCAGCATTCTTCCTGAACGAGAACACAGACTACGGCGTAGAACCAAGCAGTAGACACACCACCTCTACAGAACAGAGATGGACGTCCACGCCACAGACGCACCAAGCCACTACGCCAGATGACACTTCAGATGACACTTCAGATGACACTCCAGATGCCACCCCAGAACGGCAACCACATACAACCACTAGAGCCGGAAGACGAGTATATTTCCCGGAGCGATTCACCAGCTACAAATATTTCTAAGCTGAGTAATTTTTAATCATTTTTATAACCTGAATAATTTCTATTTTTAATTTCTGTATAATTGTAATATGTATTCAATATAGATAAAAAATTTGGTCAATATGCAACTAATATTTGAATATAAAATCTTATAAAATTCCAACTTGACCAAATCAAAATAAGAAAATGCTGTATAATAAGAAAATGCTGTATACTAAGAAAATGCTGTATAATAAGAAAATGCTGTATACTAAGAAAATGCTGTATAGAAATGTAAATTTAATTGTAATTTTATCTTCTTGTTCAAATTACAGTACATATAAAAAAGTACATTGAACAAGTTAATATAAACAATATTTTTTTTTAGAAATGTATAAGTATAGAAATAAGAACATGATAAATATATGACCTCTAAATTTTTATTGGTAAAATAAACTGCTATATATATATGTAATGCCATTTCAGGTAACCAATATAAAATTTCTTTGTATTTAAAAAAAAACACATGTCATTGTTACAGACAATCAGAGGAAATGCTGAGGAACGGACCAGGGTGGCGCTATCCAGCTGGCAGGGGGGTGATGTAGCGGGTGCAACCAGCCGAGTTGACCACCCACTTCAAGGAGTAGGGGGACGTCGGCCGGCTATTTAAGATCCTGCACATCACGTTCCCGTCGTTCAGTTTAACCAAGGCCAGCGGTAGATCGTCACTCTGCTCGACTCACATTTCGATTCCGCGCATTCATCGATCTATTTTATTTAAATTATTTAATAGTCAATTATTGAAGTATATACCAATCTTGAATTATAATTAGAGTCAAACTATCAAATAAACACGTAAGTCAAATTCAAACTATTTTAATACCTGTCTGTAATATCAATTAATTTATATTTCATATGATAAATTTATAAATGTTTTATGGTGTGGCGTGGGTACCTCATTCTGCTGTGTAACGTTCTTTAATTAGCTTGCAACTAATTACCGAGTTACGCACGGCAGGATCAAGTACACACGCGACATCATTTCGCGTTGGATTTGGGGAACAGGCGACAGGTTATCACCTAGTGCCTTTCTAGACCGGAGCACCCTTCTGTAAATAAATAAATTAACATTAAAATCCAATTCCCAACCTAGCGCGAAAGAGTTATGCGAAGTCCGAAATGTATAAAAGATAAAGATGGTTGTATGGTTATAGACGAAGAAAAAGTCAAGGAAAGATGGATGGAATACTTTGAAGAGTTGTAAGAAAGCACACAGTGCGAAATTCTGATGAGATGAACAATAGGATACCATGAAATGAATGTGAGAATGAAAGCGAGAAAATTTCAATGAAGATGTCAGAGAAGCAGTAACGCATGCACATACAGGAAAGGCCTCGGGATTTGACTGTATACCAACCGAATTTATCAAATATGGTGCTGAAAAGACGATGGAGTGGTGTCATTGCCTCTTCAAAAAATAAATTAATAAATGTTGGGAGACAAGACGTACCCCGTCAGATTGGAGAAACGTAGTGAATGTGCCCCTTTTTAAGAAAGGGTCAAAATTAGATTAAAAAAACTACCGGGCTAACAGTCTGCTGAGTTCGGTTGGAAAATTGTATGCTAGGATACTGGACCAAAAGTTGAGGTTACAGCAAATGAGGTATGGGATGCACAAGTAGTGAATGTTGGAGGTAGAGGTTGCATCGAGCAAATCTTTTCCTTTCGAAAGACGACTGAAAAGGTTCTGGCAAAAAACCAGAAACTTTTCTGTGCTTTCGTAGACCTGGATAAGGCCTACGAGTCCGTGAAAAGCTTTGGAACGTGCTATCAGTGTATGGAGCGGGAGGCAGGTTAATTAGGGCAATATCATCTCTCTACGAAGAAAGCCAAGCCTTTGTGAGGATTGAAAACTCTCTTACAGGATGGTTATCCATTAATAAGGGAGTGAAGCAAGGGTGCGTATTATCACCGTGGCTCTTTAATTTATACATACTTTGACTTCTGTGAAAGAGCACTTAAGAATGAGAACATTGGGTTGAAACTGGAAGATGTTACTCTATGTGATCTAATGTTAAAATAGTAATCGATGGATGCATGAAAAATGGACTGAGAATGAATGCAACTAAATCTAAAATGATGGTATTTGAGAAGGACAAAAGACGAACAAAATGCGAGATACGAGTGGAGAATGTACAATTAGAACAAGTCGATGAATATTTATACTTAGGAAGCATGTTTCACCATGATGGAAGACTGGAAAAAGACATTGAAAGGAGAGTAACAGCAGGGAATAGAGTGAAGAGTAAAGAAATATCGTAAGTAAGATGAAAATAAATGTCCTAAGGTATTGTGGCCACATAGAAAGAGTAATGACACTCTGACAAAAAAGTATATAAGGCTGATAAAAGAGGAACGAAAAGTAGAAGTCGGCCAAGGAAAATTTGGCACGATCACAAAAATGGAATTTTGAAAGATGGAGACGTAAGAACTAAGAATAACAAGAACGTGTATGAGAATACGCATGATCGTGAACGAAGCGAAAATATATGTCAAGAGAGAGGAGTCTGGCGTTCGGTTCTCTCTGCCTACCCCAAATAGGGAAAGGGTGTGATGGTATGGAATAGATTAGCATGACGCGCTCCTCTTACCACGGTTGTGCATAGACTAACGTCACAACGAGACAGTGCCGCTGTTTATAGCATTTAAGTAACGACAATTTGCTCCCTTAAATTTACAGCTAACAAACCACTTCTGTACTTTTGGTATTTATTTTATTTGATTAACAGACAATCATAATAAAAATATGATTGCAGTAAAATGATTAACACGTTGAAAATTATTAAAGATGTGTGAAGCAAATTGTCTAACGTGCCGAAAGTAGTAAAAATGAAATGGGTTTATTTGACTAAAACGCCATTGGCTTATTTTGTCTAGTGAGTATAAAAGACTAACACGCCGAATGTAGTATACATGAAATGGGTTTTATTGACTAACCATCAGTGACATACTATTTTCGAGTAAGGATTAAAGGCTAACGTGCCGTAAAAAAATGATATAATCGAGAAAAAACTCTAAACAGATATATCGAAAAATTATCAATCAAGAATAAAATCTAATAAGCTCAGATTGTTGAAATCATAAAAAGGCAAGGTGCCTAAAATCAAAATATCATTTCTCAACTCATAGCTAACTGAAGTTTAAAAAAAAACACAGTATTTTGTGTCGTTTTAGCCATAGTATCTTTTTATATCTTCTTAAACTGTAAGCATTTTAAAATGACTAATACGCCAAAAAAGTAATTTGATCGTCGTGAAACCAAAACCATTCGACGCAGAAAAAAAAGACGATTCCAACGGTGTATATAACTCAATATCGCCAAAATTGGCGTGTTAGTCAATTAGCCTTTCCACCGTCGATATATTTAATCGATTATTTTTTTAAAAGCATATACGCAAACACTGGATTTTTTCTCTGTCGGGAGTCAAATGATATTTTTACTGACAAACTTTTTAACATCTCAATAGAGATGAAGTTAGGATATTATAGAAGAACCAGGAACTCAAGGCACCTACAGAGCATACGACCTGTCATCAGTTGGTTTACGTGATCACTTTATGTGCTTGCGCAACGTTCACGAAAACCAGCCGATTTTTGTTAATTTATTTAATAAATATGAATAAAAATTCAAATATGTCAAATACCAAAAACACATAAAACTACACAATAAAAATATATGTAGACAGAAATAAGAATTAAAGAGAATAAATACAATTAGATATTTAAAAAAATATATAATATGCAAATTTGAGCATAAAATTGATTATGAAAAATAAAAGCATAGTTATAAAACACATAAAATTATTCACAGTAAAAATAGAAAAGTTAAAAAAGCATATTATTAATGATAAGTTATAATAAATAATAGCACAAGTAATAAATCTAAAATAATAATGGACAGTAAAATTAAACGTAAAAAAGAGCACATTATTAACTATAATAAATAACAGTAGGACACGTAATAAATACAATAAATAATTATAAGTAAAAATTGTAAACGTAATAAAAAAGCATATTAATAATTTTGACAAATTAACACAAGTTATAAATTCATGTAAGAATTTTCAGAAAAAATAGTAATGTGGAAAAAATAGCACAAAAATTATAAATGCAAGAAATTATTACAGTTAAAGAGCATATTTTCTAATTAATTATAAATGTAGAGGGAATCTGGAAGCAATAATGACAGATTTACTAATTAAAATCCTACACTGAAAGCTATTTCACACGATAAGATGAAATTAAAAGAATATATTGGTTTAATTATTTTAATGTTAGGTAGCAGTGTTACTAAATTAAAATAAATTTTAAATTATTGTAGGTAATTTAACAAATATTAAAATGTAGATCATATTTTAATACAAATAGTTGAGGTATTTTTAATATTGAAGTAGCAATCTTTGAGGACGCCATTGAAGTATAAATGTAAAGTTTCTTACTCGTGAAAACTAATTCCGCTGTTGGGATACCAAATGTTTTGACATCCAAAAGAGCTGCAGTATTTAACCATCGTCTTTATTTCTTTTAATTTATAGAAAGAAAAACAAATAATATCAAAAACAGACGTAAAACAACACGTCGAACTCAGGAAAACACACCAACTGACAGCCAAACTCTAATATGAATTGACGCTTAGAAAGAGACGCGAGTCCCACTTGCAGCGGCTATATTCGCACACCAGATCGGCACAAAATGATGTGTTTTGTTCTATGGACAATAGCACTCCAGTATACCTATAGCTCATTGGGAATATTAGTCCATTACGTAAAAATAACGTAAAAATTATTTCTCAATACAGATATTTTTTTCATATGGCAACCCACCTATTTTTAAGCACGGAAATAAGGATTATTATGGTAACACTCAAAATGTTGACAAAAGTGTCTATTTATCAGCACGAATTCTCGTTTTGACAGCTGTCAGCTGGTTTTCGTATTGGTTCTTGGCTGGTCGATCGGGATTTTATTTTATAAAACATTGTATGGCTATAATAAGCAATGAAAGTTCCGTTTAGATGATTTAATTTCAAAATTTGTGAGGTATAACTATATTTTTGTACCGTGTTGTAGGAAAACTGTTGACAAGTAAGGAGACCTCTCGTCAAAACTTAACTTGTTTCGATTGTCAATTTGTGAACATTGTTTTTAAAAATTGAATACGCCCATGGCAGTTCTGGTATTTGCCATAATGACCAATATCAGCGACCGCTCATCTGTCCTACTCACAGAAATATTCCTTCTCAAACGAATATACAATATGATAATGCGTAATACATATTAACAAATTAATTGTATTCCCGTTTTTATTTCTTGGTGCAGATTTGTATACACTCTGTTTGAACAAAATTCCATTTTCCTAAATTAATAACTGATTTATTAAACAAAAACTATATAAGTACGTACTTATGATGTACATATGCCAGTCGAATGGTAAATTTGACATATTTGATGTTTCAGAAACGAGTTTGTATCAATGCTCTCCATAGATAGCTGTGCGGTAGACAGATAACTGTAATATATAAACATGAAAAGCTGATCAAACTAAGCTTATGATCAACAAAAGGAATTATTACAAATACCTATGTAATATAGGAATATGACATGAAAGTATCACCTTCTTGTTTTTTTAACTGACCGTATGGTCTCTGATACAGAAAGTATGCTTCCTGAGATGATGAAATCCAACTGTTCTTCCATTTCTTAGGTGGTTTTCCAGGTGGAGGATGTCCAAATAGAATCTTTTATGTTACACATTTTTCATATATCCACGTTACGGACACAATCTCGAAAGGTTGTTCCAGCGACAGATCTCAAGACCTTTATTTCTGATGTTCTAAGAAGTGCTTTGGTCCGAACAGTGCCAACCCGTGGTTCTACAGAAGAGTCATGATCAGTCGAACGCATGTCTTATATTATATTCTAACCTTACCGTCAATGTTACGACAAATGTTGGATTTTCCAAACCAATTGCCTATGACACCCTAATACAGTGCACGCTTTGTTCTCCATATAAATCATGTTTCATATCTTTTGAAAATCTGGCCCAATATTATTTATTTTATTTATTTGTTAACAATAATAGTTTTTTTTACAAAATAAAGGTATAAATTTTACACGAAAGGTAATATAACAAATAAACTAATAATAGATTTTCACTTGAAAAGTAATGCTTAAAAATATGTATAAGCATATGTACAAACCTTATGGGCCGTTTCCATGCTCGCCTTGACTCGGCGAGACATCCCGAGCTCCAACGTGTAAATAGGGTGTTTGGATAGGCTCGCGTGGTCTCGCCCGGGCTCGCGCCCGATCCGATCGAGTGTCGGTATTTTGGCACGAGTCAAAGGGGGTTTGCGGACTTTGTGGCAGACGTTTGCGAGTCATTTGCACGTTGGCCCTGACATTAGAATCGTTTGAGCTCTGGCGCTGGAAAGACGTATCGGAATTTTGACAACTGACATCCAAAATTATAATAACACGTATTTTGCACCTGGAATTTGAATATTCAAAGTTATATTTATGATTATAGTTTATCTGATTATGAATTATTTAGGATTAAATATATTATGATGTGAAAACATTCATTTTAATATTTTTATATTTATTTATATGTTTTATAATAAAATACATTTATTCAATCATGTTATTTTATTTATTAATTAATACATCATATGCATAAAATTAATATCAAATAGTGGATTTATTGAAAAATTAAATAAAATAGTATATACATACTAGTTGCATGTATGTATGAATGTATGTATGTATGAATGCATGTTTGTATGTATGTATAGGTTGCCAAATTAGTATAGGTATTGGCATACAATTAGAACAACCCAAATAAATAAATAATGATTAAAATTTTTTTTTTATAATTTGATATGCATTTCTTTTAGAATTTTTAAATAATAATTATTGAAAAATGTCCATTGTTTGATTAAGAACATGTACATGTAGAGATAATTGAAAAAATCCTATATTATAATAAAAATACGTAAGGCCAAAAGTTATGGCCGACATAACCTCAACGTCCATCATGTTTGCCGCTTCAAAGCATACTGACGGGCTCGCGAGCATGTAAATAGTGTAGACTTTTAAGCCGTTTACACGCTCGCCGAGACGTTGGCCGCGCCTATACCAACGTTTAAATCCGGCTTTAGGTACAAACGATAATTTAAAAAAAATGGTGGTGTTTTGGGTTTTCAAATTTAGTACATTTCGTCATTTTTTATTTCATTAGTTTATAGCTAATTCTATTAAAATTATTCAACCAAGTACTAATTTGGTTATTATCGAATATTTTCTGGAAAATTTATTGAGTGCTGTCCACACTTTTTAATACGTGGCAACATTTCGTATTGCCGAATATCCATTGCCTAAAAATAAACAAATTGGTGTTCTTTTTGTCTTGGCAACATTGAACGTTTAAAATCGAAGTATGTGACGCTTGGCCTTCCGGCCTCCTATTTCGTCATTGTCCAATAGCAAGTTCTAGAATCATCGTAGTAATATATGACGTGTATCAATATCAACTTGAATAATTTAATTATTTGCAATTTAAAGTGTTATCATTCTATTTCCAGTTTGGAAGTGAACTATCACAAGCTCCACAATGGCGGCGACATTTAGATCTTTTACGAATTCGTTTTCTAATAAGCTGTGAGTTTACAAATAAGTGTATTTAGAAGTGATGTGTTGTTGTGTATTTATTACGCGTTTACGTGATGTGATTTTTTTATTTTTTTCAGCGAACCTCAAGTTCGTTCCCATCTGAAAAATGTTTACGCCTGTTTGTCAATGACATCGGTAGCTGCAGCTGCTGGTGCTTATGTTGATATAACCACAAATTGGATAAATGCTGGTCTTCTCACAACCCTTGCAGCTCTAGGTCTCATTTTGCTCTTGACGTCCACACCAGATAATGGAAAAAATACCAAACTGAGATTAGGATACCTGATTGGTTTCGGGTTTTTGTCAGGTAAATAAAGATACTTAATTCCATTTGAAACTCCAAATATGAGTTGAACAATGTCAAAATATTTCTGTTGGCCACAAAGCGTTCTAGAAATTTAGTTACGCAAAAGAATTTTCTAATGACGAGCCATATTCACTTGACAGGTTTATTGCGCTTTGATAAGAATAAATTATGAAATAAATTTAATTATTTCATTCTAAATTACTTCAACAGTGTCAAGTTATGCTTTTATTCGAATTTAAATCTGAAAAGCTTTACTATTTTTATTATGTCCAAAATAATGATGTAAAAACCTTTTATGTCAAACTTCCAAGATGACATTTGGTCAAATGACTTACAGATTGTATTTATTTCATACATAACCACATTTTCATTTATTCTATTTTATTAGTTTTTCCCGTGAATGTTTTATAGGCACGAAAGTTATTGAAGTTAAATGCATGACTAGCGACCTTGAAATACTAGTGAATAGTTACCACGAAAACAATTGCAATTTATAAGTGACTGATTTAAACATCATCTTATGGAACTATATTTGTATTATTAATTTTGAGAAAAATGAAACTATCTTTGAATTCATAACTGACATAAACGTAAACCTGTAAAAGTCAGTGTTAGTTAAAAGGTCTAAGGATAATTACCATAGATGGGTCGATGGCAGAGCGGTTAGTGCGCTGGGCTAGTAATCCAGTGATCGCGAGTTCGAATCCTGCCTCGACCAATTTCGTTCACCTATAGCACAAGCATTTATTTGCTTATTTTAGGGAACGTAGGAAGATGTATATGTACTTGTTTAACAAGGACATATTCATTTTTATATATAATTAATTTAATTTAATATTATTAAGAAGGATCTCTCTCACTCGCTTGTGTGAAGCAATAGAAGTTATATTATGATTCAGCGTAATTATTGCAACACATGGAAGTAGGTTTCATCATACATTGTGTAAATAATATAAGAATAATAATAATAAACACTTCTTTGCGCCATGCACAAGTGGCGAGTTTATTGCCGTATGGCAATTTCTTCCAACTAACCAGTGTTTTCAGCCCAGAGAAGCAATATTTGCGTGAGAAATGAATTTAAATAAATTTCTCCTCTAGTGGGAATCGAACCCAGGACGCCCGCACAGAAACCGAACGGCTTACCAACTGTGCCACGGCGGTCGGCCATTATATTACGTTTGTAGCACTTTAAATTAATTTTGCTATGAGGCACCGACAAAAAGTGCTTACACTATTTTCTCTTATCATCATTTTAGAGCCGGGTAATCAAAAATACAACAGGCAACATAACATCTCATATATGTAGTTCAGTAATGATGTTCACCACCCATACTGAATGTAGTGCCTTTTTAGGTGAGACGAAGCAGGTGTGTAAAGCACACCTGTCGCTGGTTACCCCACAATAGTATATGCCATGATGGTGTGTATTAATGAATTACTAGTTGCGATCATATCGCAGGTTTCATCATTTGATATTCTGAATTTCATAATCTCTTGTCCATTTTTCTGAGATTTTCTTTTATTGTGTAATAGTTGTTTTAGTAAAAATTTCATTTCTAAACACACTGTGATAAGTAAAAATAACAATTTTCCTATTGCCATTATAAAATGTACTTTGCTCCCATGATGTGGCATTTTTGTTGGAGTTAGTTGTTATTGAAATATGATGCTAGTTCTTAACTATGTTGACCTTGTAGAATTTCATTGAAGGTATGGTTATACAAATAAATTAGTGAATTTTTTTTATGTACATGTATTTGCATAGTTGCATACTTTTGTTGTAATGGCTGACCTGATTATTTCAAAATGTAAACAATACTATAGTCATCCCAACCTTAATTTATTTTAGTGAGACATTGCCATGGTATATGAAGATGGAATAACGGCAATAGAAATGAAGTATTTTACACAAATTAGTGGCAAAAATATGACACATGACTTTCGTGAAGTCTGTAAAAGTTATGTTCTATGATCAAATAACTATCCTGTTGCATTTCTTAGTTGGTTACTATTTGCATAGAGTAAGCAGTTCCTAAAAATTTTATTCCGAAGGTTCCATCATGAATTAATTAGCCTGTTATAAACCTCCTCAGAATTAATGTGCTTCTCAGAATTCTGTGTTTAATCATCGATATTGCATTTCGTTTTGGATAGTTGCTGTGATAAGCTAAATGCTTGTTCAGGTTCTATGATAAGAAATTATGTTTATACTATATATCTTCAATGCCTCTGTCAGTGGTCTATAAGCAGTTGACGATAGATGACACTAATTATGCATTGCTACAATACATTACAAGAAATAAAAAAAAATCTGAACTATGCATTGTTGACTGTAGATAAGATCTTAAATGAAATGTAGATTCTTTTTATCATTAAAATGAGTTCTGCATCTCTATTTACAGAATATATTAATCTTTACGGGTTAGACAGAGATAATCAGGCATCACACTTATAATGATCTATCTATTGCATCCGTTTACATTTCATGCTTCGTCTACTATTAAATTCCATTCCATTAAATTATAAATTCCATTTATTATGTGATCTTGCCAACTTTTCCTTGGCCGACCTCTACGAACATAGATTACCAAAAAGCCTATGATAGTGTCCCCCACTCATGGTTAGTAAAAGTTCTAGACATATACAAAATTGACATAAAACTTATAGAATTTTTAAAACAAATAATAAACACCTGGAACATGACAATATACCTAAAACTAAACAACAAAATGATAAAATCAAAACAAATAAACATTAAAACCGGAATCTTTCAAGGTGACTCCCTAAGTGCACTATGGTTCTGTATCTCCCGCAACCCACTCTTCAAGATGCTTAGCAAAAGCAAACTTGGCTACAAAATCACAACACACAACTTAAATACCAATCCTATAAAAATCAACCACCATACATGGACGATTTAAAACTATATGGCAAAAATAATGACGAACTAAAACAACTAATTTATAAAACTGAACGCTTTAGTAATGACATAAAAATGAAATTCGGTATTGATAAATGCAACACATGCTCAATAGTAAGAGGAAAACCCAAGGAACACACGGGAAGCACCTTAACAGATACGAATGAAATAATACGCGCAATGGACGAAGATGAATTTTATAAATACTTGGGAATTCTCCAGAACCCAAGCATAAAAGATAAAAGAAACCACCAAAAATGAATACCTTAAAAGACTAAATATCCTCCTCAAAACACAACTAATTGGAAAAAATATGACTAAAGCAATAAACACATACGCAATACCAGTACTAACATATATATTTGGAATAATTAAATGGACCAATACGGAACTTGACGATCTCAACATTAAACTCAGAACAACATCATCAAAACATAGAATTCACCACGAACATATAGCAATAGAAAGATTCACACTGCCAAGACAGGAAGGAGGAAGAGGACTCAGACATAAAAAATCTACACCATACACAAATAAATAACTTAAGGCAATACTTCTACACCAAACGAAATAGCCTAATACATAACGAAATCATAAACATAGATCACACGTACTCACCACTTACACTTAACGACAATGAACGTAATCTAGAAATAACAACACTTGACGCAAAAATAGAAACATGGAAAAATAAAACATTACATGGAATACACCCAAATCATCTACAACAACAACATATTGATAAATCCCTTAGTAATAATTGGCTCAAACACTCAGACCTCTACGCAGAAACAGAAGGATTTATCATAGCTATTCAGGACAAAATAATAAAAACAAAAAACTATGTAAAACATATTATAAAAGACAATACAATAACAAACGACACATGTAGAAAATGCAAATTACAAAAAGAAACAATTGAACACGTAACAGGTGGCTGCTCAACTCTTGCACTGACGGAATATACAATAAGACACAATAACATCTGCAAACACATATATTTGGAACTAGCCCACAAACATAAACTTATCGAAACACACCCCAAGTGGTATTAATACACACCCCCAGCTGTAACAGAAAATGATAACTACAAATTATACTGGAATAGAGACATAATCACAGACAGAACAAACCTACATAACCGACCAGACATTACATTAATCAACAAAATACATAAACACACATATCTAATAGAAATATCGATACCAAATACAGCAAATCTACAAAAGAAACATTTAGAAAAAATAGATAAATACATACCGTTAGCAGAACAGATAAAATCACAATGGAAACAAGAAAAAGTAACAATAGTTCCAATAATATTATCGTCTACAGGCATCATACCAAAAACACTCCAAAAATATATAGACATACTAAAGTTACCCCCATACTTCATCACCAACATACAAAAAACTACAATAATCAACACATGTACAATAGTCAGAAAATTTCTGCAGGTACCACTTAAACAACTACACACAACCACACAGACACACAAACACATAGCCTCACAACTTGAGTACGCTCCGTTGTGAAGGAAATTACCGGATCATAACTGAGATCAACATGTTTGCAATAATAATAATAATAAACACTTCCTTGCACCCTGCGCAAATGGCGAGAATATTGCTGTATGGCAATTTCTTCCAACTAACCAGTGTTTCCAGCCCAGAGAAGCAATATTTGCATGAGAAATGAATTTAAATAAATTTCTCCTCTGCTGGGAATCGAACCCAGGACGCCCGCACAGAAACCGAACAGCTTATCAACTGTACCACGACGGTCAGCACATATATACTTATTTGTCAGACAGTCATCACTCATCCTTTCTATGTGGCCAAACCACCTTAGGGCGTTTATTTTCATCTTACTTACGATATATTTTTCAGTCATATATTTTCGTCTAATATCTTTATTTCTTATTCTATCATATTTTACCACATATTCGTCTTAGTGACCTTATTTCAACCGCGTTAATTCTACTTTCATGCGTCTTCTGCCATGTCCATGTCTCACTAGCATCTATTAGAGTCGGTACGATGATATTGTGTGACGCGAGCTTCGATCGTAATATGTGTATTCTAAAGACCAAGAGAAGTGATCACATAACCCCAAAAATATGCTTAAATCTGTAAAGCAATTGCTGACTTAAGTTAGCTGGCTAAAGCCATGTAGAAATCTATAAACTCTTCAAAAAAATTTATGAACCATTGGTGTATGAATAAATTTAAAAAAAAATAATTATAAAAGTCTGTTTTTTTATGAATAACATTTTGATTGACATAATTTATAAATTCATTTGTAAATCTCCAACCTCGAAACAGACGTAGTCCTAGTGAGGTTGGGATAGTATTTATAAATGTCGAGATGATATAAATATGTAAATAAATAAATTTTTGTGAAAGAGAAGCGACATATTTGATTTCAGACATTTGTGAATATTACTAAAGATTTATAATGGAGATATTAGATGGGTGGTGGTGGAGCTGTTAGCGCACTGAGTAAGTAATCCAGTGGTCGCGAGTTTGAATCCTGCCACGAACGATTTTGTTCACTTAAGCATCATATGCTTAATTTAGGCAATGTATGAGGATGTAGTGGCAGGGTTTAAACCAGCCGGACACGTAAATTAATTAACTAGTGGAGATCCATTTGAGGAATAGCATAAACTGTTAGTACATTATCTTTATTTTACTAGCCATGTGTGGTTATTGTTTTATTTGAGATACCTTCGACTATCTGTGTTCAACCACACTTTAAATAAATTCCATTACCATAATGTATGTACATATGAATAACTCATATATTATGAGATTAATCTTTCGTCTGTCAGTTGATTAGAACCTTTGTGTGGTTGCAAATAGATAACAGGGGTCCATTTTTTTTTCAATGTTATCATAAGATTGTAAATACTTGTGTTATTTATCATAAAATTTATTACTCTCCACACTATGTGGAGAATAGTGGAGAGTCATGATTTCACAATTTTTAAGCGTATTTTTTTACATCAATTTCTCAACGGATATCATGTAGAGAGTGCACACTGTGAGTTTCGTCATGATGTGTTTGTATGTATGGCGTATAATTAGATAAATTTCTTATGTATGGAAAAGTTCAGTAATTTGATTTCATGTTATAGTGTAAAGAGCTTGAATTTAGAACTGATAACATAAAATTTCTTCATATGATATCACGTGTCAATATTTTCAAAATGCTCTCACACTCTTTAAAACTAAATTTATCTGCTTTTATTAAAATATTTCATACAACATAAGCATCTTTACCATATTGAAATTGTCAACATTTCAAGAAGAAAAAATGAACGCTTAATATGGTGTGGAGAGTTTAATGTTGGCCACAACCCACTTGTTTTTTATTTACATTATTTTATCTTATCTCTTTATCAGTTAAGAACTATTTGGACCTACATATTGTATTTTTTGTATACCTAACTCGCCGTCTGCTGAAGTATGCTTGAACGAATCAAACATATTTAAAAGAAAGATAATTCATCCACCACTACGTCTGATGACCCCCGATAAAAACCAATCAGCCGGCAAATCCGAACTTGTTTAGTTTGCCGGCTACTCATTACACTACTGCAAGTTTATTTCGATCTAAAAATGTAATTTATATTAGTTGCGTGTAACACATGAGATCCAACTGTCGATAGCGATAGTATGTATAGTTGAAGAATAAGTACCAAACTATAAACCCATAAATACAAATTATTTAATATTTTAAGATATTTGGTTTTCTATACAACACATGTACCTACATAGGTATGTATGTCAAGATACCCAGAATATGAAAACAGCATGATGGTATGTATGTATGTTTGGAGATTAGTATCATACTAGTCTTCTTAGATATTGTGTGTAGGCTACTGCCATACAAATTGTATGAAGCAATGTCGTTATTAAATTCAATTTTTATAAAAATTGTTAAAAAAAAAATTGAGATGTATTAATACAATTTTAATATTTTTTATAGAAAATTAAATTATCTAGTTGAGGTGTTTCGGCTTTTTTCAATATTTTTATAAAATTTGGAGATATAGGCAGTTAAACTCATAAATTTATCATAAAAAAAATATTTTTCTTAATAAAAAATGTTTGAGAAACTCTGTAATTTAAAAAAAAAACAATTTGAGATTTTGTATTTGTCTATGTTTATACCAATTTTCAGCGTTATAGCTTTTATGGTTTCTGAGATATAATTTCAAAATTTTCAAAAGTTGATGACCCCTGACTGAAACGAAAATTCACAATTCTGAGTATAAAAGTTTTGTAGGCCTATAACTGTTTATATATTCTGAAAATTTGGGCTCTGTAAATTTAGCGGATCAAAAGTTATAAGGGTGGGACGGATACACAGACACACACACACACACAAACTCACATAAAATATTCTACTCCGAATTCTGAGTAAATCCATGCATGGGAACATATATGCTGCGAGGCCTCTAGTTGGTGTTATTAGCATGCAAAAAGTCCACTACGCCATACAAAATGTTCCTTCGTACACGCATCTTGGCTTAATAATGTCGATTCATTCAGAGAATTGAATTCTCATGAACGAATCGACAGTTGGAAAAATAATTACTTGTACTTAATCAGTAGACATACGTTGTTATAACAACTCCTTTTATGACTCGTTATTATTTTTGGAGAAACAAATCGTCAATGCCGGCATCGTTCGAGAACACCGGTAATGTAAACAGATAAATGTCCAAGGTAGTTGTCCAAATAATTCTGGTCCGACATTATCCAGTCCAAATAATTCTGACCCATTTTGGGGCTAGGTTGCGGCCATAGGGGCCTAGCCAGTAAAGTTGGGGGTGGCCGCAGCCCAATCCTAGGATTCTGGACAAAAAATTGGTGCCTCCTTCAATTCTTACCTATTCAAGAGAAGGGCAGATGCCTTAATGTCTCGCTCGATGGTGACTCATCACACGCCCCGAGGATCCAGCCTGCATCATTCACTGGGCATGGAAATCGAAGAAGTGAAAGTACCTTCTATGTGGTGTAGTTCCTTTAAATCACCAACACAATTACTAAGGGGTGGAGGAGCCCCCTAACATGGCTCGCTTAAGTCTCTCCACAGATGAAACAGATCTAGAATTTTTTTCACACATATAGGTACTGCTTAAGTAAGTATTCTTGCATTTTTCGAAAATATTGTACACTCCTGAATTACAGCCCAAGGTGGGACCTGGCCTCCAAAATAAGTCTTAACCATTCCGATCTGTCAGCGGTTTCATGTCTCCAATTGACCACGCTCAGGGAGTCCAGATCCCCCTGGATGAGATTCATCCATCTCAGCCTGGGTGTCCCCCTACGCCTCATACCCTCTGGTCTATGGTAAAGGACCTTTCTGGTGAGCAGTTCCTCACTCATTCTTTCCACGTGTCAGCCATCTGAGTCTCCCAATACTGATAAATCCCCTGACTTCATCATTATATAGTTTGTACAGCTCGTGATTGTTTCTTATTCTTCACACACGACCCTTTATAAATAGCTCCGTTATGCTATGTTGGTCCTTGTTTTTAGTTTAGAGTCTAGGTCTCAGAGGAATATGTCAACACTGGTCTGACAATGGTATACAAAACTTACCCACTATGCCGAAAATTGTCAAGATGTTCACTGATACCTATAACTGGGGCATAGAGACAGGGCTAACGTATCCCATTACATGGGCAGGGGTAGTTGCTTCGAGAACAATAGCTACAGAAGCATTATGTTAATGTGCCACACGATGAAGCCACACAGTGAACAGGTGATTGACACCCAGCTATGATCAGTGTTAACCGTCGAAAAACCAATACGGCTTAATACTGGGTTTATCTACCACCGACAATGTTTACGATGATTATTATCACCAAAGAGTAGAAAGCAAATAAAAAGCCACATTTGATGGT
Organism: Molanna angustata; assembly: GCA_963576475.1. Classification (NCBI taxonomy): domain Eukaryota; kingdom Metazoa; phylum Arthropoda; class Insecta; order Trichoptera; family Molannidae; genus Molanna; species Molanna angustata. Next base: position 6,371,500 of record OY754970.1, on the reverse strand, counting down.
GCCTTCAGAAAAGTGGCATACCAGAAGCATACGTCAAGATAATCAACTTGTATAAGGACGTTGGGTCTTTTGTTCGCACTGCTGTAGGAGCACGGCAAAATCATTACCAGTCACAAGAGTCATCAAGGCTCAATGCTTAACTCCTACCTATTAAACCTAGAACTGAACATACAGAGGACGCACAAAGCATGTCTTTGTGGACCTTGTATATGCAGACGATGTTGCTAAAATGTAAGATTTTATAAATAAAATGAATTTAAATAAATAATGCAAGAAAATGACGAACAGAGAATGATCAATGTGATCTATTTTTATATGAAATTAGCAAAACCTGGCAGACGTTGTCCTGCCTATGATAATTATTTACCTCTGCTCATATAAAAATGGTTGATTTTTATCCAGAATCTTTAATTATGATTCCGTCACTTCCATCTCTTTTCAGTCCATTCCGTCCCTTTTCAGTCAATCCCGTATTTTTTTTGCCATTTTCAAATATATAAATTTATTAATTACACTTTAAAAACCCTCTGTTTTACGATGGACAAATCCCCAAAGCTTAAATGCAATTCCAAATAGAGCATTTAAATTCAAAAACCTTCTCGCATGTGCGCTGAAAAATCCCCAAAGGTTCATTGTAATTCCTAATAGATCATTTTTCAATTTTTTATATGAGATGTCGAATAAATAAATTATAATTCAATAATCTTCTCAGGTGTATGTTGAAAAAATCCCCAAAGGTTCATTGTAATTCCTAATAGATCATTTTTCAATTTTTTATATGAGATGTCGAATAAATATATAATTCAATAATCTTCTCAGTTGTGTGTTGAAAAAATCCCCAAAGGTTCATTGTAATTCCTAATAGATCATTTTTCAATTTTTTATATGAGATGTCGAATAAATATATAATTCAATAATCTTCTCAGTTGTGTGTTGAAAAAATCCCCAAAGGTTCATTGTAATTCCTAATAGATCATTTTTCAATTTTTTATATGAGATGTCGAATAAATAAATTATAATTCAATAATCTTCTCAGGTGTGTGTTGAAAAAATCCCCAAAGTTTCATGAATTTCCTTTTTTGATAATACTTGTATGTATTGTATTTGATAAAAAATACAGACGACCACTACTGTGTACTGTGTGTTGTGAAAGTTGTTTGGGCAGATATTGATTGATAATATATTATATGATACTGTACATACAATTTTATTGGTAAACTTTCTATTATTCCTTCCATCTTCCCACCTTCATTGGTGTGAATTCATAAATCAATTTGTATGTTGACAGAAAATACAGACAAATTAAACTTTTCCCTTTTAATTTAGTAAACAAGATGCCAATTAGATTTATATTGAAAAACTCCATATTCACGTTGATCAGTACTAACTTACCATTGAGCTTGTGTAATTGTATACAAAACCTCTTTACATTTAAACCTATCTATTGCACAAAAACTTGGCATATTTCGAAATAACCCAATAATGAAGTCAAATCTTAATCAGAGTCATAGCAGATCTCAACAAAAAACAATGAGTCGTAATTCCAACAGTGACAAATGGAAAGTTTGGTTGTTTTAGAGCCAAATTGCATACATTAATACAAAAACTCATTTTGAGATGTAGCAATAAGGGAAAGCTTATTTTAAATAATATATTAATTTTTAATATAATCATTTCTAAAAACAATATACCTACAATGATAATTTCAACACTTATTCATACCATCATGGTGTATCCCACAATGTAGGGTAAGCAGAGACAGATGTGCAGTTATGCATTACCTTATAAGAGGAAACACAACACATGCGTGTATCACCACACACCAGTCTCTCCACCTAAAAAGGCAATATTCAGAATGGGTGGTGAACCTCATGCAAGATGTTATTAATCTTGATTTGAGTATTTAATGTTAACCGGTTGTGCTACCTCATCTGGGTCAGCTCTGAAACCACTCCAAAGTGGTGTAAACAAACAAGTTATTATTTTAATTTATATTTATAAGATATTATTTTTCTTCTTGTATTATTGATAACCTGGCTCTTCAGCTCTCATAACTTACCAACCAATTGTACTTTAATATGAAATTGATGTACATTTAGTGAGACTGCATTTGGATATTATTGTAATTTTCAACTTACAAAAAATAAAATGTTCTGGAAAATAAAGATAGGGTTTTTTTATTGTGTTTTTTAAATATATTATTTTAAAATTTGTAGGTATGAATATGGGTCCACTTCTGAATTACGCCATTATGATTGATCCCAGTGTTGTGGTTACGGCGTTGACTGGCACCTCTCTCATCTTTGTGTCATTTACAATTGCGTCACTTTTGGCACGACGCGGACAATGGCTATATTTTGGTGGAACCCTGATGACTCTACTTACTACCGTTTCAATCCTCTCCTTGGCCAATATCTTCTTTAGATCTCAACTGCTGTTTCAGGTAATATTTTACATTATTATTATTATTATGTGTCTTGATTGTTTCGCTTAAATAAAAATTAGAAAAAATAATTGTCTACAAGACTATTAAATTGAAGCTCCTAAGAGAATTGAACCAAGAAAACAATTGTATTGATTTCATGATACACATACAAATATTAGAGCATTTTTAGCAATATGTAGTTTACAAATGGGGGAGTGCCTTGTAAGTGAAAAGTCGTGCTCTGGGGTTTGAGTTTTTTTTTTCACACATATCATGACAGCATCATAAATACGGATGATAACGTCACATGGTATTTTAAAAACATTACATATACATCGATAACTGCAAAAACTGCGCTGTCTTTATAAAATGTTTTGAAATATTGTCCATAGATATGCATATTTTGGAGTTATTTTCCATAGAGTGTGTTTTATAGACCATGACATGAATGTAATGTCGACAAACCTTTAATGATGTCATTATGAACGTTGAGGAACATCCATAATCCCCCACATGTTAATTTGTAGAATTTTTTACTTGTAAATATGGTAAAAATTCTTTAATTCCTTGGGAGGTTGAATGATTACATTCATTATTCATCCTATCTTATTGTGTCCTCCCAAGAGATGGAAGGACAGCTGGCAATCCACGTCAATCCGCTGGCAAGAAAAAGACGCATCCAATCATTAATTTTTCGAGAAAGTAGTATAACTTACATTAAAACAACTTGCTCACTCTTACTGCCAAAATTTTAACAAATTCTAGCGTATACGCATAATTTACGTGTATACGTCTAACCTACATTTGGCATAGTGTGTGGATGTCAGTGACCTGCTAAGGTGCAAATCATCAAAAGAATAATTAAATGTACATTTATATAATTTTAGACCCACATCTATCTGGGACTTGCATTAATGTGTGGTTTCATCTTGTACGACACACAATTGATTATTGAGAAATGCAACGCTGGCAGCAAAGACTTTGTATTACATTCTCTGGATCTGTTCATCGATTTCATCGGAGTCTTCAGACGTTTAGTCATAATTCTCTCACAGAAGGTAATTTTTCATTTGATTTAAATACTCTATATTTGATTACTTATTATTTTGGAAATTGCTGAAACTATCTGAGCTGGGTTGTATCAACAAAAGTAGCAGTAATACTATGGACAAAATACTTTGATTTCATAAAATTGCATTAGATTTCAATGAAACAACCAAAAGTATTGCAAAATTTAATGAAATCAAAATTATTTTCAACTATGCATTTACTTTAATCTTTGTTCGAGAAACACAGCCCAAGTGTCAGCCCACAGTCAAGAAGCAAATTGTAAGTCAGACTGATAATTGCCTATTTAGAAATTAGTGATTTTAAATAATGAGTAAGTAAATTTTCAAGATCACATTTATGTATCTAGAGTTAGGTAAAAGTACTAAATAAAGAAGTATTAAGTGGACAGATTAGAAATAAATATAAATACTTTTGAAAGAATAAGTACCTACTGTCAAAGAGAATTTTAATTGAAAATAGTCTGTAGTAATAAATTAAGAAAGCAAAGACCGTCCACAAAAAAGAAAATGATCATCTTATTTTTGAAAATAAGAATAACAAAAAGTCTACATGAGATGATGCTGAATATAGATGAAATTATTTTGTATTTTTGTATATTCTTAGTATTTATATTTAGCGGAAACATAATATACTTACAATAAAAAATAAGAGTGACAATGTTATTAACAATCGACCTTGTTATTTTCAACATTGATTTCTTATTGAGTTACGACAGGATCAAACAAATAGATTGATGTATTAACTAATATTGATAATCCTGTGATAAGTACATATTGCACTGGACTCATAATCTAACGAACCAGGGTTCAAATCAGGTTTATAAGTCTGAAAGTATTTCTTTATTGTTTGGAATCCATTTGCAAAATGAAAATTAATGGGTAGTATGTCAAATATTAATCTTTATACATAAAAATGGATGTACGTATATTTGTTTGTTTGTTTGTATGTTCGCGATGGACTCCTAAATCAACCATCCGATTGCAATGAAACTTTGGGAATTTGTTCAGCTCATTCCGGAGAAGGTTTATGCATTATAATTTTTTTATTTATTTATTCGATATCTCACAAAAACAAAATTGAAAAAAAAAAAGTTTTGCATTGAAGTGTAACTTAGTGGGTTTGTTCAGCGCACACACGAGAAGTTTTATGAATTAAATTTATTTATTTAATATCTAACACAATAATTTACAAAAATGTTCTATTTGGGATTGTCATTGAATTTTAGGGATTCGTTCAGCGCATAGCAGAAAACGCACAAAACTCGCACAAAAGCTTTTGAAAAATGATCTATTTGGTATTGCAATAAAATTTTAAATCCTAAAAAATAACATATAAATAAATCATTGATCTAATAAATAAATAAAGAAAATTTAATTAGAAAATTTATATTTTACATATTCAAAGAACAGACAAAAAACAAACCTACCCTTTGGAAATAGGAAAAAATTTGTATTCCAGAAAAACACTCTATGTAATTAACGGATCGTTAAAATCTGAAGGACTATTTAGAGCAACAGTCGATTTTAAAACATCTAGGGACGCAAACAACTTTATAAAAAATATCTCAATCTTATCAAACAGTAAATATACTGCGTTTATCCCAACATATAACCTAACCATACTAGGATTAATTAAGGGTAACCCAACAGAGTATTCAGAGAAAGATATCATTGAAATAATATCCACATCGGACAAGTCAATCTAACCAATAAAAGCCAGAAGACTTAACTACAAACCAGAATGGCGGCCATCACGATCCGTTGTAATAACATTTTCAGGACAATATTTACCGTCCCATATTTTTATGTTCTACAACGCTTTGCATGTGGAATTATATACCTATCTTACAGTCCAATGCTTTAACTGCTATCGCTTTGGTCACACAAAAGCAGCATGTAGATCACCTACCCAATGTAGTATATGCGGCGACTTACACTCCACAGGTAAATGTTCTAAAGATCCGATCTTCCATCCTGCGTAAACTGCTCAGGAAATCACAAAGCATCTAGTTTTTCATGCCCAGAACTAAACCGCCAAAAGAATATCAAGTTTTCGATGGCTTCTGAGAACTTATCATATTTCCAAGCTTCGAAAATGCACCCTCCAGCTAAAAAATCGTATGCTGAAACTATTAAAAATACATCTGGCATCAATCTGCAAACATCAAATTCATATAGTAAAACTGTTTTTAGATCAAATAAATCTCGCATACAACAAAAATCAGGGTATGACAGGGACTTACACAATTCCTTAGTTTTCAATCCAAATGGAAATTCTAAATTAAATCCTTCAAATGGGTGTGCTTTAAATTTCACCCAACAATATGAGAACCCGAATAGTTCCTTATCCAATGTTTCGTTAAAACTACAAAATGAGAATTCTTCATTTATCGAAACATTAGTTTCACTCATAATTGAAACAATGTCAAAATACCCCATTTTACCGTCCTATGCTGCAAATTTACTTGAACCATTAAAAGATCTTTTAATAAACCATCCTAAAACATCACTTACTAATGAATAAAAATACAATCTAGTTGGAATTACAGAGATATATAATTGTGATTTATTATATTACATTTAACTCATCATGGATAATACAAAAAATATAAATTTTCTTCAGTGGAATATTCACAGTATAGTAGCCAATAAAATAGAATTTATGAACATTGTAAATAAAAAATATATCTCTGTTGCAGCCATAGCCGAAACATGGCTCAAACCAAATGTACCATTACATATACCAGGTTTTAAAATAATTAGATCAGACAGGTCAGACGGACGAGCCGGTTCCGCATTGTGTATCAAAAATAATGTTTACTTTTCTGAACTTAATATTAATAATGTTCCAAACAATATACAAATAGCAGCAGCAAATATTAACAACGTCTCGGTGTTATCAGTCTACATTACTCCTGATATTATTTTCTCAGAACCCATATAGTCAGATCTCATTATACAAATTCCCACACCTATACTAATTCTAGGTGATTTCAACGGACAAATACCTTGTTGGGCAGTGGATGTACAAATCGATCGTGTTCTAATATCATCGACTTTTTGGAAGTAAACAATCTATGTTTTATTAACGACAGTAAACCTACTGGAATCACACCTCCTCACCAAAACAAAAGCGCCGTCGACTTAAGTATTTGCTTACCCTCACTTATATCCACATTATTTTGGTCAGTTCTAGATGATGCAGGTCCCAGTGATCATCTACCAATAATTATTAAATTTGACAACAATGCTCCATGCCAAATTGCTACATGTAAATCCAAAAAAATTAGATATAATACTCAAACTGCCAATTGGGACAGATTTACTCAAAATGTCGAAAACAGAATTAGGCAACTCCCTCACCCAACCACCGAAAATTCTTTGGATTGTTATGAACAATGGTCTAGAAGCATTACTGAAGCAACCAATAATACTATTAATGTTAACAAGAAAAATAAAAATAAACCTCAACCTGCCTCTTGGTGGGACGATGAATACAATAAATTAGTACGTCTAAGAAAAGCGGCCCTTAAAAAGTATAACATAAATATGTCACTAGAAACTTCTTAAATTACAAAGCAATTCAGGCATCCACAAAAAGAACCCTTAAAAACAAAAAACGTAATGATTGGAAGAGATTCTGTAGTACGCTATCACCTGATACACCCGCACCCGAAATTTGAAAAACAATAAAAAGTTTTCGATCCAACTGCAAACCCCATTCGGCCTTTCCTAACTCGCAAACATGTATAAATGATTCTAGGGTTTTTGTGTTTACAGAGTGGAAATCCATTTAAAATGAATAAATAAATAACTTTGATTTTTCCACAATATTTTTATTTATACTAACGATCGAACGTTTTCGCCAAGGTGACTTGGCATTATCAAGATCCAAACGAAACTAAAACAAAAATAAGCTAATTTCTACTTCACTCAGCATTTACAACGTTGTCACATGTGTGGGTGGAGCTGTACAAACCAAAATTATTTTTGTTATCTCGATAAAATGTATTGCCAAAAAGATGGACTGGCTATGGGACAACCATCCAGTCCATTATTGGCAGATATTTTTATGAATTTTATTGAGAATAAGTTATTTAACTGTTCAAATGGTTTATTGAAAAATGTGTTATTGTGGTATCGATATGTTGATGATGTTTTCTGTGTATGGACAGGTACAGACAGACAATTACAACAATTTCTTTCATTCATTAACACTCTACATAAAAACATACTATTCACGATGGAAATAGAAACAGACAGAATATTAAATTTTCTAGACTTAAGCATTAAAGGATCTAATACCAATAGTTCTACATTTAATATATATAGAAAACCGACATTTACGGATAACATTATACACCAATCTTCACACCACCCCATATCACACAAAATGGCAGCATTCCACTCTATGTTGACTAGATTAACATCCTTACCTACCGTTAAACAAAGAAGACTTCCAAACTGAACTAACAACAATACAAACAAACAATAGCAGTAAATAATGGCTATAAAATAGACACAATTCAAAAAATATTGAACAAAAAAATCCAAGCAAAATTAATCAAAACGTACATACATCACACTAAATCTAAAGACACACATGACAACTGGAGAAAGATTCTTTATATAGACAAATTGACATATGACCTCACCAAAAAACTACCAAAAAACATAAAACCAGCCTTCTATACAGACAACACAATCGGTAAATATCTAAAAAATAATACCACTAAAAACTCCAATAAATTATTATGCAGTGGGGTTTATGAACTAGAATGCGGAGATTGTAACTGTATATACATAGGACGAACTAGCAGAACAATTGAAACTAGACTAAACGAACATAAACGATGTCTCACCAATAACAATTTTTCTGAATACGCCAACCACATAATAGAAAATAATCACAACTTCAACAATACAAAGGTTAATATTTTACATAAACAGACTTACGGACTAAAACAAAATAATTTAGAAACTCTTGAAATAAAAAAAGCCCAAAATACTCAGAAAAACATCATCAATAATCTGGTACAACCTTCCTCCTCACCCCTTCTCCAAATGTTCCCCCTAGCCCACTGTACCACCCCCACCTCTACACCCGCCTCTACAACACCACTTTCCATACACCGCACTCACACGCATATTCAGTTTACATCCACCTGAGGAAGGGAACGGACGTTCCCGAAACATGTAGTGAACAAGTAAATAAATAAGTGGAAACATACAAAGTATAGTTTGTGTTTAATTTAAATTTAAATAATTGATTAAATATGAATTTCCACAAAGTTGAAGCCTCCACATTTGATTATTTACATATATTCGTAGTTTATTGGAATACGCAATGTTTATAATAGAACCCACTTCAAAAAACAATCTATCCAAATTAGACCGAATTCAATCGCAAGCCTTGCGATTAATAATTGGGGCTATGAAGTCATCCCTAATAAACACTCTACAAGTGGAAGTGGAAGGTTAGATCCACCATTACACTTAAGAAGACAATTGTGTGCAGATAAGTTCTTCCTCAGATATTTCGCATTTGAATCTCATCCGCTCGTCAACCTAGTCAGACAATTATTTAATGCAATAACTAATAATCATTCAAGAATCAATCGTCACAAACCATTATTAATTAATTGCTGGCAGACGTACAACAATATATTACCACATATTCACCGTTACAAATCACTGCCATTGTACACAACACCTTTTGAACATTTAATTAACATCCCAGAGGTTTTTCTGTCCTTACGCCTTATGCAAATAATCAGTTTAATAATATAATAGAGTCTAACTGGAAAAACTGGAATTTATTTTTCACAGACGGCTCAAAATCCTCTTCCCTCACCATCTACCGGTGCCGCAGTGTACAACTCTAACCTAACCATCGAGCACACCATAACCCTGCATAAACAATGTTCAGTTTTCACAGCAAAGGCTGTCGCAATACTAGAAGCACTAATAATTATTAAATCTAAATCTTGTCATAAATCTGTTGTCTTTTCCGATTGTCTAAGTGTTTTGCAAAAAATTAAAAATCCACCTTTCTCATTCCCGGTAGACGAAATATGCCTTAATATAAGATCTCAGATATATCAACTTTGCCAGAGTAATAAAAAAGTTATTTTAGCCTGGATTCCAAGTCATTGCGGAATCACAGGAAATGAAAAAGCCGACCATCTAGCTAAAAGAGCATCCGAAAATTTAGATGTAAATTACCAATTCTAAATCCCATCTTCTGATATTCTAGTAAACTGCAAAATCAATCTGTTTAATGACTGGTCACAACAATGGGCTGAATCATCGACTTCAAAAGGAAAAAATTACGCATCAATTCAATCCAACATCGCAAAAATTCCGTGGTATAATAATTTAAGATTCGACAAACTAACGGTGTCGACAATTTGTCTGATGCGAATAGGACACTTGTCTTAAGTATCACCTGTATAAGTTGAATATCGTGGACTCGGTCCTCTGCTATTGTGGCGATGGATAGGAGGAGGATTTGAACCCTGTCCTTTTTAGCTGCTCTAAATATAATACAAATGGTCTTTATTTCAAAATGAGCCCATATAGTCCGCTTCCAGTAAACGTGAATACTCTTTTATCACATATGAACCCCATGACATTGAAAATTTTATCCAACTTCCTCAAAGTACATAATTTGAAGATCTAATATAGATCTCCAATATAATTAAACTTGTTACATGCCGAAGAACACTACAAACGTTGGTGAACGGCAAGAAAAAAAAATGAATGAATAGGGAATGAAGGGACTGTAAGGATGGAAGGGAATAAAAAGACGGAATTATAATTAGCGAATCTAGAAAAGAATGTTAAATAATATAAAGGAAACATACCGATCAACCATTTTTATATATTCGAGGTAAACAATTAAACAGGCAGGACAACGTCTGCCAGGTTTTACTAGTTAACCTTTTTAAGACGAGCGTCATGATGCCCACCGGCCGCGTGCCTAAATGCCTAGCGTCATCTATACATGCCCTCATGGCTATACACAATTGTGAACCTTCATATCTCAGTAAATTCATACTTGATTGAGACGAAAATTGGATGAATATTACTCCCAAGACATCTATCAGTGAATCAAGCTAACAATTGTTAAATTATTTAAAAAAATTAAGAACTCTAAACACTGAAATTCATCGATCATCACCGGCGAAATTTACACTCTCCTGTGCTTTGTAAAGATCTAATATGCATGCGCGTAGAAAAGAGGGATACTGCGCCAGTTCATTTTATTGTTTTGCGCTGAACATTCTGCTTTGGATTTAATCCTTACCAATACACAATCGGTGCATATTCCTTATCTATATGAAATGCCTGAAGGATCACGTGACATATCGATGCCGCCATGTGCTTTTTTATATGGAGATAACTAGGATAACATTATTCTTAATTTATCTTATATTTATATTATGAAGTGTTCAATTTCATTGAGTATATTTGATCTTTTGTTTATCTTCGATCTTTTTATGACTTATCTACATCGTTAGATTTTTTTTTACCCTTATTATATTCAATTAAAACGAGATTGAAAAAAATCTGTGTGTGATGCGAAATACTGTCCGTCCGTAGGTAATGCAAGTACTTGTACCTATCCGTCTTGATTGGGTTTACTATAAATGATAGTGATCTATATTCATCTTGTGTTTTTATGTATAATCCTATATCAGATTTTTTTCTATTTTCAGGAAGAAAATAATCGTCGCCGTAAGCGTGATTAGTGCATTTTGGTGATTAATTTAATTTTTAGATGGCACCATCAATATTCAAAGACTGCCAAAACTATTTTTGATTTATTATTTAATTCTCTTATAAATGTTAAAAATTATTTTACATATTATAATATATATATAAATTAGTATTGGAAGTGGATGTTTTTTACAAATTGAATAAACATTAAAATTACCAGTACTTTTCTCTGCCTAAGTTTATGGCATTGGAGAATTTTATACTTATTTATTATGCATTCATTTGAAAAATTGTTATAAGATTAATTGTTATTATTTGTTTTTCAAATTGTATAAAAGCTTTTTGTGTAATATCTCCAATGGTATATGGGAAATTCGTTTCTTTTAATAGTTTGGAAAACTTAATATGTTTATTGAAATTAAGATGTAATAAATACATTTACTAAAAAAAATATTTTTATTTTCCCATAAAATTACATTTAAGGCTCTCAAGGGGGTTTCACTAAAACTAATATTATGAGAAAAGTATTAAACAAATTTAAATTTCTCCAGAATGTGGCAACTTATTGTTTAGTGCGTGTTAATATTTGACACAAGTACCTGTTGCCCGAGAAGCAATATAAAATTGGATACAATTATCGGCAAATAACTAGAGAAATCACATGGGCTGTGCAGAACGCATATCCAGTTTATTGCTTGGTAGGCTAAAATCCATGACGAGAATTCTCGAGTTATTTGTCGAAAACATTTCTCTCCTTTCCATAACATTCCAGGGAAGATCTGTGAATAAATCAACGCATGATGCCACTGACATCTAGACTATTGTAACATTCAGTTATCCTGTTTAGAGGTATAGTACTGCCCTAAATTCAAGCTACTGTTATCGCCAAACTTCTAGAAATTTTATTTTCAGCATGGAGGGGGGTAGTGGATTGTGCACACGCATGATCAAATCAACCAATACAAATTTGACTTCTGCTCACCCATGTGATTTTTCTAGATGGTCTTAGGTAAGGCGTGCATGGAAGCTTAAATTCATCGGCGCGCATGAAGCGATTGATTCATCGGCCGATTGGTTCTAACGCGCATGGAAGCTTATAGAATCGTACGATTGGAAATAACACGGCGGTCAACATTCATATATTCAAAATACAATATGTATTTTCATAAGTTTTAATATATGATTAGAAATATGGATTTTTTTGAAGTAGCATGTGTTTGTGGTCTTGTTCTCTTAATGCGTAAAAATAAACGTCAAAAAAAGTACTGGGTTCATCCGCTAATAAGTGCTAGATTACCGAAAGGACAATTTGCCCGATCCTACGAAGATTTAAGATCACACCCTGAGAAGTTATTAACTACACCAGAATGTCAGTCAATAGTTTCGATATGTTAATGTTTTTCTCGATCTACTGCACTCGGACAATTAAACTATCGATGAGCATGCGCCATGCGCGCCCTCTCATACAACAGGATTTGGATTTTTTTGTCTCGTCACAGATTTTTAAATCGGCTGATTCTGTTAGCTTTCATGCGCGCTCTTACATGTAATTTGTATGTTGTAGCTCACCGATAATTAATCAGCCGATGAAATTAGCTTCCATGCACGCATACCTTTAATCTAAGTTGAAGTTAAGCCTACCTTTAATCTAAGCCATGTGTGCGAATATTCTTTATTAATTACAGTGGTACCTCGACATACGAGTTTAACTCGTTCCGCAACCTTGCTCGTATCTTGAATTACTCGTATCTCGAAGCAAATTTCTCCATACAAAACAATTGAACTACCATTAATCCGTTCCAACACCCAAAATGTCACCCAAGTTATTTTTGTTGTGTGGTTTTGAACAGTAAAAACGTATTTATAAATGACAAATATTTATTGTACAAAAACAAAAAAGAGAATGTAAAGAAATAAATTAGATATCCACACTGGTCTTTGCCTTTTTCGCTACATTTTTCTCGCTTTCACCTGTAGGCCGTTTAGAAAAAAACATGTCCAAGGAGGTTTGTTTCTTCCTCCCTCTCAGAATGTTCCGGAAATGAGTTAGGCAAGTGTCATTAAAAATATCAGATGCAAGACCTGTTGCAACTTTTTCTGGGTGTTTCTTTTCCACGAACTGTGAAACTCTCTCCCACATTCCTAAGATCTCCTTTATCTCACTTGTAGAAATAACCTCCTCCTCCTCTGACTCCTGAGAACCAATTTCTTGCATAACCTCCATATGCTGCTGTGACTGTAACTCTTGTATCTACCGGCCGACCTGCTAAACCGAACTCGTATCTCGAATTTCGCTCGTAACTCAAAGCAAAAAATCACTCGCTCGCCGGCTCGTATCTCGAAAAATGTTGGGGCACTCGTATGTCGAGGTACCACTAGTTTTATTATTATAAAATTTATTTCTCATGTTCTTTGGAAGACTGCAAAAACAAAATTTATTTAAACGCTTCCCTTTCAATCTATTTCTTTTTTGATTAACAATTTGAGCAGTTTTAGTGAAAAAAGGGTTAGATCAGAACCATGGTCAAGGCCAATTAGACCTTAAAAAACACGCCAGGTCATATTTACCAACGGATGAGCTGTCAAAGTTGACATTTAGACATAAAAAATAGTGTTCATAATCATACAACTAGGTAAAAATATATTGGCATATAATATAATTTATTCGAATAATGTGATCAAATGGCTTGACAAATATGAATACATAATAAACTTATTTCTAACCTCAAATGGCAAAAGGTGTTGATAAAAAAATTTCTGCAACCAATTTCTAAAGCAACTCACTCACGCGAGTCGCTATTATCGTTAAAGAAAATTATACGGGGTTGTAATTAAATGACAACTAAAGATGAAATAATAGTATATGTACGTAAATCTCCATTCCTGTTCATTTTTTGGCTAGGTTTAGTCAACATAATAATAGCGAGTTGCTTTAAAATTGAATGGAAATTGGTTGCAGGAATAATTTTTTATTAACACTTGCCATTTGAGGTTAGGTAAAAGTTTATTATGTATCTATTCGTATTTGATCACATTTTCAAATAAAGATTTCTCAACATATTTACATAATTGTATACTATTTGTAATGTAACTTATAATTATTTGTTTTTAATGTTAACTTTGACAGCTCATACGATGTTGAAAACATGACCTGGGGGGCAAGTCTGGTCTAACAGGCAAAATCAAAACCCTCAGGATTACCCATATCATGGATATAATTATTATATGGAGTTCTATAATATCTTTAGATGTCATAGGACTCCATAATGATAATTATATCCATAGGGCTTTGATTTCACCAGTTGGACTAGACTTGCCCCCCCTGGCGTGTTTTTTAAGGTATAGTTCAAGGCCACAAGAAATTGTACTTTTTAAGATGATGCCATATTTCCAATGGGTTTTCCTACTGGACTATGTAAGTAAATAGACAGTTTGATACCGGCCCGCCTCGGCCCCATGTCCGCGAGAGAGATCCACCGTCCTATTCGAGTAGGTTGTGGCTAAATTTCTCCGCGGAACCTACCCCGACCGTCAGCGGAATTCTGGGGAATTTTATTTTAATTTTTTTTACATGGCAATTTTTTTTATTAATGATTTAGAACTTTTTTTCAAAAGAGAATTCTGACAGCTACCGACAGCTGGTCAGCTGCCTTTTTAATCCAAGACTGCCGGACACTCTCCGGCACAAAAAAAAAGAACAAACTTGATAACTGAAGGACCCTTGGGATTCCGCCAGAGAATCCCAACAGGCCCTGACACAACAGAGGTGCAACTGCCCCAAAAATTGAACACTTAAGGTACCTCCGCCACGCGGTAAATTTTTTTGTAAATCTTTTGGCAGCACTTTGTAACTGTAGAGGCCTCTTCAGACTGCAGCCGAAGGATAGAAGCAGCTTCTCAGGCCGTAGTGCGCCTCGTAACTTGCATTTTTTTATTTTTTACACCTGACTTTATCTTATAACTGACTCGAGGCGCCAACGGCCTGGGAAGTGTCTGCCCTAGCGCAAGCCAGGGCCCCTCTTTTGTAACCGTGTGGAGGGGAGGATTACTATAGCCTGTCGCGCCCTTGACCCAGAATTTCTCGTCTGCAATCGCTTTTCTGTTCTCTTTTTTTTTCTTGTTCTGGATCGAGGACCTATACCTGAGGACGTCACCCACCTGTAGCTTCCTGCTGGTCTACGACGGGGTGATCTGCTGAGCGTCTCCCTCAGCAGACGGTCGAAGAAGAAAGGACCGCGTTCTTGGGGTGAGTGCCTTCAATTCTCTCTCGATCCAAGACCGAAGCTGGTCACACTTTACATAACTAGGACGCCCTGCGTCCAGAGGACTGACGGCCCTCTCTGCTACCGCAGAGAGAGAGCTGGTGTCAGATTGTCGCCCAACTTAGTGGCCTTTTGAACGAGCGTGTTCAAACGAACTACACGCACCCTGAGGTCGATCTCTCTCAAGCCGGCAAAGATATATTTTGAAAGAGACTTATAAGCATAATGTACCATTGTGCCTTTTTGGAAATTTACTGCCTCACTAGACAAGTCTGTTCTGAGGCAATACAGTAATAACATAGTATATATCAGTGTATATCCTAGTTTTGAACTGATAGTATTGCGAGAACGTATGTTTTATAGGTGCTATTTTATCTTATTAAGCTTGTAGAACCAACAGTATATAAATAAAACAAGAACTGTATTTTAAAAGTGTTTATTATTGTTATAAGACAATACATGGCATGATTTCATAACTTTAATTCTTGCATGGTCTCTATGTTACTACCATATAAAATAAAAGTTTTACTACTGTATAAATTTTTAACAATGGGTATCTTAATTGAGCTTTTAATTGTAAACTAAGTGTACAAGAAAAAAGGGAAACCAGAATTGTGTTCTCAAAGGTGTGTTAGTGTCTAGACAATTGTCAAAATTGTGTTATCACAAACGAATATAATATGTCCTGTGTGAACTTGACAACCAGCTGGGTTGGTTTCCATGTTAAATTGACATTTCATTGTATCGTAGACATGAATAAACCCAGAATACCTGGCAATGAATAAACCCAGAATTTAACAAGCTAAATCTGAAATCGATAATTGTTAGATTTTAATCATATCACAGTTAACAAAGTCTCCGAAATAAAATTAATATAATATATTGTGAAACTTTGATGTTTGACAATTGAGTAAGCCATAGAAGATCATAGAATAAAGATATATATTCTGTAGGAGATTTTACTTACCAGAGACTACAATATATGGTAATAAATTACAATTGTTTACGGCCGGGATAATAAACGAAAGAAAACAAAAAAATACATATATTTATTTGTTTATTTGTATATACAAACAAAATAGGAAAGATAAATTTGCGACTTAAGAATACTATATTTTTTTAAAACAATAATAACAATTTTATTTCATCGACGATAATTATTATGTGTTTAAATTTTATTTCATCGACAATTATATTTTGTATTTTAATTCAACTTGTATATTTGAGCATTTCTGTTATATTTGGATATTATTGTATTTTTTTTTAAATTTTATATATTTGACGCGCTATTGCGAGATTTTTTTATGCAAATAATTTTTATCCTGCTCAAATTTTTTACTTGTTTTTAAATTGTTTTGTCCATGCGACACCTATTTTAGGATTTTTTTTATTTTTTTATTCTGATGTACCATATGTAACTAAATTCCTTTCGTAACCGCGCACCTTGCTCATCTTGAGGGAGCTCGATTCGGGGTGTGTGTGTTTGGATCGAGAGGAACTTGGAGGCGCTCACGGTCCGGTCGCGGACGGAGAGATGCAGACTCGCGGAAGGGGGGGTTTACCGGCGGTTTCGGGTACATTTGCCACCGCGCGTTCTCCTCCCGGGAGCGGCTCTCGTGCCGTCTCTCCCCCGCAGTACGGTCAGAACGACGCGGAGTACGGCGGCGGTACGCCATTTAACAGGGATCGCGCGTCCCACGTAGTGCATAGTCCACATGGGCCCCGCGCCGACACTGCACATTTTTCACCACGTGAAGCCGTGGAAAAACAGCTTCTGGCGCCCAACTATAGGATCTACGTGCCATCAGGCAACACTAAACTTGAAGAGACATTCTCGGGGAACTTGGCCGAAGACCCCGAACAGTTTCTAGCAGCATGCGACCGCCACTTCGCCCATGGTGAAGAGAGCGAAACCTTAAAGTGCCAGAAGGCGGCACAGCAACTGCGGGAGCGAGCACGAACCTGGTGGTCACAGTACCAGCAGGGCCTGTGGACCTGGGACCGGTTCAAGAGCCTCCTGCGCCGGAGCTTCGGGACCGAGTCTGTCCGCTCGGCCCTTCTAGCCCACCTGCACGCCGGCACACAATCTGAAGGACAAAGCGTCCTGCTGTATCTCGTGCAGAAGCAGGACATATTCCGCCGACTCTACCCCGGAGAGGAGATGGACGAGGGGTTAGTCGAGCGGATCGTAGAGTTGATGACGCCTCGAAATCGAGAGATATTTGAAATATGGGCCATGGCTGGCGCACCTTATGAACGACTCTTGGGGAAGGCCGAGCGGATGGGCTCGCGCCCATTTGAGTTGGACCTACGCGACACGCAGCCAATTTGCGAAGTGTCAGGAAGACGACCGGGCGCGGATGACTACCGGTCCCCACCTAGGTATCGTGACTCGCGGCCAAGCCAAGAATGTTGGCGTCAGGAGCACCCGCGGGGTCGTCGCGTGGATGATGAGCCACCGCGGTCTTGGCGCACTCCGGCTAACCCGGAACGACCCCGCGCGGGACCGGAGAATCGTCCTCCGAGGGAGTGTCGGTTCTGCGGGGACATGCACCCCGTTGGTCAGTGCCCAGTGCTGAGGAGATTGGAAGAGGAGACGGCGCGCTCTAAGGCACGCGCAGCGTCCGGTCGGAGAACGGCAGCCCCCGTCCGACCGGAGCAACTGGGAACAGAGAGGGCATCCGATCGCCCTGGGGCCATCACGCGCCCGGACCCGGACTTGACAACGCGCCGAAGCGATCGGCCAGCTGACGCTCCAATTCTCCAGACCGGAGAGGCTGAGTGCTACGTTGTCACCCATCACTCAAATTTACCCCGGATCAAAATTGAGCTGAGGGGGCAGGAATGTCAAGCACTGATTGATACTGCCGCCTCTCACAACCTTGTAAGAGGAGCATTGGTTCCTTCGGAAGCTGTTGTCCCCGTGACTGGTCTTCCGTCATTGAAGCTGGCCCACTCCAACATGACAATGGAGGTACGAGGGGAGGCGACCCTGGAGTGGTCAACGAAGGGCGTCCGAACGGCATCGACCTTTCTCGTCGCGGACGGCCTGCGCGAGGAAGCTATTCTCGGGCAACCTTGGCTCCTGGAAGAGGAGGTCTGCGTTGACTTCCGCCGGGGCTGCGTCAACTTCGGGAAGAGGGAGCGAATCACAATACATTTGACCCCCCATCGGGCATATTCACCCCCAGAAACCGCGACCTTGCCACTATGTGAGGGTGTTCCAGCTCCTGCACAGGGGATGATACGAGAAGTGTTGGAGGACCTTCGGGAGGATCCAGAATCTCGACCGCTCACGGCTATTGCAGCGCCGGACGGGGCCCGCTACCGGTTGGGGGTGATGCCTTTTGGCTTGACTGGTGTGCCGTCCGGTTTCCGGAGGACGATGATGCAAGTGACAGCAGGATTCGTTCACGAATTCTGCATGGTCTACTTGGACAACATCATCGTCTCCTCGGGGACGCGGGAGGAGCGCTGCCGTCACCTTCGGCTGGTGCTGGAGCGCCTGGCGTTGTATGGCCTGCGCTGCGCCCCCGAGAAGTGCACTGTTGGTGCGAACACCCTCCAGTATCTGAGACATGCGATGACCGCCACCGTGACTAGTCCGCAGGAAGTGCATGAGCGGGCCATCCAAGAGGCACCAACGCTAACACCAGGGGCTGCCTTATCGGACTTATCCGAATGCTCCGGTCACGTAACATCGGGAAGCTCCGACGATCCACTGGCAGTAATGGCCGACCATTCTGGTACGGGTTCTCAACCTTCGACCTCGGCCGCCGTCTTTCGTCATCGCCATAGGGCCCCGCGTTTGCCGAGCCGCTTTCGGGAGGAATGGACGAATGACAGGACGCTGGATTTCTCTCGAAAAGGGTGGGGCGATTGATACCGGCCCGCCTCGGCCCCATGTCCGCGAGAGAGATCCACCGTCCTATTCGAGTAGGTTGTGGCTAAATTTCTCCGCGGAACCTACCCCGACCGTCAGCGGAATTCTGGGGAATTTTATTTTAATTTTTTTTACATGGCAATTTTTTTTATTAATGATTTAGAACTTTTTTTCAAAAGAGAATTCTGACAGCTACCGACAGCTGGTCAGCTGCCTTTTTAATCCAAGACTGCCGGACACTCTCCGGCACAAAAAAAAAGAACAAACTTGATAACTGAAGGACCCTTGGGATTCCGCCAGAGAATCCCAACAGGCCCTGACACAACAGAGGTGCAACTGCCCCAAAAATTGAACACTTAAGGTACCTCCGCCACGCGGTAAATTTTTTTGTAAATCTTTTGGCAGCACTTTGTAACTGTAGAGGCCTCTTCAGACTGCAGCCGAAGGATAGAAGCAGCTTCTCAGGCCGTAGTGCGCCTCGTAACTTGCAATTTTTTATTTTTTACACCTGACTTTATCTTATAACTGACTCGAGGCGCCAACGGCCTGGGAAGTGTCTGCCCTAGCGCAAGCCAGGGCCCCTCTTTTGTAACCGTGTGGAGGGGAGGATTACTATAGCCTGTCGCGCCCTTGACCCAGAATTTCTCGTCTGCAATCGCTTTTCTGTTCTCTTTTTTTTTCTTGTTCTGGATCGAGGACCTATACCTGAGGACGTCACCCACCTGTAGCTTCCTGCTGGTCTACGACGGGGTGATCTGCTGAGCGTCTCCCTCAGCAGACGGTCGAAGAAGAAAGGACCGCGTTCTTGGGGTGAGTGCCTTCAATTCTCTCTCGATCCAAGACCGAAGCTGGTCACACTTTACATAACTAGGACGCCCTGCGTCCAGAGGACTGACGGCCCTCTCTGCTACCGCAGAGAGAGAGCTGGTGTCAAGTTCATTAGAAATAGCATCAGATTTTGTCATATTCCAGCTCACTGGTGGCCATTGTATACAACATAGTTGGCAGACAGATTAAGCCACTATTACACTTTTTTTTTTTTTTATAATCACACGACAGCTGCTGCCAATTATGGTGTGATGTGCGGTTCGATGACGGCTATCTCTGTTTAAGGTACGATTTAAATTATGACCTCTACCCCTTATGTAGTTGGGTGGCACAAAAAGCCCTAGCCTTTCTAGCAGTTCTGGACAGTCAATAAGATTGTTGAAAATCTTGAAGCCGGTCAAAAGTAGTGCGTTAAATAGCCTGCTTTCAAGACTCATATAAGAACAGGACGTCAGAACAGGGTGTTGCATGTATGTCGGATATACTCCGTGCATTCACATATACAGGTACCTCATGAACTTCTTCTGAATTTGCTCCAACATATCGGAATATTTTCTTTGGTAGGGCGCCCAAACTGCGCTTCCGTACTCCAATTTGGTACGCACCATACAGTTGAAAATATTTTTCAATGTTTCATGGTTAGAAAAGTATCTTCCATGGTGCATTGTAAAGCCCAGCAGTTGACTGCATTTGGTAGTTACTGATGTTATATGTTGAGCAAAAGTTAATTTCGCATCAAATACAACTCCAAGGTTCTTTTAGTTCACATATCTGGGCTAACATTGACCCATTCATATTGTAATTATACACAATTGGAATTCTGGAACGTGCATAACTCACAACAGAACACTTTTTTAATGTTAAAGTGAAGGTTATTTTCTATAGACCATTTCCAAAGTCCGATTGCAATAGCGGGAGCAGACAGTCTGCTATAATTTTGATACTAAAATAAAGCTTCAAGTCATCGGCATACAACAGACATAGACAATACTTGATAACATCCTGTATATAATCAATGAATAACAAAAACACAGTGGTCCCAAATTAGATCCCTGTGGAATTCCAGAGCAAGCTCGGATTTCTTCGGAACAATATTGACCCACCGCTATGCTATATATTGTTTTCTATTTTTAAGGTGAGGCAAAGAAATTTAAAAGTTTGTAGTTAAATCCAAAATCATGTAATTTCTGGAGAAGGATGTCATGGTCCACACGATCGAAGGCCTTAGCAAAGTCGGTGTATAAGACATCCGTTTGTACTGTGGAATCTAGATTCATTGAGATATAACTGGAAAACGTTAAAAGATTTGAAATGGTCGATCTCTTTGGTAGGAAGCCATGTTGACCTCCTCTTAGAAATGGTTGTATCTGAGGGAAGATACTCTTATAGAGACACATTTCGAACACTTTTGGAAAGACAGATAGGAGATATTGGCCTATAATTATTCACATCCATCTTGTCATTACATTTATGTATAGGCATGACTTTTGTTGTTTTCCATCATGTGGGAAATGTATCATTTGCTAAACAGATATTACATATATATTGTAATGGTTTACTAAGATACTTACAATTTGACTT
The DNA here is from genome assembly GCA_963576475.1 of Molanna angustata. Lineage (NCBI taxonomy): Eukaryota > Metazoa > Arthropoda > Insecta > Trichoptera > Molannidae > Molanna > Molanna angustata. The sequence goes on along the minus strand of OY754970.1, from coordinate 6,349,729 downwards.
TATAATATTTGCAGGAATACCATCTGGTCCAATCGATTTCTTAGTGGCGAGTTCCTTTATGCACTGTTCTACAGATTCTACAGATACAGGGTGACCCCATCAGAATTTCGCTGTTGGATATTCCTGACGTCGAGATCACTTCTTAAGAAATTAGCTGGTTTATAATTGATTAGAATTTTTATGAAAAAACATTGATGCATCAAATAGCTTTTCAAAACATCAGATCAATTGGATGAATCGTATTGTAAACATCAAGTTATTACTTAAGTTCTTACCATTAAAAGGTTAATAAAAATAAATAAAACACCTTTATCTTTATTTACAAATATTTATTTTACGTCCATACAATATGGTAGTGATACATTTACACGAGTAATATTCATTCATACAGCAGAAAGGTCAACACATTCAATAAACATTCACACCAATACTGAAATGACACATTTAAATATCTATACATACATTATATATGTGCTGAGGACTAGGAAAACTTTTGTATTAAATTGTAATATTGAAATGGAAAAGTCCAAAACACTTATATAACCAGTTTTGAGTCACAATTGATACTAAACTTAAAATTATATATTTCTTAAATTAAATATGAATTGATGATGGGTGAATTTGATCCTAACCATGTGTTTCCAATCAATATGGTCGCTGTCTATCTCTGCCTCTGAAAATAAAAGAGAAAAGAAGTTAGGCTATGTACACAAATCTTGAATCAAGGTTTATTTATAAAAACCATTATTGACAGTTTTATGGCCATTCACCCCAACTATAATTATTAATCATTAATTAATTACGAAGAAAACTAGAGACAGATAAAACACTGTTGAATGAAATGCGGAACAAGCAAAAAATAAAATGTTGCTATTTTTCACATAAATGCCATTTTTTTTTCTTCGTAATTGCAATAATAAGAAGTCGCAAATAAAGGAGAAAATAATACTCGTGTTAAGTGATGTTTTGAGTAACCTGTATTTTGGATGCTGTTTTAAGCGTTGAAAAACTAGTTTGTGTAAAGTGCACTTTAATCAATAAATGTGGAAGCAATTAATTGTATCTCAATCAGGTACACACAAGTCAATTGAATTGTCCATGCATGTGTTTTAAAAGAGATTTTTTTATATACCCTCATAAATAAATACAGAATACATATAAGAATTTATTCTGTAGCGTTGAAAGGGATGATAAAAAAACACTATTCAATATTTTTTGAAATCAATTATTATAAATTAAAAAAACAATGCTGGCACAGATCTGATGCCCATCAAATTAAATAAAGTTTCAGCAATTTAATAACAATGAATCTTTTGTGGAATATATGTACCATCTGTGCTGAATGAATATATGTGCTGCTTTATAAGAGAAACTTATGAGAGCTTCAATATTACAATTAATATTTTAGCTTAATTTATCAACATCTGCATATATTTATTTGCAGATCACAAAAAGTGCGCAGAAAAGCCATTGTTTAACAAATTACTTAAATTGTAGCTCATACATGTTAAAGCTCGTTCTAGGACACTTGAGTGCGAGCCCGCTTGGCTATTTTATTTCTATTCACAAAAAGCACTGCGCTATAACACAATATATAATCAAACCCAATCACACGAGTCTCGACAATAGCTACATACAAACCTAACCAACCTATTCTAACAAAAATTTCGATTAATAAATAAATAAGAATATTATAGGTATATTTGTAATGAGAAAGAAGTCAATTTTATTTAGAACCATATCTTTCAGCATAGTTTTGAAGCAAAGTACCTAGGTTGTTTTTAAAACTTTAAAAATGTTTTATTCGGATTTGTCTAAATTTATCCATCTGAATAAATTAATAAATATGAGAAATGTTAAATAGTTGACTGAATTTATGTGGGACTCATTACGTCACACCATGCAGATAAAATCCTTTTATCTGCAGTCGCCATTGATTTTGACGTTTTCATATTCTGAAAGGAATCAGAATAGGACATTATGTGCCTATTAAATAATTAAAAATAATATATGTATATTTGTAATGAGAAAATATTTAAACTTTAATTTAAACTGATATCTCCTCACATTTTAAAATATTATCAACCAATGTTAAATACTTGAATATCAACTACATACCTATAAAAAGCATTACAAAAATCAGTGTCATTCTCAAGTAGAAACAAATATTTTTTAAATAGAATATTTATCATTTTTTGTTGTGTATTTTTTTCCTGAATTGAATAAAATAAAACAATAGGTTAAAACATAAACATTATAAGATATTTTTTAATCAAAGGTCCACAATATTTGTTACAAATATTTTTTAATCCAAAATAAAAACCGATATTGACGATTGACAAAAATCAAGTTCAAACAAGTATAGATTCATGTTTGCATCAGTGCTGTGGTCCAATTACTCGCTCTCAAATTAACATGGTTCTCATTTTTGCATGAGAATGTTATTTAACAATATTGTTAAACTGATAAATGCACAGATGTCACGAAGAGAAATGTATGGGAGTACTATTCATATAATTTTCGTCTCAATCAAATGTAAATCTACTAGTACGAAGGACTAAAGTTGGAGATAGGAGATACTCTTCTTTAGGCTGTCATGTATACGTGACGTTCGTCTCTTTCAATAGTACATCTAAAATGATAAACTCGGTGCAGCCCACGAGTGTGAAATAAATTCAGTACAAATATCTCTATCTCACCTGCTACGCGACTGTCTTTGTCTCTTCATACATACGCTATACTAAAAAAAAAAAAATAATCTTTGTAAAAGCAATCCTATTATAAAAAATTTAATATTTAATTTTGGAATATACCACTTGGTAGTGCAATTGATCCAACACACTTAATATAGTTGTTGCTGGTCGCAGCCAAGTGTCCCTTTCCGGTCAAACGTTCTATGTGGTATAATATCATAATACAAAATCATAACTCTGTTGTGTCTATTTCAAGTATAATATTAATGTAATACATACCCTCCCCCTCTGTGCATGGGACCCCCACTTCCTCCTCTGCCACCTCCCCCTGAGCCACCTCTGCCTCCACCACCTCCCTCTCCTCCACGGAACCCACCCCCGCCTCCTCCTCTCCTGTCACCTCCACGTCCTCCCTCTCCACCGCTATCTCTGTCCCTTCCACCTCCCCACCCTCCCCTGTCACCACCTCCTCGGCCCCCTCCACGACCACCGCCTCCCCTACCACCGCCGCGACCTCCACTGCCACCGCCTCCACCCGGCTTCTCTTCATTACATCTGAAATATCAACATAATATAGCAATTATTAAATACATTCTTGTTAAAATCACCTACCAAGTAATTTGTCCCCACTTATTCAATCTTTATAAGCGATGACAACTATTAGCTAAATCAATATATATGTATAAATGTGTTGTTTCTCAATCAGGTACACACAAGTCAATTGAATTGTCCATGCATGTGTTTTTAAAGAGATTTTTTTTGATATACCCTCATTGTATGAAAATACAGAATACTTCATCAAGAAATTAATCTGTAGCGTTGATGGGGATAAAAAATAAAATTTGATTACATAGAAAATTGACTTTGGTTAGTAAAATACAAAAAAAGAGACATGTTGAAATGATGAGCACGGTGAAAATGTATATGATAATGGCTGTAGAAGAGAGAGATAGTAAACTTTACCTGTTACATGCATTTCTCCATGCAAAGTTGGTGTTGCCGCAGTCTGGGTTGGGGCATCTCCAGTCACCCTCCCTACCCTCTCCCCCCCTTCCTCCCTCGTCTCTTGAACCTCCCCTGCCACCTCCTCCGCGACTTCCCCTGAAGCCACCCCCACTACCGCCCCCTCCACCACCTCGTCCTCCTCCGCCGCTACCTCCACGGCCACCCCCTCCCCAGTTGTTCTGTCGCTGGGCTAACGACACTTTTATCATACTTCCGTTGAATTCTTTGCCGTCAAACCATTGTATGGCAGATGAAGCGGCATTTGCATCTTCATATGTTACTGTTGCTTCTCCTTTAGGTCGGCCACTGGCTTTGTCTTTGTACATCCAAATTTTGGGCTTTTGTGTGCGCTTGTCAGTCTGCAACAAAATGTCAATTGTATTAAAGAAAACAGTTGAATCTGACAAAACTAATGACATCATTTTAATAATGGCTCATTTCATTGGTTTATTTATAATCTATTTATTACTTCTCGAGCACAGCTAACAGGTTCTATGTCAAATTTTAATTCAACACTTACGATATTAAGCGTCTCACAGATCCAGACTGAAATCGCTATTAAAAACTGTCTCCACAGTGAATCGAACCCGGGACCTTTGGATCAGCAGTCAGATACCTAAACAACTGAGCCACGAAAGTAGACTAATGAAAGCATCTTGAAAATGTACATTGTCATTTAATGATAAACCATAGAAAGATGTATCTTTACGCATGACAAAATGACTTTATATAGCGAGGTAACAAATTGAATTCTCCAAAATTTTCGAAGAACACAGAGTGCGCTCGCATAACATAACATGCAAATATTAAAAATTAACTAACCTTAATAACACCAATGGCGCCAAAGTGCTGTGCAATCTCTTCCTCTGTAGTATTAGAGTCCATACCGGCGATGAAGATTGTGTCCTCTTGGGTAATCATGTCACCGTTTCCACCTCCACGATCACCTCCAAATCCTTTAGTTAAACAAAATGTATTATTTAATGTATTCAGAAATTAAAAATAATAATTTAAAAAACCCAACAATTCAGATCAAAATAGTATAAAACCACACTATTGAAAAAACACTGAATCTAAATTATAGTGTAACCTGCACTCTATATTCATTCCTCAGTAATTCTTTTAAATACCCCTGCCTGTACATTTAATATTCACACAAAATAATTGATTTTATGAACATTTCAAGATTGTATTGATCAACTTTCACTATAACAAAACATTCATTTTACATATATTGCGAAAAAAAAAAGCATAAATGGAAAATATATTTTATGGGAAATAGAAAACCTATTAAAAACACATCACAGCTACCACCTTATTTATCGTAGAATATCTTTTGAAAATAATAGCATCAAATTTAGATGTAAAGTGTGAACCCCGTGTGAACTCTTCAAGTTTGTCCCTTGCAATAAAAACTACAGTACACTTATACACTATTCGTAAAAATCTAAAGTAATTTGGAACAACTTTTAATCTTAACATTGATAATCACATTTCAGTTGGACAATGCTCACTATTAATTATTTTTCGCACATTTTGAAGTGTATATTCCTTTATGATCCGAAATTACCACCAATAATTGACAGTTTTTTTTTTTTGAACGCTTGGGATTAAATAACACCTTATAATTTACTGAAATACCATGTAACAGAATCACAACCACCAGAATCATAATTAACCCTTTGAACTCTGCTATTATTACCCTTCAGACCTGTATATACCAGCTCATGTCACTATGTGATGACGATGGAAGGAAGGGAGATGAGGTCTGCATTAAATCTGGGATTGAGAATGGTTTTGATGGGCACCACTCCAAGGTTAAAAAATTAAGTTTTCCTATCTCATTTTTTAACAATCACAGGTGACTACGATTATATATATTAACCAGGGCATTAGAACCTCAGGGTCACAGCGCTCAGCTCAGGGTTCAGAGGGTTAAAATTTTTAATGATTGCAGTCATGTTATCTCACGTTGCACAAAATAGCTTGGTAGAAATGGTACCCATTTTATTTGTTATTGAGTTTGTTATTTTTTGACGTGTGTAAACCATTGTGATGTAATTGAATGGCTGGATAACTCGTAGAGATCCATAATATGTAGTTGTATATAAATACACTTGAATTACGTTCCTTATGACTAAACCACATTTGTTGAGCTGAAATCCATGTTGTTAATAATAGGTTTTGTATGATGTGATTTTTAACCTAATGATATCAACATTCTACGTGACAAAAACACTTTCAATCAATATGTATAGACCTGTCCTGAAAGAGCTGCACTACAGAATCCAATGACATGATTAAATCCTATTCTGATGATGCTCGCATCACCAATTCTTAAAACATTACAATATTTAATTTTATATCAAAAAGTGAAGATGATATTATTAATCACATTCAAGATGTTATTGATTCACTCCCATGTAAATTAATAAATTATACAAGTAATATGTATCAACAAAAATGGGTATATATGCATCATGAATGTGTCTTCACTACCCATAATTTATTGATTATCAAAATATAAAGTTCACATGCGTAACAAAATAAAAGACAAATGAAGAGGCAGTTAAAACTTGAAATATTCAATTGTAATATTGTGCAGCTCAATCTATTGGACAGCTATATATCGACAATATAATTTCCATAGAATAATTTATATGAATGATTTTAGCACCAGGCGTGTGGCACTGGGCTTTACCTTTGTTAAAACCTCCCCCCCTGGCGGCGCCGCTATAACAAACAAGATCAGGCGTCAATACACAACTTCTTCCTCAGTCCACTAGATGGCCAGTCGGTGTGTGCGTAGCTTCGTCCCTTGTGCTACAGATACACCCGACCACACTCGATACGTCAACTGTCTGTCTAGTCAAAGTCACTTCAATCAGTCAGTCAGTCCATTTCACTTTTTTAACCCTATAATTATTTTTTGTAACCATGTTCGTATATATCCCAACATAACCTTAACTTTTAATATTTTATTTATAGCCCTTATACAAATTACTATCGATTCCACTGTATACCATTATATTGTAGCCTCGAAATTTTACGTAGCACCAAATATACCATTTTATTCCACCTTTTAGTGGCTATTTCTATGTAACCTGTTTACTTCTTATAAACCAGAATTCAAGTGTGCAAAATTTTTTTTTGGGTGAAAACCACCAAAACATCAGAGTTTGTGACCATCACAAAAACAGGTAATTCCTATGATAATCCTTAAATGTGTATATATAATCTAAGTTTAACCATGTGTTTGTACGATAGCTGTGAAACCATTGAATTCATTATTTGTAATGTTTTAAAACACATCCTCGTAGATACAACTCTAAACACCTTTATTTATTTGTAGATGATGAAATATGATTGTCGTTTAACAATGTTACAATACCAAAACCATTTGAAGGATTTACAGTGATATTCCTAAACCTTCTGTATATATCAATTTACATTACACCAAGTGTTACACCCTTATTCCACGTCGAAGTCTTTTAATGTAACAACCAAATCTGTAGAAACCATAATTAACCTTAATAATGTGTACGCTCAAGTAGATGTAAATACCTAATACACTTTTTTCTTCAAGTAAACCACACACCCAATTATAAAACCAGTTGATTTGTCTTATATAGTCAAATATATCCTGTAGACAGAGAGATAACAGCAGTACACAATAAATATAAATTCAAAACACCTTCTATCACATTAATTATTTTCATATAATATACATATAATAAAAAAGAAAAGAAATTTTTTTCATTATAAAATATTTTTTCTGAATTGTAAAAACAACTAAGTAATTTAATAAGTATACGACTTTTGATGATGTTACAATGTAAAATACTGGACTAACTTAATTTTAATTCATGACATTACAAAATGAACCAAAAATATAGTTGTATAAAACACACTGCTGTTTAATTCCACTATTTATTTTATATTTTAAACAGAACATATGTTTTGGAATCAAAACAACGGTTCCCTTCTTGTGGGTGCAGATCGAAGCGTGTGGGTGGAAGAGGTTAGTGTTGCTTAGCATCTACAGGGGCAGATTTTTGTGTCATAGCAACGTCATAATTGCCCGACGATCCGATGTGCGTGCATGAATTCCTATATAGAATACTAAAATCATTCTGATGCGCTGCGCTTATGTGGATGCGTGCCTTGTAGGTATGGTCATGAGTGGTATAGAGCTGTAGGTAGAGATGAGATATAGACAATCGGATTGGGGAAACATTGTAAGACGAGGTTAGGATGGTTGTACTTGGTTATTGATGGCAGAAAACTGTCCTCTACCTACACTAAACTCTTTCTACCCACATGAGGCCGTCTGCATCCACCTAAACATAGGAACGGTTGTTCCCAGATAATGTTGTGTAAAAAATAAATAGTGGAATTAAAACATTTTTAAATAATTAAATTTACAAAAGTAGAATCCTCCTTATTTGAATAATTAAAAATGTATTTTCTACATGTAAATATTAATACACCCAACTTTTAATAAGACAAAAAATTTTCAGGAGTATAGATACAAAACATTGCTTTACATGTTGTCCTGCATTCTTATTTTTACAATGAACAATCCGTACATTCATGTAAAAAAAAAATTTATATTTTATAACAAATGATGAATTTCATTCTGAGAAAATTTATTTTCCACTTCAAATAACTTAAATTAACCTGTACGTAGTGTCAATTGAAACAATTATGTCTTCAAACAATCAATTATTGTCCATCGGAACTAATAATAATATTGCGCTGTTCAGTAGATTAAATTAAACTTATTCTAGGACACATTTATTAAAGACAACACCACTCCATAGAATACTTTAACCTTACTCAAAACGTTTTTGAATTCCCAATTTTTTTAATGGCAGTAAAATATTTGTGTAGTCAGTGGGCGCATCTTCCATGCAACAAAATTTTGTTTGGTGAGCGTTACAATCCAAATACCAACATAGAGAAACTAACAAATAAAAGTTAGCCAACACTAAGAACCTAACCTTCAAAACATGAAATCTTTTATGAAACTGTTTTGTGTAACTTTTGCATCTTGTGTTGTTAACATATGTTATTTTATTCAAGCATGTTTATATATCTGGTATTTTATAATGAATAAATCGGTGAGTTAATATTGTTTTATCATTCCTGGGTAATTTTGACAGAAAATTAAAATGAATTATTTTCTATAGAATAACATACAGCTGTATCTAATTTAATAAATTATTATATTAATGTGTTTGATGTATGTAATGTATTACAAAATAATAAATAAACAATAAGTAAAATATGCTGTCTGATTTTTTCCTTGATTATAACAATTATAAACAAAGTAAATTATAAAAATATGGGTTGTTTGCTGCACTATTGTTATTCTGATATTGCCCATCACTATCGTTGACATCACTAAATAAAGCCTAGGTCTAGTCAAATAGTAGACCAACTGCCGTGGCACAGTTGGTAAGCCATTCGGTTTCTGTGCGGGCGTCCTGTGTTCAATTTCCAGCAGAGGAGAAATTTATTTCAATTCATTTCTCACGTAAAAATATTGATTCTCAAATATTGCTTCTCTGGGCTGGAAACACTGGTTAGTCACCACTTGCGCAGGGTGCAAGGAAGTGTTCAAACATTTTTTTCATGTTTTCTTTCTTAATGTTGGCATTACTTGGGTTGATTCGCTTCATATATTTTGCCAATTATTTTTATTTGTATGGATTTGCATCTCTTATCCGTAGGTACTCTTTGGTTACCATTTCAATTGTTAAAATGAAGTACGAAGATGAAGACTTCAAGTGGTATACTCCTTTTTTATAACATGTGTCAAATTTAAGAAATAATATACCTAAAATCCTTATTTGACAAACATTTTGTCAACAATACATAATCAACACGATTTCATTTTTCATACACCTTTATAGTTAAAATATAAAACGCAATATGTTGAAGAATTGCATACTTGACATTCTTTAAAAAAAATTGACACTACCTACAAAACAGATTAAAGCTTTAATAGTGTCAACTATTGTATTATTACAACATTAAATTAGTCTTTTGAAGTTTTTTTATACATAATATATTATCAGCTATGAATTATTTATTACCAAAATTTAGATTTTTGTATCATGTATGTTGTTGACTGCAGTTAATATTGACCCTGATCAAGATTTCACAAGATTAACATTATTATTTTAAATAAAACAATTAAGTCAGTTAAGTGGGTGAAGTTGCTTCTGTGACAATTCTGTATAAAATATTAAGTTGATTAAAAAATAAAATCACTTAAAACATAGACTTTGGTTTTTATTACCCTAATTGTTTACACAATTGGTTGAAGGTTTCGTAGATATGGATGAGTGCATAAATACACCTTATGGGTGGAGATATCCGCGAATACCTGGTCATTATAAATATTTTTTTAACGGATACTAAGTCAAATATTAATTTTGGTTGAATTTAATATTATATCAGATTCAATTGGGAACTAAGTTGGATTTTTTTGACATTATTGTTAAATTATGTAGGTAATGTTTAAAAAAAAATTGCATTGTGTTATTTTTAAAACTGCGTAAATCTTTGCCCGAGAACTGTTGGGGGACATCTAAAGCAATGATTATCTGTTTTTGAAATTCTTCATATTTTAGATATATATGAAAACAGAGTGGTGTATTTTAAGTTTTACATTAAAGCTCTAACCATGAGGGTATGTAGTGTCAATATAGACAAGAACAAATAATTTGAGAATATCAAAAATATATTCTTACCCGAAACCTCCATCTCGTCCACCACCTCCTCCGTAACTTCTGTCACTGTTGTACCCCCCACTTCCTCCACTCCTCTCACTGCTGTAGCCCCCACCGCTGCCGCCCCTATCTCCCCCTCCATAACCGCCCCTGTCATTGCTGCCTCCACCGTATCCTCCCCTGTCATTGGTTGCACCCCCGTACCCACCACCCCGCCCGCCCCCTCCGTAGCCCCTCTCAGTGGTACCTCCACCGTAGCCACCACTGCCTCCTCGGTCGCTGGTGTTGCTGCCCCCGTATCCCCCTGAGGGACGATCGTTGGTGCCGCCGTACCCGGCACCGCTCACGGGGGCTGCTGCACCGTACCCAGTGTTGCCACTGCTAGGGGGAGCTGTGTTATAGCCACCCGATGAGGCACCATTGTAACCTCCAGCTGTTGACAACAATAAACATTCATCAATCCGTGTAATGCAAATCCAAAACGATTTTTTTAGCATATTATAGATTTGACTACTTTTTGTTACTCCATAAAATAATGGGCATCATAACAATAAACTTGCATTGTTATGCATATATTTGGCTAAAATATAGTTTTATAAAAATAACAATCACATTTTATAGCGCAGTTTTATGGTAAGACCATTTGAGGGCGCTTTTGCTTATTTGTTGGTTTTGCAAAACAAAGAAATCTACTGCAGGTCTTAAAAGTTTACTCTTCACGCACTTCATTCTAATTAATAAGTGCATTAACACTGAAACCTCGATCAAAGAAAGCAGTTTTATTTGCTCTCTCCAAATACTTAAAGAATTGGTGTTCTGTAATCTGACCATCTCAATGGTAAGTGTCTATGACAGAACATTCTGACTTCCCGAAGAAAGTTATGTAGAGCTTTGAAAATATATAAGCACGCTTGATACTTGGCTCTCTGGACACCTCAGCCAACGCAAATCATTTAGGAGGCGATATATGGTATCCTTTATCCGCTCCAAAGATAAGCCTCGCAGTTGCACCTGAGGCAACCTATTTAGTTAACATTTGGACAGACCTGCATATACCCAAGTTTTGAATGGCAATTTCTTTTTCCTTTTTCATTTTGATAATGGAGATTTATTCCAATTACTTTTGTTAATCAGTTTTTTGATAGCAGTTTGTAGATACATTGTCTGGAAACATTTTGTAAATACAGAAACCCCATTAACTGATAGAATCTACAGCTAGACATTTTTTATTGGTATAGTTTCCGCCAAATACCTTGACCCAGGCTTCCGGGTGTGCAGAGTGCAAATTTTGTCTTTTTACTTCGTTGGTATACATGCAAATCACCCCCCTTCTCGGAGAAATGTCTCAAGATATTTGGCGCCAACCATACAACAACTATACAATATTTCAAATTGTAAAATAAATGAGTTCTCACTATGTAATAAATTATGTATGAACAAAATGTCAACCCTGCCAATTATCGTAGAACCAGCAGGCCTATCAATGTTCAGTTAATATAGGGTCTAGTAGGAGGAGAGCTGAATATTATTTACACAGCCACCAAGCCTAGACCCAAAAACAGTTGGAATGACCGGTAATATTGGCATTGCTGTACAGAATACAATTTTAGTAGTGTTTAACAAAGATGTTGTGTACCTACTTACATACAATTAAGTTTAATCTTAATACAAATATTTCAAACGATTCCTCAAAGATTGATTGATACTCTAATTAGACTGGTAGTTATAAATAGATAGTTTGTGGTATTTATTCAATGCTTATAACTTGAATAATCTTATGTTTATAAAGCGCCAAGTTTCTCGCTTGTAATGCAATGAAAATATCAAGATTTGTCGTAATTGGTGTGATATGAAATGTTCGTACCTTGCCCCCATTGAGCAGCATACTGCGCCCCTTGATCATATGAAGGGGCGGGTGCTCCATAACCTCCAGGAGCTCCGCCAGCAGCGGCAGGCGGGGGAACAGAATATTGAGCCCCATAACTACCACCACCACCGCCGCCATATCCACCATATTCTGAAAAATAAACATGAAATATAATTATACAACTGACTTGTGAATTAAGTAGTTGGCGTTGACAAAGAAAATGGAGGCAAAGTAACACGAAGGGATTTTGTTTATACATTGGGGATTGTGTTGAGAAACATCGTGTTTACATCGAACTACGATTTATTACAAACCCATATCAATAAACAACTAATCGATTTATTTTCACAGTTCAGTAATGACACGAGTTAAATAATAATTTAATTAATCTAGAAGTTTAAACTACACAAAAAAATAATAAAACGAAATGTAACAATAACATAAAATATAATACGCAATAGAATTTTGTAATCTTTTATACTTACGATCACCCATGCTTAATGCAGATTACTATTTACAAGTAATCAAAGAGAAGATACGCGGTAAAATGCCGGCAGCTCCGGCAGAAATGGCCGTTCACGGATACGGAAACGGGAAAAACAAAAAATGCAACGCAGCCCAAGCGAAGATCAATAATGTTGCCAATACAGTAAAAAATACTTTTCTACCATGTACACTATTAAGGGTTTGCGTTCAATTTTTAGCCAATATTATCCAATATCATTTTTGTTTTACGCATATGTAATAATCAATTCATTACTGTCAAAAACTATTGAGCGATAAGTTTTTTAAGCTCAGTTGGTAAGATGTATGCAAGGATTCTGGATCAAAGAGTGCGAAAGATTATAGAAAGCAAGATATGGGATATCCAAGGTGCGTTTGTGGGCGGCAAAGGACGTATAAACCATTTTTTTTCTCTGCGCACGGTCACAGAAAAGGTTCTGGATAAAAATCAGAAAAATTTATGTGCCTTTATAGACCTAGAAAAGGCTAATATGATAACGTTGTTAGAGAAAAATTATGGGATATACTAGTGGTGTATGGAGTGAAGAGATGGTGAAGAGCAAGTTTTCTATAAATAATGGCGTTAGACAAGGGTGCGTGCTGTCTCCATGGCTCTTCAACCTGTTCATTGATTTCTGAATAAGAGCCCTTAAGAATTGTACTGTAGTACTGCAGTAGTGCGAGATGTATGCAGACGAGAAAGTTCTGCTAGCAGAAAGTATGGAGAGTTACAGTTATTTACAACTTGTAAATATGGTATATGAAGGATACATAGAGAATGGACTGAGGATGAATGCCAGCAAATCAAAGGCAATGGCTTTGAAAAGAGTGAAAGCAGTACAGTGTGTAAAATAAGAGTAGAGAACGATTGGCTCGAGCAAGTCGACAAATATGTATACTTGGGAAGTATATTTTAACGGAATGGACGGCTTGTTATCAGGACCTGATGAGATACCCATAGAGGTGAGGAAATGTCTTGGTGATCATGGTTTCCAAAATCTGGAGCAATTCTTTAACAAAATACTAGAAACCAAAAGAATGCCAGATGCATGGAGGCTAAGCACAATAGTGCCCCTATAAAAAGGCAAAGGTAGCAGATATGAATGCAACAACTATCGGGCTATAAAACTGATGAGTCATACCATGAAGCTATATGAGAGGGTCATCGAGGCCAGACTCAGACAAGAATGTTCCTTATCAGATAACAGTATGGCTTTGTACCAGGATACTCCATCACAGACCCAATAATAATAATAATAATAAATTTGGATTATTTTTATAGTGCCGTTTTTGTGATAACCTCACCTCAAGGGCGCTTTGAATATATTAGGGGTTTTTGTAAGACTCGCGGAAAAAGTGAGTTTTTAGGTGTTTCCTGAATAGTGCAAAGATGTCGATTCGCCTCAGTTCAGGTGGTAGTTTATTCCACGAGGCTGGTCCAGCCACAGCAAAAGCACGATCACCGAAGGATGTAGTGTTGACTCTATTTATTTCAGTCAACTTGCCAATCACGGATGTGGTGGCTGACCGAAGTGTTTGTTGTCGCTCGTTTACGGTGAGAGGGATGCAGAAGTCTGAAAGATACGTGGGAGCCATGCCATGGATCGCTTTGAAAGTCAACAAACATATTTTGTACTTGATTCTCTCTGGCACTTTTAGCCAGTGAAGATTTCGTAGATATTTGCGGTCATCATGCTATTGCTGAGATACCGAGCTAAGAACCAGTCACTGTACATTGCCTTCCTTGATATGGAAAAGGCTATTGATCGCATTCCACGTAATGCCATTTGGTGGAGCCTACACAAGAAACAGAAATACCAGAAACCTATATTGATGCAATCACCGACATGTACAGTGTCACAGATGGAGTACATCAAGGTTCTGCAATGAGTCCTTACCTGTTTGGCTTAGTAATCGATGCATTAACCGAAGAAGCCCAAAATGAAGCACCATGGACATTTATATATGCTGATGATGTTGATTTGTGTGCTGAAAATAGGTCTCAAATAGATAGAGCTCTTCAAACCGAGAAACATCACTGAGATTGAGTGGTCTAAAACTGAGTGCTTCTAATACTAAATATATGGTCTATAATGACCCTGGCACAGATACAATGGCAATTAAAATCGATGGCCAGCAAATTGAGAAGTGTTAGGAATATAAGTACTTAGGTACTATGATACACTCCTCTGGAGACTTAAACACCAATATTCAGCATCGAATATCTGCAGCTTGGATGAAATGGAGAGAAGTTACTGAGGTGACCTGCGATAAGAGGATGCCAGTCAAACTCAAAGGCCTGGTGTATAAAAGCATTATTCGCCCAGTTCTGGCGTATGTATTAGAGACATAGAACACCTCTGTAAGACATGTGCGTGCTGTACAGACCGCCGAAATGAAAATGTTTAGATGGATGTGCAGGGTCACAAGGCTTGATAATTGATAAGATCCGAAATTCATAGGTACATTCGTGGGAGTCTGGGTGTGCGGGATATCTCAGATAAAATACAGGAGAGCAAGTTGCGATAGTATGGCCATGTGGCCAGGAGACCACCTGAGTATGTAGGCAATAAAGCACAATGTATCGAGGTTACCGGGAAGAGGCCAAGAAGAAGGACAAAGTGCAGATGGTGTGAAGTAGTGAGACAAGACATTTAGAACTGCGATATTTCCCATGATGATGCATTCGACAGAACCAAGTGGTGAAACAAAACAAGAAAAGCAGACCCCACCACCATGTGGGACTAATAAGTGCCCAAGGAGAAGAGGAAGAAGGACGGCTTGATAAAAAGATCGACAGAAGAGTTATGGCAGGAAACAGCTAGAGTGAATGAAGAAAACCAATTATGAATGATCGTAACATATCAAAGGATGCCAAAGTTGCCTTTTACAACGCCATCGTAATGCCAGCCTTGACGTATGCAAGTGAAACCTGGACATGGCAGAAGACACATGAGAATGGAATAAATCCAGTTGAAATGAGATTGTTAAGAATTTGTAATAGAACGATGTATGACAGGGTAAGAAATGAGGAGATAAAGAAAAAATGTAAGATGAAGAAAGAAGTCATTACTAGAATGAAAATGAACACATTGAGATGGTTTGGTCACATGGGGAGAATGAATGAGGAACGCCTGATGAAGAAAATATACAGTGTGGACAGGAATGGAATGAGAGGTCAGGGATGCCCAAGAAAGGGATAGCACGACCATATAAAAGATATTCTGAAAGACGGAAATGTTAGAAGTGTGAGCAACAGATGAACATGTGTCAGACGATGCATGAATGTGGACGAGGCGAGAGATGCTTGCCAGGATAGAAAAATGTGGCGTTCGGTTCTCTCTGCCTACCCCGCGAGGGACATGGTGTGATGGTATGTATGTAAAGCCTCCTGTTGTAATTTTATATCAAAGAGTTTCAATAAGCTCGATTCAGAAAAAATTGCTTTGTGTTATATTAAAATAATAATACATTATATAATAACTTTTATAGGACGAATTCGAGATTATTTAAAATAAACAAGTCCCGATTTTTAATCAACGAATATGCTCTAAGAACAAGAATAAAAATACTCACTTTCAGTGGAATACAAAAATATTTGGTATATATATTGTGGGGGGTACCCCCACCTATATATACCCCCACCAATCACAACCTTATTCAGTTCTCATTTAACATTCTCTCGGGTCAGTCGCACTAAAAAACATCATGAAACCGAACTCAAGAGTTTTCATATCTTCCCTCTATAGGTACCCGTCACATATACCTATAATATGTCCTATTCTGATTCATCTTAGTGTATCCGTCTGAATTTTAGCATATGAGAAATGTCAAAAAGTTGACTGCTTTTGTACGGGACTCATTATGTCACACCGAGCTGATAAAATCTTTTTATACACGGTCGCCCGTTAGTTATAGACGTTTTCCCTGGCCAAAGTTCCCTGGTTAGATTCCCGGTGGAGACAAAATTTTTAATTGTGTTTTCAGCCTGGATTTGTGAGACAATTAATATGATAGCCTCCAGAATGTGACAACTTGTTATTGGGTATCTGTAAATTTAATATTCGACATAAAACCTGTTAGTTGCTCAAGAAGCAATATTAAAATTAAAATCTCGTTGAAACACAACAGTTATACATATTTGTCTAATTTATTTAAACATTCATTCTCGATTGTTAATTTGCAGACAGTTCTTATTTTATACTTTTCAAATGCCATTACAATCGATTTACTTGAACTCATCTTTAGTCCACTTTGAATGCATCCTTCATACTAACTAGACATTGCAACTTTTCTGTAATTAGTGCTTTGTCATCAGCATACTCACACTGCTCAAAATCCATATCCACATTCTTTATAGTTTTTATGTAACAGTCTAAAATATATAGGTTAAAGAGCCATGGGGTCAGCACAAAACTATGCCTTATTCCTATGTACATGCATAGAGAATCAGAACATGCTTAACTATTTTCATAAAGGGATGCAATTGTACTTATCAGTTTGCTCTTTGTTATATTATCACTTATATTTAAAAGACCTTGTTTTAATCTTGTATCTATTTATTTATGTGGAAATCCTTTACAGTAACTTTACATATGTCTTACACCATTGAACAAAATTGAACAGAGAGAGGCACACAGAGATAAGTAGACAGGGAGCAGTTTATCTATGCTAAAACATTCCATATACTGATTGTAGCATACAAATGCAAAACCTTTTCCGTGATCATATTCAGGAAAAAATCTAGTCTGCACATCCTCTGCCTCTCAAATGCACCCTGATCATCCCAAAACTTGCTTTCTGTCACCTTTCGTATTTTTTACATTTTACCAACAGAACTTAATAAGCTGATGGCTCTATAGTTTTGATCCCCTTCCTTTAAAGAGATTTACTCCTTCAACTGGATTCCTCCAGTCTGAAGGAGTGTGCTTGTTTTCCAACATTTATTAAAAAGTAAGACACCATTCCAACACTTTTTTGGCACCATACTTAAAAAATTCAGCTGCAACACCGTCATAACCAGCAGCTTTTCTGCTTTCACATATTTCTATGCTTCTTTCACCTCCTCTATCATTATTTCATCTCTTTCGTCCTTGATAACATCCCATTTTTTTTACTTTTAAGCTACCACCTTGTTTATTCAATAGATAATATGTTCTTTAAATGCTATCTAAGTTTGTTGAAATTTATTTATTTATTTAGATTATTTAAGTAGCATGGAAGTATTAATGTGATTAGGGGGGCAAGTCTGGTCAACCGTCGAAATCTAAACCTTCCATGTTTACCCATATCATGGATATAATTGTCATATGGAGTTCTATAAATAATAGACTCCATATGATAATTATATCCATGATATGGATAATCACTAGGGTTTTGATTTCGCCGGTTAGACCAGACTCGCCCCCCTGGAACAAAATTTTATTTTGCGTACATGTAGTTTTATTCCTCTCAAATTACCCACTGTGTTGCCCTATTTCCTGTTTATTCCTCAAAGGTTTTATCATACAATTTATCTCTCATTTGAAGAAGATAATATTATATTATCAAATTTTTCTACCAAGGAGTGATATTTTAAATGTTGAAATAAAACAAAATCTACATTGAAGCAGATCATCATTTATTAATACATATATGAAGTAATAATTACAACTAAACACAAACTGAACAACGTAAATAAAACCTTACTCTAATATTTCAGCCAAATGAAAAAGTGCATGGTAATAATATAAACGGGAATACATTCCAGAACTGAAAATTGTATGCGTCAAACTTGTGCCTTAGATCTATTCATACATTTAACAATAATAATATTCATTTACACATTCATGACAAACATATTTCATAGAGATCTATTTATTTTATAATTAAAATTAACACTAATAATACTAAGAGTACGAAATATAAACTAGATACATACAACAATAATAAATTATGTGCCTTGATTCTGTAAAATCTGTCATAAATTATTTTTAAGGTGAAACTATGTATAAAAAGTGTTTTTTTCATGGGGGTATAATGTTTTTTTAGATTTATTACCAGCACTACAGGATACAATGATTTTTAGAATGTTGATGCAGTCCGTCTTTTAATATGGATTATTTTCAACAATAGAATCATAGGTGATGAAAATTATACTACAAATGAGCATAGCGTTCTGCAGTATGTGTAGCATAAAACATATTTGATATTTTTTCTCAAGTAAAAATATGTGACACATTATTGTAATGAATTGCAACAAGGAAGACTATGTGCGTTTCTAATAAATCAAATCAAAGTTAAAAATACATAATTAATTTTACCTTTTGATTTGTTGTCTGGAGTAAAGGTTTTAAGTAATGAATTAAATAAAAAACATTTTCTGTACTATAGTGGAACTTAATGATAAATATTTTCAAATGTTTGAATGTTAACTTTGTGGTTCATATTTAACAAATTAAATTTAAAGATATAACTTTGTATTAACCACGTTTTTTGGTTGAAACGATGCGACCGGTTTCGGAACTAACCGTTCCCTCATCAGGCTAACTTTCAACGTTAGCCTGATGAGGGAACGGTTAGTTCCGAAACCGGTCGCATCGTTTCAACCAAAAAACGTGGTTAATACAAAGTTATATCTTTAAATTTAATTAATGATAAATAATTTATATGTTATTATTGAAGGAGAAAATAATGCCAAATTTTGGAAGTTTAAACATGGATTTTAAAATAGAGTAATAACTTATAGATTTGATAGCAATGCAATGGACGGTACTATCATGATAACACCACGGACAGAAGATAGATGAATATTAATAAAATATAAAGCATTTTATTAAACCTCGTACAAAAATCACGTCAGGGGCTGATATTGTTTTTCATAAAGATGGAAATAATAAAGAAAATTGATTGCAAAATTCAGAAATGTAGGTAATAATCTGGAATTAACAATCACAATAAATGTTATGTAAGACAAATCATAAAACATTCACAAAAGAATTTAAATCAGAATATTTGCAGACTATTATTTCCTAAATATAAATAAAAGTAATATGCAATAATAATTTTACATTGTAGTAAGTAATATCAGTCTATAAATTACTAACGTAATGCAATCAGTATGCTTTTATGGCACATAACAACATTACTAGAAAGGCATGCAATTTGTGCACGTTATTCATTATATTATATTTCTTTGTGAATTTCTAAACTATACATTTCATGATATGTTTCAATACAAGCTCAATAACAAGAAGCGAAATGCCTACATTTTAATATTCATCAAATTGACAATAATAAACATTCATAATGTGTTAAAACACAATATACATCACACAAGTATGATGTGAATTTTGATGAATTGATAAAATATTTCATGGATTTATAAATATTTCAACAGCCTTCGCATTAAGAAACTGCAAAATGCATTATTTAATATAATAAAAACTATTTTCCAAAGTGTATGTTTATATTTATTTATTGCTTATTTTTAAAATATTTGCAATATCATTCATTACTAAAATTATAGTAGAACAATAACAAATGATCTACTTAACCAAATATGAAAGCAAGATAGCAGAGTATTTAGAAAATGAACATCAACTATTAGTTTAATGAAAAAAACATTCCATAGTTGAATTGTTTTCTTTCTTTAAAGCACAATTCAAATAGCTCTCAAATTAAAAGCTAGCAGTAAAAGTACATTTTTAGTTATTGAATATTGTTTAGAACTATTGAAACCATTTTTTGTGCTTTTTATCTTTCTTGGTTATACTACTTTCTGATTCATCGGACGCCTTGGCATCAGATTTTTTCACTTTGTCTCGTTTTATCCATTTCTTCTTGTCTTTTTTCTTTTCTTTTTTTGCTGCTTGCAACTGTGAGTCAGCCGATGATGACAATGAAGAATTGTTTTCTTCGAGCTTCGCTGTAAAACAAAGAAATTAAAATTAGTAAAAATAAAATGTGTTTTCCATATAAATATAAATTATGTTGACAATTCCAAAACAACTTGATGACTTCTGTATTTTTTCAATTTTCAAATCAGTTCTTTCTGCTTACTTCAAAGAAAAATGATGTAATATTTGACCAAAAGGATTATTAAACAAAATTAAAACTCTAGATCAATTATTTTTCATCATAGCACAGCACCAAGTACCACTGTATGAGTAAAGAAATACAAAATTTGGTTTGGTTATAAAAAATGTATCTGATATGTTTATTTCTAAAATAATTAATATTTTCATGATAGTACAAATCCGCTCTACAAAACAAAAATTCTATTATCTGAAAAAAAAAAGGTTTAGAAATAATTTATTTCTCAACCTAAATAATAATAAATAAATAATTAAATTAAATAAAACACAAGTTTGTGTATACCACTAAAAAACAATTGTTTATCGATGATGTAATAAATAATTATCTATATGAAAATGACAATTAGATCATTTTTCTTTTGAAAAAATGTCTATATATTATAGAGTAACTTTATTACTGTTTTTTCAAACATAAAAATTTCACTTGATCTTTAAAAAACAAAATGAAATATTATTATGAAAATAATAAATAACATAATTTCAATCCATATCTGAGTTATTAACGATAAATCTGAGCACTTTCGACGGCTACACCATCATCCTAACAGTTTTTCATGGAAGCGATAATTATAAACAGTTTTTAATCATTGTCTCTGGTGTAACTGTCAACAGCGCTCAGGATCATTGTTCTCATACGTGGATTGAATCTATGTAATCTATTATATTCATAATAATTTCATTATGAACTTCCACTCTGTGAATGTATCAACATTAAGCTGACATAAAATGAAATATGCATAACTGACGTTAAGTAAAATGAATAAAGCTCTCTTAATACCTCTGTGAGCTGCCATTCTTTCTCTGATAGCAGTGTCTTCTCTTCTTTCTCGGACTCTCTCTGCCTCCAGTGCAGCCACTACTTCATCTCTCCTACGTACGACCTCCAGCAGCCTCTGTAACAGAGCCTCTTCGCGAGTCTTGTCTGCGTCAGTCTTATTGGCTTCCGGACGCGACATCAACTGGCGTACCTGGTGCTCTAGATCTGCCTGTTCCTCTTCCAAACGTTGCTGACGCCGGCTACAATATAAAAAAAGAGGAAATTTAAAAACACTAGACATAAATGAATTAATACAATATTTAATACCCAATATTTTTAAATATATCTATTAATAAGCAAGCAAAGTTTGGTTATAAGACATCTAGGTAGACTGGCTGACAAAGCTGTGAATTTTGGATACTGCCCATGTGGATAAAAAGGATGCTTGTAACGAGGCCAAACGAAAATCAAATCAATCTAGTTGGATGTAAAATTTTGACAAATTGTACAATATCTTTACCTACAATCAATCTAGTTGGATGTAAAATTTTGACAAATTGTACAATATCTTTACCTACAATCAATCTAGTTGGATGTAAAATTTTGACAAATTGTACAATATCTTTACCTACAATCAATCTAGTTGGATGTAAAATTTTGACAAATTGTACAATATCTTTACCTACAAGGTACTGACTAATGGATAAATATATTATATAATTTTTGAGCAGTCCACCAAAATATAGAATTTTTTTGAAGAAAATTTCAGCATCATTTACTTATTGGATACGTGTCATCTTCCCAGAAGTTGTATGTAAATATTAATTGTGATTTTGGAAGTCATAACAATAAACTTGATTTGGATCATAGAGTATTGTCATCATCATCAGCCTGTGTTTGCCCACTGCAGGACATAGGCCTCCCCTCTCCATCTCCACTCCTCCCGTTCCTGTGTGACTACCATCCACTGTGGTCCAACAAATCTTTTAATGTCGTCCATCCATCTGTTAGGTGGTCTCTTGTCGCCTCTCGGTCTTCACTCCACCAGTCTTTTCGTCCATCTATTGTCGGTCATTCTTGATATGTGTCCTGCCCATCTCCACTTCTGCATAGCTATTCTCTCAACCACATCGGACAGTTTGGTCTGATTGCGTATCCAGTCATTCCTCTTCCTGTCTTCTAGTTTTATGGCCAAAATCTTTCAAAATCCTTTCCATTTTATTTGTGCTACACGCAATTTGTTGGCAGACAATTTGGTTAAGGTCGTAGTTTCCATGCCATAAGTGAATACTGGCAGAACGCACTGCTCAAACTCCCTTGCCTTCAGGGAATTCGGTATGGGACTATGAAAATAGTATTGCCAAATGATCAAAATCTCTTCAGAGCGATGACTGCTCCGATAATAACCCTGTGTGAGATGACGTTTTGAATGTATGTAGATAGCTAATATTTCAATAATTTTTTAACCATAATATTATATCTTTTTCTTTTCCCCAGCAATTATCTCATATGATGGTAGGGTCTGCTTTTTGCGTCTTGCGTTTTCAGTGTCCTCAGTTCTGCTCATCCTCTGGGTTAACTCCGTTATTTAGTATATCCTGCCTTACCACTTTTTTCCATCTGAGATCTTTAACCTGGCACATTTAAAAACATGTCCCTATACCTCACCCAGCGAAAGAATGCGGCTGACATAACCTGTGTATAAACCAATTTTAGTGCAGAAAAATACTCTAATTTATATTAACCAATAAAATTATTTGACTTTCGACGTTGTGCAGCGAATTACGTGTCACTTTTTCCCTGACCTTTGCATCCATAAATTTTCAACAACGCTTTATAAAACTGTCACCTGCAATCTCTTGTTTGTCGAGTCCTACCATCTCATCTATTTTCTTGGAGTTTCTCCAATATATATCACACACTCCTAGGCTTTCTCATATACGGGTGTTTCTTATTTCTTATTTTATTTATCTTAGTCACCCCGCACATCCATCTCAGCATTTTCATTTTTGTTGTGTGGATGGCACAAACGTCTTTTTGGGAAACATTCCAGGTTTCTGATCCACATGTCAGTATGGGTAGTATCATGGATTTATAAACTAGACCCTTCATTTTCACTGGCAAACTTTTGTCGCATGTAACCCCCGTGACTTCAGGCCATTTCATCCATGCAGAAGAAATACCATGATGGAAGTTATGACTGATGTCACCTGTTTGGTGAATTATATTCCCAAGGTACTTATATTCAAGGAATCTCTCTATGCGCTGCCCGCTGATGGTTGATGGGCTCGATTTATGGTTTGTCTAATTGCACACCATGTATTTGGTTTTGTTTATGTGTACGACTTCATTGGTTTATTATTATTATTGTGAAACCTAAAATAATGGCAAAATTGAAGCTTTTATACATTTCTAACCCTAACCCTTTTCCACAGGGACCATTACAAATCAGGCAGCTGTTATGTGAATGGCAAATTGTTCTATCAATAGAAATGAAGGTACAAATTTAATTATCATGAAATGTAATTTAATTTTAAGATGCTTATTATTATAATGCTTTTTTTTTATTAATGTCCGATTTCATTTTTATTAAATAAATAAGATAATGATTGTCGTATAATCAAAAAATTAGAGTATTGAAAAACTTACATGTACATGAGTTCAGCTTGCCTCCTGAAAAGTTCATTCTTTTCATTGACCAATTCAAACAGTTGCAGCACCAGTTCATCTGTCTCGGGATCGGGAGCACCGTCCTCCGGCTTCCCTTCGGTGCGATCTCTGATGATCTCCTCGAGACGGACACCCTGCTTCTCCAATCCTCTCTGTTGCTCTTCCAATAGAGCCAGTTCACGCCGCAGAGCTGCTGGTGGCATTGGCTGATGGGGGATTCGTCTGGAAATCAAAGGCACTGCGGGGGCAGGACCCTTGCGACGTTTCCACACACCGGACGTACTCTTGTTATCGAGTGATGCATTTAATAAATCTGCAATTAAAGTAGAACTAAATATTATATTTTTTCACCAAATAAAGAGTGTGGTTGTTATCCATATTATAGCATGAATTTTCTCCAGTTATTTATACATTTCCTTAATTCCACTTATGAAGTTTTTCTAGACTCGCTCCTGCCTTTCATTTCACATTGTTTAGGTTTATATGTTTCAAATAGTATCACTGAATGTAAAGCAAGAAAGCAAGCAAGCAACAAACCACGCTTAAAGACAGGATCAAGTAGTAACAAACGCTACTTCGATGAGCAAGTAACAACAAACAGTAGGAAAAAAAGAAGTAACAATAAATACTTAATTGAAAGGAGTAATTGGCTATAAACCCTATATGGAAATGAGCAAGTGGCTATAAACCCTAAATAGAAGGGAGCAAGTGGCTATATACCCTATATAGAAAGGAGCAAGGCTATAAACTCTAAATAGAAAGGAGCAAGTAGCTATAAACCATATACAGAAAAGAACAAGCAGCAATAAATTCTACATAGAGAGGAATAATTAGAAACAAACCCTACAATGATTTAAATTTAGTACTAATAAATTTCAATATGTACATGGAATTTATAAAAAAAGAATATTTTAGTGTTTAATTATTCCTATTTTCTTCAGAACCATTTGTCATATTTCCTAAGGAAGACGTGATTGCTTCAAATCCAGCATAATCAATCCAGCTGAGGAGTGAAAACCTAAATTAAAAGAAATAAATATAATTGATTGAAGTGTTAATTTAATAAATTTTAAATAAAAGATAACCTTTCTCATCAGCACTCTGTCTGTTTTTGTTGTTTTCATTTTTGCTCGATTTGTCACCATCCCAGTTTCCTGAAGACTCCATATCGTGATCGGGGTCATCAAACTCAGCGGCGGAAATGATCTTTTTGCCAGAGGAACTGAGGTTCGTGAGGGACACATTGATATTGGACGTGGCGTTGATGGGTGATAAAACAGCCATGTCAGTGGCTGTCATGGTGGATAATCGAGGGTGGGTCGGACCAGAGACATTTAAACTCTGATAGTCCATGGAGGGGGAGTCTATGAAAGTGGAATGTGCCGTTGGGGGAGCTGGTGCTGGACGCCGCTTTCTACTCCTCGGTGACATTTGAAGAGATGTCTGAAATAAAAATGTATATGTTTTAATGATAATTATTACTGATGTAAATACATATTATGAAATTCTGTTATCATTTATACAATGACCAATGTTGATGTTGGAAAGTTTAACTGATTTAACTCCTGTTGTTTTCCCTTTCTTTAACTTCTCAACTGCCTCTAGCTAACCATCTTCATAGTGTGTCACAAACTCAATCTGAAGATGATCAACTAGTGATTGATATTAGTCGGTGTCAAAATTAAAATAGTGAAATACAAAACTAATTGTTTCAGCGTGATTTTATGGGTCATTCAAAATGCATATTTATTGTTAAAAAGATAAACAGAGAAGCTTAGAGAACATTAAGCTTAGTGTCCATATAGGCGCAGCGTACGGTTCGGACGCAGTGCATCAGACAGATGAGTTTGTGGCAGTGCGTCCAAAAAGGTGCACCAATTGGATTGTTGACACAACTGTTAGTCAGATTATAATACGGATTTGTTAATTTGTTTCAATGATTCGCTGATGCATGCGCTTTATTCGATTCCGATCAATGATTATGATATGAATTCCAATACAAAGAATTCTAAAATCTGACTGATACACTGTGTCTGATCCATACGCTGAGCCTATATAGACGCTAACCTTTAATGGATGGAGTGTTGACACAATCAGTTTCTCATTCCACTGAAAGTTTTAAAAATATAGTAAAAAATTTCTTTTATTAATTTACTATATAGGATCATGGTCAAAGCGTACCCCGATAGAAACGGGACAAAAGCGCTAAGGGGAAAGAAGAGAAGATTAATTTACTACATACTAATGTTAGAGGCAATTTAATATTGCGAATGTTTTCTAAGAAAATTTTAGGCATACTTCAAGACAATCTTTTATGTTCTTCTTGAAGAACTGACAACCAAAAAAATACACTTTTTAAGTATGGGAAGATATATTTTGGAAAATATGGTAAATGTTTAGTATTGTATAATTTTGAATGACTAATTAATTACACAAAATAACAAATAATCATCTGAGATAAAACGAGGACATACTCACCATGCTGGAATTTGGACTTGACAGATTTGACATCAACGAATTGTCATTTGTCTCATCACCCAATAGACTCGACTTTCTGGGACAGGCCTTCGGTGTATCAAACACATCTGCTGGTGGTTTCGGCGCCGGTGCTTTCTTCTTCCTGGATATTGTACCGGACAACGAAGATGACGAACCGTGAAAGGATGGAGGTGGGTGGTTGGCATCGAGAGACGCCCTCGGCATAGGACTGGGTTCCAGATTATCGTTGGTCCTGGAGGGAATATATTTATGCTTTAACATTGTCACAGTTGGTAAATTTTGTTAACATAAAAATAATATTTACGATACTGCATAATATATGTATAAGATTTTGTTTTATAACGGCACTTATTAGTCCACACTTTCGTTCTGACTGATTTAAAATAACTTTGAAAGGTAGAAAGCAATATAATTTTATTATTTTAGATAGGTTGATTATATATACACGACATGATAACAATTAAAAATACTAATATGTTCCAAGACATCAATATGTTCTTTGTGATTTGAGAGATTGTTTTGAATTAGACACAATTAAATACAGTATTTTCACACAAATGAACAAATTCAGCATCAATAAGAATGTATAAAACAGTTAAATATTTATAAGAATCTAAAAAAACAATTGTTTGTGTACAGTTGAAAGACGAAAACTAAACGATTCCATGCAGTCATATAATAATAATTAATGTTGATATCAGTCAAGCAGTGGGGAATGACAAATTACTCTTGACAATGCAGGTAGGAACATTATCAGGTATACAATGATATAATGGCAATGCAAGTCCTTCGTTAACGGACGTAATTTATTGTCAAGTAGCTGAAGCTACTGCTCACGGTACCGTTACGTCAATTATAAATTCTACTCACAATTGTGAAAAACAAAAAAAGATTTGTACATACTTCCTATCCATCATATTTAAAAGTTTTAATATTCATTATGAATTTTTCATTCCCTGTATAGAAAGTATAATATTTGAAATAATAAATAGATAGTACTTAAAATAACTTCAAGAATGTGTGAAAATTTTATGTGTTGTACATTTATGAATAAAATGTACACACAATAATGTAGGTGAAACATAAACATTTTGAACAATAAAAGAGTGACAAAGTATGTGTGTACCAGTTAGTTACTCATTTGACCCACTTCTCATTCAATAATGACATTGAAACAATGGATGTTGAATACCTTTTAAAAACACTTTCATTGTTAAATGTTGATGAGAGATTAAACAAAAACATAATATGATATAATAATTTCATTTTCATTATTAAAGCCTCACATATAAAAATATTCAAGAACAAGTTTAATGTAGAAGAAAAAATATTGGTTTGTAAAATATACCTATTTCTTGGTGAAGCTACAGGAACTTCCCTTTTGGTGTCGTCTTCTGATTCATCATCTGAACCGAAAGGATTTAATCCGACAGCGGGAATAATTTTCTTTTTTGGCTCAGATCTGAGAACAACAATAATAAGTTAAATTAAAAGCAAGATACAATTTCTCTCCTACCACTAAGTGTTTGCTTTATAAAACAATCATATAATTCAAGACTTTCTGTATTGACTTATATCCAGAAGAAGACCAAAGAATTCTTGGATAGTGCAAAGGCGCAACCAAATTCAGAGACATGGCCTAGGTGACATTGTGCAAGACAGGAGAACTTATGACTTAAAGACAAGGAGAGCTGACCCCAAAAGTCTACACAGACCACTTAAATCACATCTCTGCCACTTAAAAAGTACAAAATTTTTTAATGGTAATGGACAACATCATGTAGGTATTGTCAAAAACATGTAGACTAAAAACAAACTATTCCTTGATGGTCCTTGATGATATAAGTCAAATGTTTTTTGCTAAATTATCAAATAATATCACAAATAGTTAAATGTTCAAATTGATACCAAACTTTTTCATAATATTCCACAGTCAAAAAATACACTTTGGCTTGGAGGACTAGTGATATCAGTATTACAAATATACTATGATCTTTACTCTTAATATAATTGAATGATATTTATAGTTATGAGTATAGATTTAAATTATAAATATCATTTCTTCTTCTTCGTGCCATATCAGGTTCCCTGACATTGGCGATCACTACCGAGAAAGCATCTCTGTCTACCACAGTCTGGAACAACTCGCCGACGCCTCTGATCCCTGTCCACTCATGAATGCGGAGCTACGACATCTGACGCCTTCCTATTCCTCGACGTCCCTCTATTACTATACACAACTTTAGAATTTATAAATACTTATGAGTGATGAATAAATAATAAATGAGTTCTTACAGATTCAAATTGTGTTTCATGGCATTGACTAAAATAACTGGAGGCGGTGGTCTCGGCGGTTTCTCTCCACTTTTCTTTCTAACTGGCACATTTGTATTACTTGTTGTATCATCTTCATCTTCGCTGCAACTACCAAATGGGTTGGTGCTTATCTTTTTGGGAGGAGTTGTAAAAACATCCACATCTCGGCTTTCTGATGAAATTTTAAGGTTATTCTCCTGAAAAATAGACAATTTGCTATAACAAAAGCCATAAATAATGATTGATATTTCAATAAAGTTAGGGTGTTTTATGTACCTCTTCTTTTTCTTCATCATCACTGGAAAATGGATTAAGATCATCTGGGTACTGGTCCTTTTGACCCATTTTGGCTTTAAATTGACTTTCAATATTATCTGTAGGAATTTCTTTGGTGGATATCTTTGATTCAAATTCTTCATTTTGAGTATGATCAATTGTTATACTTAAATCCTTTTCTTCTTCCGCTTCATCATTCTTATCTTCTTTAATCAAATCAACATTATTGTCACCATTATTATCTTCTTTGATCAAATCAATATCATTGTCATCATTATTATCTTCTTTGATCAAATCAATATCATTGTCATCATTATTATCTTCTTTGATCAAATTAACATCATTTTCATCATTGTTATCTTCTTTGATCAAATCAACATCATTATCATCATTATTATCTTCTTTGATCAAATCAACATCGTTGTCATCATTATTATCTTCTTTGATCAAATCAACATCGTTGTCATCATTATTATCTTCTTTGATCAAATCAACATCGTTGTCATCATTATTATCTTCTTTGATCAAATCGACATCATTGTCATAGTTATTATCTTCTTTGATCGAATCAACATCATTGTTTACAATTTCTTCAACTATTTTTTGTGAATCATTATAATTATTTGATTGTACATCTACAAATTCTTCTGATTGCTTGTTCGAAATGTCATCAAGAGCATTGTCTTCAATTACATCCACAGTGGAATTATCAAGTTGAACAAGTTCTTTGTTATTTTCCTCAATATTATTCATTGAGTCTGATGATTTTGCGTTAATATTTAATTTATTTTCCAAATCCATATTTTCAGATTCATTAAAAATTTCTCCATCGCTAATTAATTTTGAAATAGCAGTCTGTACTTTGCATACTTCAGCACTTGAATCGATTATACGATGTTTAGAATCATTCGAAACACTTTCATTTTCAATAATAACACTATTGTCAGGAAATTCATCTACAATTTTTTCTTTCACATTTCCCTGTTTTAATACAACTGTTGATTCAATAGATAAAGCTGAACTATTAACTTCTACTTGTTTTTCATCAAAGTTTGTGCTATCATTATAAGGCAAACTATCGATGACACAAGGCACATTTTCATTATCATAAGTCTTATTGCTACTTAACACTACATTATTACTAAGAATTACATTATTCTGATCAAACAATTCTTTCTGTGAGCCCGTAGAACTTAATCTTATATTGGAACTCCTGTTTTTATCCGGGCTCACCGCTTCAAAAAGCTTCATTCTCATTTTGACCAGTGACGGAGTCGAATTATCATGATTAATTTCTTCATCGACAACTTTTCTATCATCAAAATTATTCGA
This sequence comes from Molanna angustata, assembly GCA_963576475.1. Taxonomy (NCBI): domain Eukaryota; kingdom Metazoa; phylum Arthropoda; class Insecta; order Trichoptera; family Molannidae; genus Molanna; species Molanna angustata. Next base: position 6,318,995 of record OY754970.1, on the reverse strand, counting down.
TTTTTCGGATATTTGATTTTCTTTGGCAATTACGTCATTATTAGCACTAACTTCACTATCATCGCGAGCATTGCTATGAATAATTTCTGTTATCAAATCACTGGCAGTATCATGCTGGTTAACATATAATTTTTCATTATTTACATTAGAAACGCCTTTATTCAGATTTATTCCTCTTGGAGCTGGTATTGGTACTGTATTGATGATTTCATCAATGGAAGTAGTTTCTTTTACACCTGGAATCCTTTTGTTGTATTCATCCATAGATACCGATTGCTCAAGCGGCTTTTCCTCTACACAACTAACATCACTCATTAATTTAGTATTGTCAGATTGTTTTAAATTTACACTGTCTTTTAAATCAAACATGGACACGGATTGACCTACTGCAATGTCAGAGACATTTTCACTTTTAACATCACAATTCACTAAGGGAGGGTTCTCATTTAACGAAAACACTGGTTCTGATGTTAAGTTTACGGGAGGACGGCTGGTGGGCAAAGCTGGAACAATTTCATCATCATCACTGTGCTGGTCAAATTGACTACTGAGAAATCCTGTCAGAGCTTTTGATGGAGTAGATGACGAAACTGTTGAATGTTCCTTCAAGCTGTCATGGAATGCCGCGTTTTCCGCAGCCAGAACATCTTGAAACTGTTGAACTCTTTGCGATTTTTCTTCGTCGCTGAGTATTTTTTCTAAGTTTTCAGTGAGTCGCAAAGAAATATCTGTTGATAATGAGCCCTCGCGTGTGCTGATAGATTCAGTTTCTTCGCTGTCAATCTCGTCCCCCCTGTCCGATTCCTCATCTGGGCAGGTCTCGCAGCAGTATTGTCCGTCCGTCTCCGTCTGATAGCAGGAGGCCAGGCTGAGTTGCGCATCGCAGCGAGCGCAGCGGAAGCAGGTTCGGTGGTACAGCCTCCGGTCTACGACCAGCCGCTGCGCCAAGAACACTGGTTTCTCGCACGATACGCATGGTTCTCGCCTGCCCAGACCACTCGCAAACATCTAATTTACAGAACATAAAAATAAAGATTAGAAATAATGCACAAAGAATAACGAATAACGAAAGGTTTATAAAAATAAAAGAAAATTTCAAATTACAACCAAAAAAGAGGATGTTTAAAACTACTCAATAAAAAATTAAAATGAAGTTTTGAAACAATCAAATGTCAAATGAGTGACAGGTTTATATTTTGCAAGAGAAATAAATAAAACAAGAATCAATAAGGGTAGGAATAATCGAGAATAATACTAACAGAAACACACAGAAAAACAAAATAAAAACGGTAAGCCCAAAGCAAAACTAAACATGATACAAAAAAATACATGTAGACATGAAAGATGAGTGATTGTGGAATTAACAATAATATGGTGATATTATAGATATATAAAAATAGAAAAGCACATAAATCAATTACCTTTTAGCAGAAAATTTCTGGCTTATACTGCCCCATAATGTCCAAGCTTTCCTCCTGGAGCGAACAAAAAGAAAATAAAATGATATACAGTGTGGGTTTTGTGAAATTGTGGCAAAAAAGAAATTGTGTGCATCGGAAAACGCGACGAGATTGACGCTAATCAGCCAACGGTAGCGAGCTACAAACACTACAACCATTTAGTCATTTATGCAAAGCACTGATAACAACGGAAGTATAAAGATATACGATACGACCTAATTTAAACATGCATAACGAGCAAAGTGGAATTTAAATTCAATAATTCTAAACAAATATTAACAGTTGCAGGTAATTCTAAATAACCATTATTAATTAATATATCTATTATATGTACACGTGCACCTCGTGTCTCAAGTCTCTACGCAATAAATGAAATGCATTTTCTGATCTGTGTAATATCATAGTATAACTGAAGTTGCATCTCATTGATGTTGGTCATTATCTTTGGCGAAGAAGCATGCACAACATGGAATTACTATGCATAACTGGGTTATAAAATGTCGATCTCGATTGCAGCTCACTACTCAATAGGGTCACAACAAAATCAATTAGCGCAAATAAATAATTCGAATTGATAATAGATCAAACGAAGAAATTGCTACTGTCGAAAGAAGATTAATTCAATTAGTAATTTGTAATATAATAATTATTGACATACTACATTGAATATCTTGTCTGTTTTAGAGCTAAAAGGCGTATCATAAGGCCTTAGAAGATTTCCTATCCATCACTACATATAGGTACATTTCAATCGATAAAACTTTAAAATTACATTAACTTTTTAGAAAGAGTCAAAAGAGCAGAAACTTTAGAAACAGATTTCTAATTTGAATTTATTTTCTAACAATAATTTATATTATTATAGAATTCCACCAAATATTTTCTGTTAGTAAAGTGAACATGATAAAATTAAATCAATGTGACAATTCAACTGAGATATGCTGGTCAGGAACAGCTGTAAACAACAAGATGTTTAGTCCTAACACAAGTGGACGAAGAAAAAGATAATGTAACGTCTTCTCATTCCGTACAGATATTTTAAAAAATATATCGATTTATCAAATTATTGTAGAACAAAATCCCTTATGCATTTTTCTATTACCTCTTTCCCTTCTTCATTATTGCACCGAATTTACTCGAGGCATCGCGTTGCTTTGAGTTATATGTGGTTTGTTGGTTTTAACATATAAATAATCTTTGTTAAATGGATTCTCGTACAGCCCTGATAGATGCAAAGGTGATGAGAAAGAAGAGAGTCGTGACTGATGATTACAATTGATCAGAAATACAAAAGCAGTCTCCAGTATCAACAATGATGGGGTGCTGAGATAACCGCAACCGACGGCTGCCGCAGAATTAACTACTAACTGCTGCTGCTAGCATTAAACCCATATTAAACATTTCATCACACACGAGGTAGAGTTTCACGTAATAATCGTTGATTGACGCCAGATAAAAAGAGAGAAAGCAGGGGAATCTTGTTTTTTTTTACTTTAAAATATACACAAGACAAAAAATATTGAAATCAACAGTTTACATGACTCCCCAAACAGCAGTTTAGTAAACATGCTTTCAGTCATCATGACACTGCGTTTTAGATTCTACAAGCCTCAAAATTCGCCCTCCACCGGTTCCAACATTATTCTATTCTCTAGTATAACATACGTGGTTGTTATTGAGTTGGTTTTAAAAAGAACGGCTTCATATAAATAAACCAGATTTATTATAGAAAAAAATCAAGAAGGCGAACTTTTTCTAGGTTAAAGAATCTTCACCACTGTTACATCGAGAATACGACACCTCTCGAAATAAGGCAGAAATATAATATTTTGTTTTGTTAAAAGCCCCCATTCTTTGGAAGATGGCATATAAAAAATCCCATTATTCTAAAATAAAAAAACGAGATTCTCTTGCGTGACATCAGACACGTAAATACTACTAGAAATCTGATAGAAAGATGCGTAAAATATCACTCCAAGTTTTCTATCTGCTGTTTAAAATGCGGCGGAATCGATTTTAACGGTTGTCGATAATTCTAAAGCATTCAAATGTGTTACGTTGACGTATTTGAATTACAACTCACTCTTCCCTGGTACGTGTCTATACCGCGACAAGACTACACGTTTCCAATGCGTAAATATTATGAGACAAGTTATTGATATTCAATATGAATATCATCTTTTTCCGACGGCTTCTGAAATATGGTCACGGTTCGTATTCAGCACGACACCCCCGGAGAACAGCAGCTATCATACAAATATGGTAGTTCTTTGTTTCTAGAATAAATTAAGTGCGTAAAGTCGTTACAGTAGACAAAGACGTCAAGTGACCGTTTGAGATGCCATCATTTGTCAATTGGCATTAGTGTCGTTTGTATTAACGGACGAAATATAAAGATTCTCGACGTTGGCAATTATAATAAAAATATATATGGCACATCAAAATAGATCGCACGATGTAAATATGTTCTGTGATGTGAATAGGTTCTCTAAAAGATGGATAAAGACGGAGAATTTTGACTTTCATTTGGTCAGGTCACCAGCGGAGACGTTATAGTACTAATTTTAAGCTAATAAAACGTCAAGCTGAATTCCAAATACTATCACAGAACTTTTCTTAATTTCTCATAAATACATAAACAGTAAAATATATGGTTGCAGACCTAATAAATACTAATTCTTTGGATGGAAATCGTCTTAATGAATAGCTAACACATAGAAGAACGAAAAAGATCATTTGATTCAAACGGAAGTATGTCTTTGACAATCGGTTTGCCAAGAAGCAACAAAGACTAGTTGTTATAAAACTGATGGTTTAGAAAACTTTGTATTCCTCACTTATGATCGGAACGTGTGTCATGTACATTCGTGACTGAGAATATACCAATTGGATCCACCAAATGGGCTCGAAAGGACATATGTAGCATGTCGAGTTGTATATTTATAACATAGATCAATTCAACGGAATCAAGGGAGCACGAACATCAACAAGTATCGGTTAATAGTTTCAATTAATATTCCTGACGAGAGAAGTGAACAAACGAACGCTGGTTGGAACATTTGCACACAGAATAAATATTAGCCGCATCCTGCTATAAATCGATAAGAAAGAGGGAATGAATTAAAATAACAAGTATTCATTTAACGTTATTGCATCTTGAATAAACCGCGGGCACAATCAAATAATATATTATGTTCAAATTAAAAAGAAATAAAGCAAGAAAATAATCAAATCGGGATGATTCCAGAAAATAATCAATCTATGATTCCAGAAAATAATCAATCTATGTTTACCCATATCATGGATATAATTATCTCATGGAATTCTATAATAATATCTTACGTGGATGGTTTTGATTCCGCCTGTTGACCAGATTTGCCCCCCAGTATACCAAAAAAATTACAAATACAAGAAAAATCGTTACGCGGTATAATTTTGGTTGCTGATGGCTTTGACATTTGTTCAGTGAATGAAAAAAATCACAGAGGAACATCTCGAAAGGATCGTTTGTTTAATTTGGTCTGAAAATAACATCTGAAAAACAATGAGTTTTTTGGTAAGCATATGACTAGCAGCGTCTCGGGTTCGATTCATAGCAGAGAAGAAGTTTAACAGTAAATATTTGTTACGCAATTCTCGCTTCTCTGGGCTAAAAACACTGGTTAGTAGGAAGAAAATATCATTTGGCATCGAATTCGCTACATTAACAGAGTTTAAAGAAGTCTTTGTTATTTTTTTGCCTGACACAACCATTTTGGTGAGGTTCGAACTCGAATAAGTAAGAGATACACATTAACAGAAATTGATTAAAATCGTCACATTTTAAAAAACAATCCACTAGCATTTTTGAAGTTTAAAAAATGTAAACAAATTATTGACCTGTGTTTAAATGAAATGGGACATGTCAGCGTTAACAATGAACCGATTCAGAGTATAGTAGATGTTTGGTTCCTTGCATTAGGATATAAATCAGTTTGAGAAAAATAATAATTTATTGCAACAGAAATGCATAAACCCCACGGTTGTGATAGGTTATTCAAACAATGGCTATAATATTTTAAAATATAACAAACAATAATAATGTCAGCAATAGTTGTTCCGACGAAGGATCTGCAATAAACGTGACACGGGAACAGATACAAAAATGATTTACATCCGAGTTCACGGCTTGACCTTTTGCAGAACCTTAACAGAGATGCTTAGCAGATTCCTCACCCTATGAATTTTCTTGAATTTCAAATATACCGAGCACAAAATGAAACACTAAGGGCTCTCAAAATTCACGAACACAATAAATACATTACAGTTCTCGAAAAGACATATTACTATCCAACAAGTATAATAATTTCAATAGCAAAATGGAAATGAAAAAAATCAAAGTACTTCATCAGAACAATCATTGAATTTCAATATAATTGAAAAAATTAAATTCGTTAGATTTACCGCTAATGCCGGACATTTTTATTGGCCAATAAATGAATGCATTCCAAGTTGATAATCAGTATTAGGATCTTCATAATTTGCTAGGGTTATGAAATTTATACCAACATTCTATTACTGATAATAATTTACGGATTTAAACGCATGATTTTAATGAGAAAGTATCAACGAAAAAGTTTAGATAAGAATCGAAATAAGTGATTTGTTAGAAATTATTCTAATTTTATGATTATATACAACAGTGCAACAAAAAACAGAATTTAAAGAAAATGATTGATTTAGGAAAATCTTTGATCGTAGTGTACTATCACACCAACCCACACTGTAAGTTTACCAAGAAGATTTTATGATACAGATGATGAAATTCGCAGATATGAAAGACAAAACCATTGTATGAAGATGTAAAGCTGATGATAATGATGAGCAGAATGCCATGCGATAAATTGCCGTGAGCTAAGCCACAATTGACACATTGAGTTACACAATAATAATTACATTATATCTACAAATGCACCGAGAAAAATGTTTTGATTGAATAACCAGAATTTTGTTTATAACATCAAAAATGAAGATTTTACAAACGAAATGCTGGTTTTTATATCAATATTTTTTTATTATTCTCTCAGTATTGTTGTTAGTAACGATGAACTTGTTAGTAAGACAAACATCACTACACATAATGATAATAAACCTTCTGCATTTAACTCCATCCCTTATCTTGTCAGTAATCCATACTACATTCTTTCAATGGCCTAAAAGACTTTTGATTTTTGTTTAATATGTTCTTATACTACTTTTTGAATAGGTATTCGTTGTTTTTTTGTATGATCTGTTCTTTTGTTTTGTGATTCTACTTGCCGCGTATAAATAGTACAGTGCATAAGTAGAAAGATACAAAAGCGTGTGCGGCACGTACTAGAAAGAATTTATTTGGTACTTGCCACTTGACTTAACACTAAACTGGTGTAAACCTGGCATTAAGCTAAGAAAGTCCCGAAGGGCGACACGAATATTCACTGTTACTAAGAAAAAAAAAACATTTCTCCATTATGAAAACATTATTTTTGCAAACACACAATCGTCTATTGAATGGAAATTTATTTAAAACTCAGAGCTGGAGAGTTGATTGACGAATTATTCTTTTTTAATGTTAGAAGAAAGTTTTCAACTGTCACTACTCAATAGATTATTCGATGGCGCTACAGCCCAAATTGAGCCACGGCCTTGCTCAACTAATTTTCTCAGCTGTTACTCTACCAGTTAGAAACTTACAGGAGCTATACTGCATCTCCCCTTAAGTAGTCTCCCATCTCAATCTGGGTCTCCTAATCGTTCTCCTACCTGCTTTTTATTCTACTATGGTAATGAAATGAAAACATTACGAAAATTAATTAAATATGTTCAACTATTTTTCAAAATTGATGTAATTCGCGGATATTCCTCTTCAACGAGCATCGTCAGAATGGTGAACCATAAAGCTAGCGACGACAGAGCGTTACCCATCGATTTTCGTTTCAAAATACGGAGCCCCTATAACTAACAAGTACCATTTTTATTCCACTTGCTTGAATTAATCCATTTATTTTCTTCGAAGATTTTAAATTTTGTTTAAATGATTTCAATGTAAACAGCGTGTCCTTTGACACAATTCTTATGTGAAGTGCGAAACTAAGTCATGCAGCATCCAAGATAATCACGCATAAATTTACTAATCAAAGTACTTTCTACATTCCATATCCTCATCTACATACATTTATTCGTCGTCTCATACATGACCGTCTAAGGTTTAAGCTTTCAGGATATCGTTCAGATGGTCGAGCCATCCTTTTTTTTCGACGATCTTTGCCTCTCGTCCCATTTCTGTGTGCTTTGTATATTTTCTTCGTCAGGCGTTCATTCTTGCCATAATATAGCCAAACCATATCGATGTGTTCTCAGTTCACACTTGTTTATTCTATATAGATGAAATCTCCATTTATCTTATGTACATCCTTTATCAGAATCCTAATTTTTATCCCTGCCATACAAATTCTTCTGTGCGATCTCGTTTCAACTCTATTTGTTCTAATGCCATGCATCTTGTGCAATGTCCAAGTCACAGTTTCATGTACCATATTCCTACACCCAATAATTGAATTTTCGATTCGGAAATCCATTAAATAAAAGTGAATATAAACCGTTTGAAGACAAGCGCCTACTGCAACTTGTGCTGCAAAACACCTTTAGAGATTTCCAAAAGCGGAAGATAGAAAGCGAGAAAGGAAGAAAGCAAATGACACATGATAATAATAATAATAATAAAGTGGGATTTCTATTGTCTATTGTCACGACGTGTATTGCTAATAGTCGATTGAGAACAAACTGTCACAGAAAACACAGCGCTTTGTCTCAACGATGCACATAAACGAAACATGGCATTGAATACGTACCTACAATTTTGTTACAAACATACGCTCGCTTCTTCCGATAATTGACGAAAACTGATACAGATAGATCGCTGGATCGATACGAAAACTGTTGTAGAAAAATAGCGGTTCACTGGATCAATACGAAAACTGTTGTAGATATATCGATGGATCACTAGATCATTGCAAAAAACTGTTACATATAGATCAGGGGTTCACTAAATCAATACGAAAACTGTTAAACATTGCTATACTGTTGCAAATAGATCACTGCATCAGTAAGATCGCGAACTTTGCTATACTGCTACAGATCAAGTAAGGGATTAATAAGAACGCGAACTTTGCTACACTGTAACAAATAGATCGAAGGATCAATGGATCAATACGAACCTGAACTATGCAATACTGTAACAGATAGTTCGAGAGATCACTGGATCAATACCACCACGAACTTTGCTATACTCTCACACATAAATTGTGACTGAGACGATTATCTCGTCGTTGGCCCAAGAATTTTTCCTCTCACTTATGATGTCTAATGGACGTAGAAAAAAAAACACAACAGCTATTAATAATTGACCGGTAATGCGAGCGAGTCGCACTCTGACGGTAGATAAAAACGCAATCGAGTCAACAAACAATGATCACTACTAACAACGTGAAGTCGCCAAGGATAAACGTTCCGGATCTGATCTAGATTCGAAATGATTCAATAACTCTACAGATGAGATCGATACAATTGAATTAACAATTGAAATAAAATTGTGGTTTTGTGATGCGTCCATTGTATGTTTATGTAAATCACGAGACCCACGACAAATGTACCTAAATATAATGTTTAATTTATTTTTATTGACAATACATCATAATATATAGGAATATTTCCATAATTGATAATAATAATCAAATATGTCGAAAGGGTGATCGATGATTGATTGACGGAAATTCAATATGTCAAACGAGTAAACCAATATTTTATGAAGGACGAAACTAATATGTATCGTAAACCAAAATGAAGCTAATAAAAAAAAAGGACCAAAAAATAGTTTTATTAATGAAATTCTAATACTGCAATGTCAATACTGAATTTGCCATTTTTACTCCTCACTAACCCAAGGGGATATAGTAGGGAGTTATGAATTTGCAATCATGAGGCTATTTTTTATTGCAGATTATCAACTAGTAGGTATCATGCTGAGATTGTATTCTGAAAGTTTCATCACAATATATCTGTGTGTGTGTACTATGTGCTATTTGCTGTGTGCTATGTACTGCGTGTTTATTCTACTTTATCGCTTATGGACTTAAGTACTCATTCGATTCTTTTCAAAATTTGTAAATCTAATACTCGCTTAGACCCCATTAGATTTTGAAGGATATCTGATCAGTGCTTCTCATTTTTTTAACTGTCTCATATTTCAAAGTGACCCCAAGCTCAGGAAACCCAAAATTTGATAATTTTATTTTCAAATAGCTAAAAAAACACATCACTTTCATAAATGATTTAACATAACACACTTCATTAAAATGCTGAAAATTTTCCATACAAAATTTGAATATTTTGTGGTGACTTGGGAGTGAGGAGTATAACGTTGGCCACAACCCACTCGTTTACTTAGCACACATACACTTCATAAAATATATCAATTATTGATACAAATGATTGTAAAGTTGACGCCAAACATCTTGAACTTTTAGCCGAGAAGGAGGGCGATATACACGAAAACCAGCGAAGCAAAAATACACAAATTTACGCTCTGCGCAACCGGAATCTCGTTCAAGATGTTTGGCGAAAATTATACATGAATTAAATAAAAAATACATACATACATGCCAGCACGCCATGTCCCTTACTGGGTAAGCAGAGAGAACCGAGCGTCATACTTTTCTGTGTTTGCACACATTTCTGTCTTCCTTTACATACATGCTCGTCGATTGTTCAAACTTTTTGTTTCCTTCTTTCAAAATATCGTTCATTTAAAAAAAAATAATAAACATTTCCTTGTACCCTGCGCAAGTGGCGAGTTTATTGCCATATGGCAATTTCTTCCAACTAATCAGTGTTTCTAGCTCAGAAAAGCAAGAATTGCGTGAGAAATAAATTTAAATAAATTTCTCCTCTGTTGGGATTGAACCAAGGACGCCCGCACAGTAGCCGAACGGCTTACCAACTGTACCTACCACAGAAAATTGTTCGTAATAATTGTGACAAAATGTATCAGATTAATGATATTTCATCGACACAAACTCCACGTGGCAGTCAATTTTTGTTAGGTACTTACTACTAATTATTGTGATGAATAATGAGATGGATGACAAATTAGTAGGTACTCAAAATCGGACAAATCAACGTCCCCAAACAACCAAAACCAATTTGACTTGGACAAAACAACTCGAACAATGTGAAATAGACAAGTAACAACACAAAACATATTACGGACAATACGGACACAATGATTGATAATAACATTATTAGGTATATGTATGAGCAATGGACAATATTATGCCGGTGAACATAATTAAAACTAAATTACTTCCATTCAAAACGGACAGGTAAAAAAATAATAGAAATAATTAAAATTGTAAATATCCTGTTAAATTAACGCACGTTATTATATATTATCTCAAATCAGAATGTAGTATGTATTTTTGAAGTTTTATATAAAACATATTAGCTAGGCAATATTAAATAAATAAATAAATAAAGCATAGTCATATAGAGATACCTACTTACAAACCTAAATACATATTTACCTATTCATGATAGGCATTGAGAACCTAGCGCCGTTGTTGGCTGTTATCAATCCTACCTCAGTCATATCTTCATTTAGAACTCACTTCCATTGCTTTAATTCAACTTGCATGCGTCTTCTGCCAAATTCACGTCTGGCTATTCAGAAAAATAATCGATAGGTGACAAAATAAGATTAATCGAAAAAGACAGTAAAAAATTAAATTTATCAAAAGCGAGAAGCTAACGATGGGTCATTGTTAAAATTGTTTAATAAAAAAGGATGATTAAAACGGCCATTTAACAAAAAAAAGCGCAATAAAGTATAAATCGTTTATAGACACCCAAAAAAGCGTATATTACAAAATGGCTTAAATGTAAAAAAAAATAATAATAAAAAAGCATTGAAATTTGTTAAATTTGACAGTATACGGAGGAAATATATAGTTCGTCCAAGCTTGACTTTGGTATGACTCATCAACGGGTGTCAATGTAGGTACGATATATTTGACACCCGTCGATAATTTTTATAATACATTTAATAACTTAATTATTTTATATGCTATCTGCATACACTTAAGAATGTCATGTTTACGTGTTATTAACGTGTTGATAACATATTGAATCATACCAAAGTCAAGCGTGGACGTCCTATACCTATGTTTTATTGAATTGGTGTATATGATGTTTAATATTTATTACTACTTACTCAAAATGTATTCAATTGACGTTTATAAAATGTCGTTTCTCAACTTGGGAGTGTTCACACACAAAAAAATATTAGAACTAAAAACAGATAGATTTGAAAACAGAGAAATTTGTCATTTGCACAGGGTGCGATGAAGTGTTAACATTAAATTATTAATTTATGTAAGTTGTGAAGCTCAAACAATCAAAATAAACAGCACGTATTGAAATGAGACTTTTCACCGTCGAAAGTTTTCGATATATTTTCTTTGCGAATATCACTGCCAGATTCTGAATTATCGTAATAATTCCGTGGCAAACGATCGAAGTTGAGAAACAATGTTTTAAGTTAATTAACGTAAACTGAATGCATGGTCATAATATGTCTGTGTACTGTATCTATATATACATATTTAATTTGGTACCTACTGTGAAAACGACAATATTCTAAAGACAACGAGAATAAGATCTGTGGTCATATGTCTGTGAACTGTATCTTTTTAACTATAGTATGTCTGTGTAGGTAATGTATCTATTTATGTTAGTACCTATAGAGAAAACGACAATATTCTAAAGACTACGAGAATAAGATCAGTGGTCATAATATATGTCTGTGAACTGTATATGTCTGTGTAGGTAATGTATCTAATTTAAGTTAGTACTGTGAAAAATATAACTTTTTATGTCAATGAACTATCTCTACTTATGTAGTATATTAGTTAGTAGGTAGGTACCTACTGTGAAAACGACAACGTTCTATAACGTCACCGTAAATCAAACGTGTGGTCATAATGTCTGTGTACTGTATCTATGTATTTAATTGTATATCTGTGAATCGTAATACATATCAATTTTCCAAAGTTAGCATGAGTGAAATGTGTTATCATAATATGTCTGTGTACTGTATCTATTTAATTTATACTATGAAAACGACAATGTTCTAAAATTAACGTGAATAAAGTCTGTGGTTATATTGTGTCTGTGTACTGTAGGTATGTATCTACACGAGTAACTAAGTACATGTTATATGTATTGTGTGTGACTGTCATGAAATGATTCTTCGGAAAGTAGGTGTATACCTTAGTCGGAGGTCCGGCAGAGCTGGGTGAGGCGGGGTGGGGGCTACGTTCAGTGGAAGGGGACGTCCTTTTCCCTGACAGTCTTGAAGGAGAAGCTCCTGGAAATAAAAAAAAGAACAGTATTAAAATCTGTCAAATAATGCGATATTTCGAAGATTAAATTAATACAAGGAAAGAACACTTCTTAAGTATAACTGAAGGGTAAGTAGAATGACAACAAGCTTTATGAATTTGTCCCAAGATAGGAATTTGAAGCATTAGGTTTTCGTTACCTATCCCATCCGGCCACATATGTGTAGTAATGTGTACATACGAACATTGACAAATTTATTAAATTTGAATAGAGATATTGGTAGGTAATAAAAAATCGCAAAACACTAGAAAAATAAAAGACTTGACTGAGTATAAAAGTAGGCCCACAATTATATATATTCTGTAATTTTGGGCCCTGTAAATTGAGCGGATCAAAAGTTATAAGGGACGGACGGACACACAGACACACTAAATGTTCTACTCCGAATTCTGAGTAAATCCATATATTATATAGAACATATATACTGCGAAGCCTCTAGGTGTTTTTTTGAATTCAAAGTTGGAAAAATCGTTAAAAATATAGACCCTGCATACAAATCTCGCGTATCTTGGCTTGATGCTTTGTCGATATGTTAAGACAGTAAAATTCTAATAAAATAAAATAATAAATAAAATTCTCTTGAACAAATCGACAGTTGGATTATGGATGAAATTCGGATTTACATAATGAAAGATATTGTTCTGTTTTTTGTTTAATCCACAGTGTATGTTTTTGTATATTTTATAAGACGTGTTCTTTAAATAAATAAAAAAATAGAAATACGATGAACAAAATAGCAAAATGGAATTTCTATCGGTTTTGTACTTTTAAATGAGAATAAAAATTTCGGCTTTTGTTTAATTAGATATCAAGATTATTTTGGAGGAATTATAAACCTAACATAATCCTTCAAGTTATAAATATTGATCGCTATTCCAACATCGAATCAACATTTTACTGCACATTAGTATCAACATATCATTTTTACAGCGCATTTTTTACCACGTCCAAGTTTCGCACGCATACACCAATGCTATGATATTATTCACGTATAAGGTGTATCAATTCTAATTAAACAATGCGGTTGATGTAATTAATTCATTTGGCTTAAGCCATAAACGATGAATACCTCATTGTAAGGTCATTAGCTCAATTGTTTGAGTCAACATCTCACAAAGAAATAAGACGGGTAAATGCCCCCGAATTGGACAAAAAAACTCAATAAGTAATTAAGGAATAAAGACAGCTAAATACGATGAACGAGATGAATAACGTGATATCTCACGTTGCTAATATAAATAAAAACTATAATAAGGTACCTACCAATACCTGAAATATGAAATTTGAAAAACATGTCCATGTTTAGAGATGTGGACTTAATTTTGGGGAAAACTGATGAATTTTGTGAGGATTCGATCACTTCGCACGAGTATTAGATCTAAATCACTATCGACCTTTATTGAGTACTAGTATTATAGGTACATAGACCAATAAACCGAAAAATTAATAAGGATATAATTATGTTACAGAGTACAAACGCGCTTCTTATAGACGAAGTACAAATAATATGACGAAATCTCTTACACAGAGTTAATTCGAATGGAAGTGAGCACATTGAGGTCGTTTGGTCACACGAATAGCTCAAAAAAGAACACCTATAAAAAATAAAATCTACAAAGTTGACAGGAATGAAACAAGAGGCAGAGGTGGTCCAAGAAAGAACGATGATGTTGATGATATCCTTAAGGAGAAAAACTTAAAAAGGTTAAACAACAGAAGATACACAGTATACACACTGGAAAAAAATGATCTAAGAGCCAGAATTCTGGTTTTTAAACTTCTCATTTTTCTCTCAGTGAAGGAAAATGTGGCATTCGGTAGTCTCTGCATATATGCACCTCGAGGGACACGGTGTGATGGTATGTATAAAGCTAGAACGCACTCCGGATCGACGAGGTACCAGTTCTCAGACACAGACCACTGTTGTACGGCGCCCGTCGTAAGAGAATAAAAGGAATATCATTACCCGTGACCTGTAATCATCTGTGCCGCTCTGTATACCCATCCGAGAATCATCCCGGACGATGTGCGATGGAAAGGCCATTAACACGGGGTCGAGGGTTCAGAATCGTGGACATGGGGAACACCGAACACGGGTCGGACAACAACAGCGGTCTAAGGAAAGTGCCCGTGGATATAATGTATCCACGTGTAAACAACGAGATGCGGACAGATATGAATATGAAAATTGAAAATATACGTTGAAGGCTCAAATAAAAAAGGGGCGCCATCCGTCTAGACTTCAATAATTCCCAATTTCCTATCCTTATCTTTCCTAATAATTTGATTGTAGCGAACCAGTTTTTATATCTAGATGTAATGTTTACTTCAGTTTAGAGATTTCTTCTAATGTTTGCATTTTATTTATATTGATTTCGTCATTTTTTTTTAATTTGTCACTATCCCAACGTGACCTCAAATAATTCTGGCAACCCTGTTAACTGGCTTCCATAATTCAAATCGAAGATCGATCGAAAAAATTGGATCATATTGCATTGGTCATTTCAAACTCGACATCATTATAAAGCTATTCCCTCACGTTTTTGAAAATCATCCTCGTGTTGTATGTAATCTTTCATTTTAAATTGATAACGTGAAACGAACGAGGTGATTCATAATGATATGAGAAAAAGTAATTTTCCTGTGATGATTTGGCCAACAGAAATAATCGTTGATGAACAAAAATCATCAGCAAGATCAACAAACCACGTCAATTATAGAAGGGTTTATTCTGAATCACTCACTGAATTCTTAATACATAATTAATCCTTCTTAGAATACAAAATAACTCATTAAAATTTTCGATACTATAGTTGCACATACCATTGCATCACTAAGAAAAATATAGTGTTATTTATAAACTTGGCTCCAATATTGAACTGTGGTTGAACAATTTGATCCCTTTTCATATTTATTATTAAAATAATTAAATGAATATGTCCTTGTAACAAATACATATACATCCTCATACATTCCCTAAACTAAGCATAAATGCTCATGGTGAATGAAATCGGTCGTGGCAGGATTCGAACTCGCGATCACTGGATTTACTAACCCAGTGCCCTAACCGCTCTGTCACCACCCATCTTAATTCTTAACACCCATATCATTTATAAACATGGATTAAGAGTTGAACCGTGATTCAACTCAAACGTCAAATTGAACCGCCAACTGGGGTAGTTTAACATTGGTTCAACTTGACATTTCACTATTTTGAAGTATATGACCATAATATATGAGAAAAACATAAAAAAATCGTTTGACGTTGAATTCAAATAAAAATATTACAAAATATGTCAAAAAGTGTATTAGCTATAGTTTGATATAATTATCATGAGGCGCGCACGTGTTCCATGCCGCGCATACTTTTACGTGGTCATAACAATCATCTTCACAAAACTAAATTCGGTGCTGTCGTATGAAATAGAGCTCAAAATCGAGATCAACTGAACTAGAGTTCAAATACTTTTATAAATAAGGTTTCAGTTGAAAGTGAAATGAGACTTAAACCGGGTCCAATTGAACCGTGATTCAACCACGATGCAAGGAATTTTTATAAACAACACTGATAATGATTTATACCCAGAATTATTTTTGAAAAATTGAGAATACTGATGAATGGAGAGCACCTAATAAAGAAAATACACAAAGCTGACAGGAATGAAACAAGAGGTCGGAGTCGTCCAAGAAGAATTCTGGTTCATATATCAAAATATTTTTCCCAGCGGGTAAAATGACCAAGAAACATCAAGATGGTACATAAATAAGTAGAAAAAGTCAATACTATAGACGTTACCGGGAATCTCAAAATTCAATTTGAAAATTCCATTCAAGACGAAAAAAGTGACGATGTCAACAAAAAAATCCAACAAATAGTGAAAAACGTAACACACACAACAATTTACATGGTCCGTAGAAATAAAGTTTTCACCTTCGTAGAATTAATCTCGTTTTTTTTACCTCATCGTCGTGGAATGGAATCCCACAAATACACACGTACAGAGGCGATAATTACAAGTTACCCGTGAACTACGCATTGCCGCGAAGCGTTACGTTACAGCCATTATCATTGTGAACAATTATTATCTGGTAATGGATGTATCTATAGATCCGTTCGACGATCCATTCATGCCGATCAAGACCCAAACTGGTTTCCTATGTAAAGACACGGGGAAGTGTACAACTGCGGGATATGACTCAACGTACGATAGGATATAGTGGTATCGCATAATAGGAGATGAAAGCGACTCTCCGTCCCACGCCAGTCAATATATGTATTGGACGGAAAGGACGTTGAGATATAACAATGAGTAATGATTAAGCATGCATTGTTTAGTAATTTGCATCTTATATAGGCTTTTCTTTAGCTTATTTGGGAGTAAAGCCTCGCATCCTCTCTTCCATTCCGGCCTGTTCTGTACGACCCCTATCAGTCCCTCGTAGGTGCTGCATCCCATATATTCGCACATATTCTCCAGATACTCTTACGGAAAGCATACTCCCTAAGAGTATCTGAAGGATCTCATATCATGTAGAAGACTGTCCTATTGTGGTCCCAATCCACGTATTCTGAGACGGTCTTGAATATCGCGTATTAAATAATTGTTTTCAACTTTTATAATTCAATATGTAGGTACTATTGTAACTTGGCGGAATAAATGAATTACATCTAGTGAAAAAAACATATAAAACCTTCTAGAAAACTAAAGATTCATTGCCACGCAAGCAATTTACATGTAAACCGTGAAGTAATATTTCTTATGACCATATTTAGTCGAAGCTAATAGTTAACCATAATACACTACAAAAGTACTAATGGACTGCACTTAAAATTAATTGCTCCAACGTGCATACTATATCAACAATACTATTTCTAAAGAACCTTTGGTGTCTAATGCATGGACGAAATAGATAAAAAGAAAATATAGACAATAGTAGAATTTTATAAACTGAAGTAAATTAACGGTGAATGCTAAAAAAATCATACAAAAATATAAAGAATGAGTAAAACGAGTGGGTTGAGGCCAACACTAAACATTTCACTACATGTGTACTATTTAATCTGGATCTGTGTCTGGATCAATATCATAAATTCCGAAATATTGGGCGCATTTCAAATGAATACTTTACATAGTATTCTAGTTAGTTGTCCGAGAAGCAATAAACGAAAAATCAAAAGAAAGAAGAGTTGATGTCTCGCATAATTGAAAATAAAGGTAATTAACGAAAATATTTCACACATTCACTAAAGACCGTAAACAAGCCTCACATTTACAAACAACTCGGAATAAAGAAAAGACGCATTCAATTAGTCAAACAAAAGAATGGTTTTTCAACTCTCGTAAAAAAATGAAAGACGTCCTAAAGGATGGAAACAAAAAGACGAACCCAACGTAATATTATGCTAATGTTTTGGACCATTAAGAAACAACGACAACTATCTGGTCTCTGGTGGGAAGAAAGAAGTGAAGTGATGATTTACAAATAATAACAATCGTTATTATTTAATATATTCACTCCGAGAGAGAAAAAAATTAACCAATGAAACCAAAAGCGATCAGAGCAATTGTATGGTAATTCTCTCTGTCGTACAACTTTCATCATAGCCTGTTAAAGTCTTGAATTGGTTTGATAGTATTAAAAAAACGAGAAGGTTGTAGCCAACACTAAACTCTCCACAATCTTCAATGCTGACTTTTCCTGAATGCCTTTTTATGGGGCCCATTTTTAAACAAAAAATATTGCGGAAACGGCACTAGAGCCATAATATAGCGATCAACTTTGAAATAAGGAAGATCTATGAAGAATGCGTCACTGACAAATAAAATACTATCTGACAGGCGATCTTCAGTTAAATCACTCAATAGATGGCGAGACAGCTGGACAACTACATTCCAGAAACAGACTCTGAGATAAAACAAGTCAATGTGCCAAAAGGAAGCAGCAGAAGAATTTTCCAGAACGTGAGAGAAATTTAATAGTTATGAAATGAAAAATAAATAATAATATCTAGGGATCGAGATGGCATGTCACAATGATCTGTATGGAGAAGTGACACAGCAAGCACACAAGGCTGCAGCAATCTCGAGCTGTCTGAGGGAAACTATATGGAAGAACACATGAGCACCAAGGGCAAAATGAGGATCTATAAAACATTCATCAGACCTATTCTAACATACAGCATTGAATCCAGAGCTGATATTGTCCGTACCAAACAACTCCTGCGCACCAGCGAAATGAAAATACTGCGATGCATAGCTGGCAAAAGTCTTCGTGATAGAGTCAGAAATACAGAGATCCGAAGAATCTGCGAAGCTGAGAACATCGTTAAATGGGGGCGCCAAAGGAGAAGATACAGGAACGAACACGTCGGCCGCATGTCCGAAGGTAGGATCCCAAAGATAGCCCGAGACAACGTACCGGAGGGGTCTCGACCACGAGGACGCCCACCAAAAAGATGGCGAGATAGTTGGCAGTCCACATCACAGGAGGCTGAAAATGCACCATAAAACAGGCCCTGGGCCTAATGAAAGAACAGGAAGAAGAAGAACAGATGAAAAAGAAATACTATTATCTATTACTATGGAAATACTATTATCTATGGAAAACTAATAACCTGTTAGTTAATACACTTTTTCACATATAATATCAATACCAAGTCAATTGAAGTTATTATGTAGTTTGAGCTATTTATAGGAGTTTAAATTTCATAGTAAGTATGCCACATGTCATGTACACAATTCTCCACATATGAATAAATTGAATTATACCGATGACTTTCTATCATAGTATTTACCTGCATTATATGTATCTTCACAGAAAGTGTAATCTCTTACTTTTTACATCAGATAAGCCGAATTACTTTTATTATATTCAAAATGTACACGTCTAATATGGTAAGGTATTACGAAATAGGTACATTGCATACTTAGTTTAAGCGGCAATTAATCCATAGCCATCTTCATTGTTCGAAATTGTAAGGTACTCTCCATGAATTACGTTTTGTACACCTAAAACGACCCGACAAAAAACCATGAACGCTAAACCCTTTTGAAACGAAAAAAAAAACAATTTTTCTGAAATAGTTTTTCGAGTAGGTAGTAATAAAATAATACATCAAAAACATTAGGTTTAACAATAAGTATGAAAATAAAACGCTGCTTTATGTGCAGTCGAACTTTTTTGTATGCTACAAATTGTAAATTAAGGAACTGATTTTGATTTCCTTAAATTTAACATTTCTTTTGTTTTGTCGAAAAACACAATTTTCCAAAAATAATATTTCCAAAAGTATTTGCAGCATTATTAATGAAATTACAGACTACCACAAAGTCACGGTCAAATCCACTTACTTTGACTTTTTTAAACAATGTTTAGACTAAATTTTTCGATAAATAGAAAATCGGACCGGTTCGTGAAACGAATATTCAAAACCTAACTCGCAAGGTCGTATTTATAGACCATTCTAAAAGTGCTAGTCAATACTTGACACACCGAAATGTATAGATTTTGTCATGCTAAGCATTGTGTCATGAAACAAAATAAGAGTTTCCGATCGATCTTGAGAATGCTGTGTTGTATTAGCGGAAAAATTATGTTATACTAGTTGCATGTAACACATGAGATCCAACTGTCGATAGCGATAGAATGTATAGTTGAAGTACCAAACTATAATCCCATAAATACAAATTATTTAATATTTTAAGATATTGTATTATCTATACAACACATGTACCTACATAATATGTATGTATGTCAAGATTGGATAGTATGGAGGTCAGTCCTTTGATCCTACCCAGAATATGAAAACAGAATGATGGTATGTATGTATGTTTGGAGATTAGTATCAAACAATTGAGTCTTCTTAGATATTGTGTGTAGGCGATTGCCATAAAAATTGTATGAAGCAATGTCGTCACTAAATTCAATTTTTATAAAAATTATTAAAAAAAAATTGAGATGTGCTAATACAATGCTAATATTTTTTATAGAAAATTAAATTATCTAGTTGGGGTGTTTCGGCTTTTCTTGATATTTTTAAAAAAATTGGAAATATAGGCAGTTAAACTCATAAATTTATCATAAAAAAAATATTTTTCTTAATAAAAAATGTTTGAGAAACTCTGGATTTTTTTTAAAAAAACAAATTTGAGATTTTGTATTTGTCTATGTTTATACCAAATTTCAGCGATCTAGCTTTTATGGTTTCTGAGATATATGGAAAAATAAACCAAAATTTCAAAAGTTGATAACCCCTGATTGATACAAAAATTCACATTTCTGAGTATAAAAGTTTTGTAGGCCTATAACTGTTTGTATATTCTGAAAATTTGGGCTCTGTAAATTGAGCGGATCAAAAGTTATAAGGGGGGGGGGGGGACACACACACAGACACACACACACAGACACAGACACACGAAATGTTCTACTCCGAATTCTGAGTAAATCCGTGTATGGAACATATATGCTGCGAAGCCTCTAAGTTGGTGTTTTTTGACTTCAAAGTTGGAAAAGCCGTGAAAAAAGTAGACCTCTGCATACAATTCTCGCGTATCCTGGCTTGAAACATTGTCGATATGTTAAGAGAACAAAGTTCTCCTGAACAAATCGACAGTTGGAAAACTAAAATTTCGTTGATAAAAACGACGAATTTAACTACTGATAAATTAAAGGTAGGTACCTACTTGTATTTTAAATTCAAGACTCATTGGACGCAACCATGTTATATAGTCATGGTGCTTATCATGATCTAGTTCATCAACCTCCGTGGCCTCTTGTATAACAAAACAAAACAGAACATGTAAAAATGGTTAATACAAATGTAGCAAAGTCATTTAATCAGGTGGTAATGATAGCCATTATTATTTATGGCGCGCTGGAGAAAGGCGGCGGGCAAAGAAGTGGGCAGGTAGGTGCCGCTGTAAGGTGTCTAAAGCGAAGAACAATCTTGGCGATTCGTCAGGCCCCCTCGTGGTAGTGAACTTGACATCATCAACGGAGAAGAAAGAAAGTGATTAGTCAGAAAGTGAGATGACTTTCTGGATTGGCCGGTCATCTGCTGCGTGAAGGTTGAAAAGGTGCTATTGTTATTACGAAACCGAAAAGACAATGAACCTTGGATCATTTTCATTAAAACGTATTCAGAGATTGAATGCATAACATGCACACCATCACGCCATGTCTTTTGCAAGATAGACAGAACTGAATCTCACCTATTGGTCGTGTCATGAATATTCTCCTATTATTCTTACTTCGTACATTTCCATCTTTCAAGATTTTATTTATGTTTTGATAACTTTTCTTGGACGTCCCGGTCAATATTTTTTGTAAACTAATGGAAGTCAATAAAATATATACAAAGGTATGATTGGTGAAGTCATTTGACCTGTTTGCGAAGGTGGACTTCCATATCTTCGGTGTTGTTATTGGGGATCTAAAATATTTTCAATTTTGACGATTCTACGTCGAACATTGGGCAATTGCTAAAATTCACCACGAACGAGTCGATGACAAATCGTATAGACTATTTGGCTTCCCTGTTTGTCCTAAAACTTTCCATCTACATCCATACATCTCAGTGTGATCGGATTTGATTTACTTTTCATATGTAACTCATTAATGTAACCTTACCAATTAAATGTGATCTGACGCAATATGCCCCAAAACTCAAAGATCGTTCAACTGACCTACTTTGTCCTGGCTGTGTTTGTACAAATAAAGAGCGATTAGAGGTGAAACAGGAAAGTGCCATTAGGTAAAGTAAAGAGACGAAGCCACGACAAAAATACAAATAGTAGGTATATAGAGCTGTATGATTTTGTAAAACCGAAAAACGTGGCTAGGCAGTGAGTGACTCACGGCAAGTACTGTAGAAAAATATAAATGTTTTAAAAACGACCAGTTTGTCTATGATGACTCAACAAAGCTCCGTGAGACTGCAAAATTATAAAGTGTGGATAAATATGACATCGTGAATGAACTTCTGATTTTATATTTTCAATGTTGTCAACTGAACTATTTTTAGAAATTCCAATACTAATGCGATAAATAGAATTCTTTGGTGAGTACGTAATCATTTTGTATACTAGTATAAAGCTAATAGTTTTAGACAAAGAATTAGGGTAGATATATTTACTAAATCTACAAGATGCGATTCAAAAATGAACAGAAAAACAAAATAGGTACCTTTGAATTGATCGTCCTTCGTAGTCCAATTAATTAGATATCTGACTCCTGAATAAGACATATTGGGTTAGATTCCCGGTGGAGACACAATTTTTATTGTGAGATAACCTGTGGGATAAGTTTCCAAAATGTGGCAACTTATGGAAACTATATAAAATAATATTAAATATACTAAGAACCCGAGAAAAAATGACATAAAATAATAGATTACAAAATGTCAGCTGCAATAAATAATATTTGCATAAGGCAATCTCTTGCAACCAACTTTGTATTGAATTCGGAATTAAAACAGAAAGTATTTACGGCTTACCTCAGATACGACTCAAAAAGGATAAATAAAAACCTATCTAATGTTATTGTGTGAAAACTACGATAATTAGATTTTTACTCTCCACACTATGGAATAGTGGCGTGTCATGATTTCACAATTATTAAGCGTATTTTTTTACATCAATTTCTCAATGGGTATCATGTAGAGAATGCATACTGTGAGTTTAGTCGTGATATGTTTATATGTATGGCGTACGGCGTACGGATTATCCTTTGTGTCCTCTCTACAACCCAAACTATAGGTCTAATCGACTTCATATTAACATCATATGTGTAAAGTGCACAGACCTAGAGCTGTGGTTCGGGCACACCGCCGGCGCAGACGTCGGGTCAGACATTCTGTGTTGACAACTAGACGTCATATCTGACAGGTGATGATTGCGTCGGATGCCCCCGGTGTTAGCCCGCGGAACCTTCGGACGCCAACACGAGGACCGATGCGTCGGGATATAAGCCTAGGTTGCGGCTCTAAGGGCCCAGGCAGTAAAGGCGGGGGTGGGCGGCCGACGCTGTTGTGCCCTCGTCATTCTATACTTAGAGAAGAGCAGGACGGACGCCTCTAGTCTCGCTCGGCAGTTACTCGTCAACTGTGGCGAATGTCGTTGTGTGGTTCGGGCACACCGCCGGCGCAGACGTCGGGTCAGACATCCTGTGTTGACAACGAGACGTCAAATCTGACAGGTGATGATTGCGTCGGATGCCCCCGGTGTTAGCCCGCGGAACCTTCGGACGCCAACACGAGGACCGAGGGGTCGGGGTACAAGCCCCTCCGACTTGAAACGGAGTGTACTTAGCGGCCGATTTCAGGACCAATCGGAGGCCCTGACGTGTGTGGTTGGATTCTCGGGGGCAGTGGTTGAACCCGATGGATGGTGGATATTTTGTGTTTGTCCGATGTTGCGGCTGCGTCCGGTGGTGAACAGGGCCAATGAGCTCTATAGCGTCGCCGGCGTGGAAGTGGATCGCGATCCCCCTCGAGACCTAGAGCTGATTAGTTTTCCATAGATATCCATTAATTCCTTCTCTATGATTTCATCTGTCCAAATTTTTAAAATGCTCTCACGGTCTAGAAAATCGAAGTATTTTTATACTGTTTGAGGTTTTGATACAAAAAAAAAATACACTCATCAAAAATGCAAAAATGAAAAAATCTATGGTTTGCTATATCAATGTGAAATAAATTTCATATTTGTATGAAAAACGTATATACAAGTGTCTCCATAGACAAGTGCATTATTTTACTCTCCACTTCTATCTTCATCAACATCGCATTCTTCTATCTTAACACATACATCGCCTCATCAACATTGATACACTGTATCATACATGCTCATCTTGCTAGTAATGCAATTTTACTTAAAATTCCTCAACAGGTATCATGTAGCTCACAAGAGTATGGAAGGACAGGACCATCACGAAAAACACGAAGGCTAGAATCATCAGGGCTCTGATATTCCCGATGTTCCTGCATGGTGTGGAGTCAGAGCGAAAGAGGATCGATGCTTTCGAAATGTGGTGCTGGAGGCGTATGGTGCGCATCCCATGGACAGCCAGAAGAACGAATGTGTCAATTCTAGACGAGCTAAAGATCGAGGATCGTCTATCGACGATATGTTACAGACGTATCCTTCAATTCTTTGGACACATTGCCAGAAGGGAACCATACTCCCTCGAAAAGCTTGTTGTGATGGGCAGCATGGAAGGACGGAGATGATCTCGTGGTCGCTCACCGACCAGATGGAGCGATTTGGTTAAGTCCACAATGGGGTCTTCGGTGACTGGTGCTCTGCGTTCAACCCAAAACAGATTGGCATGGAGGCGGGCCATACGTGTGGCGACGGACTACAGCCGCTATTCTCAGTCATGAGGAAAAGGACGAATGAATCATGTAGAAAATACATACTATGAGTTTCGTGACAATATTTTTGTATGTATGGTGTATTGTGAAAACTTTTGTCCTCTGGGAATCTTATATTTGTCTAAGAATCTAATAGAAATGTACTTCATAAAAATGCATTTGGAGATTATCAACCTTTCGAGAAGAAAAAATGAACGCTTCCTATGGTGTGGAGAGTTTAAGGTTGGCTATAACCCACTCGTTTTATTGCAATGAGCGTACAAAAAAGTGGTTCATTTACATATATGTTTCACTCTCATAATTTTACAACTTGTCACATAACAACAACTCTGATCCGGTTTCTAAAATATAATTATTCAAATATAATGCTTAGTGTAAACAAGAAGGCGTAATTATTTTTAACGAGGCATTTGACTTCTAAACACTAATGCTCTTTTACAAAGAAATTGAGTGCGCAAAATAAGACATAAAGTCAAACTATTCACATATAGGTACATATACCTATGTATTATTATCATACAATAATTTACACCTATGAGAGACTTAACGTGTCGATTTATTTACTCTGCACTGTTATGGAATAGTGGAGTGTAATGATTTCACTTTAAAGCGTTTTTTACGTCGATTTCTCAAAGGTATTATGTGAAGACTAAAAATCCTGATTTTTATTTGTGTGTATGGCGTACAATGTATGTGCCCCGTACAGTCCAAAATATAAGTTTCATATTTGACGATTTATCGACATCATATTTTTATCACATGTGTACAAAGTTCATTATAGTCCAGTCGACGAATGATTAAAGATTGCATGGAGAGGGGAATAATTTTTACTAAAGGAATGGTTTTAGGGTTCTTAAGGGGTCTTTATCCCAAAAGTACCCTATCCTGAGAGGTCAGCTGAAGGGAGGGGGTACCTGAAAAGCCTTAAAATTTGATATTTTTTTATTGACAATAACATCTCAATAGAGACGAAGTTGGGATATTATAGAAGAAGAAGAACCAAGAACTCACCGACCGCCGTGGCACAGTTGGTAAGCCGTTTGGTTTCTTTTTTAAATTTATTTCTCACGCAAATATTACTTCTCTGGGCTGGAAACACTGGTTAGTTGGATGAACTCGCCACTTGCGCAGGGTGTAGAAAGTGTTCATTATTATTATTATTATTATTAACTCAGGCACCTACAGGGCTTACGACCTGTCATTGGCTGGTTTACAGGTCGTAAGCCCTGTAGGTGCCTGAGTTCCTGGTTCTTCTATAATACCCCAATTTCGTCTCTATTGAGATGTTATTGTCAGTAAAAATATCATTTGACTCCCGACAGGGAAAAAAATCCAATATGCAATTAAAAAATATATTCGACTTAAAATTTGACTTTTATTGGTTTTTAGCTTATAACTCGGTTCTATAGAAAAAATATCAGAACGTATTTTAAAGCATACAAATTTTTCTACATCTTTTACTAGTAATTTTTTTTGTGCTTTAGGTGAACGAAATCGGTCGGGGCAGGATTTAAAATCACGACCACTGTATTGCAAACCCAGCACGCTAACTGCTCTGCCACCACCCATCGTATCTTATGTAAGTGTGTGCGTGTGTCTGTGTGTTCCACCCCCCTTATTTTTTTTCTTCCGCTTTATGCATAGAGCACAATTTTTTTCAAGGTACAGGCCTTCGAAACACTCCAACTGGATAATTTAATTTTCTACAAAAATATACACAATAAAGCAGTACTTGTCAAACTTTTTTAACAATTATTGTAAAAATTGAATTCAGTTTGTTTGAAGATTAAGTATTAAAATATTAGTATTTACCAAACCTACAAATTGTAGTGGACAGTTTAATAATAATGAACACTTCCTTGCACCCTGCGCAAGTGGCCTAACCAGTGTTTCCAGCCCAGAGAAGCAATATTTGCCTGAGAAATGAATTTAAATAAATTTCTCCTCTGCTGGGAATCGAACACAGTGAGCCCGCACAGAAACTGAACGGCTTACCAACTGTGCCACGGCGGTCGGCAGTATTTTCCAAACCTACAAATTGAAGTGGACAATTTAGTTACATATTATAAATATTTTGTTATCAAAATTTAATCATTGCGTTCGGGCCTTTGTAACATTTATTTATCATCATAATTAAATCTGTCCAAACTGATTCAGTCCGTGCAACAAAGTATTGCATTATGAACTACAAAGCCACGTTCTTAATAAGACAGTATAATATATAATTTAATATAATTTTGGCTGGTGAAAGTTATGATAGCGCATTGAGTTAACTTCACAACATGTTGTAACTGTTAACTTATTAGATAAGAATTAATTTAAGTACCAACAGAATTTCAAGTTACTTACATAACATAAATAATTTGAGATAGGTAAAAAAATATACAAGACTTTGAGGGAACATTACTTGGGATACTGAAGATGTGTGAGGAAACCTTGTTATCTTAGAGGTACATAGCAATGAAATCTTATTTCACACTACATTTCTTAAAAAGGACTGGTGCATATGAAAATAGACAATAAATGCTTACGATACCAAAAGTAGGCATTACTGAGCATAACTGGTATGGCAGATAGGAAGATGAAATATGCAGGGAAAACTTGTTGTCTTAGTCAACAATTGCAAATTGCAGTATTATTTCATACTATAAATCTACAAAGGACTAGTGATGAAGACAGAAACAATGCTTGCGACACCAGGATTTAGCATATTAGAAAACAAAATTAAGTATGTGCTGAGTAGAATAGGAAGATGAAATATGTAGGGAAATCTTGTTATCCTGGTCATACATTGCAAATTGAAATATTATTACACACTAAAGTGATGCAAAGGACAGGCGATAAGTCAGAAATACAAAATAAAATGAAGTATGCATTACCCAGGCAACTGTTCTTCCCACACCACCACACGTTCTGCTTATGGGGACTAATAACGACCCTTTGACTAATAACATACGAAGAGTCCGGAGAACTCTGAAACCTTGCAGACATTGCACTTAATGTGCCAAAGACAGCTAATCATGTGGAAACAACTGGCTCACTACTCAGTGATAGTGAAGATTAGAGTGCACCGAATTTAAGACAGAAAGTCTTGAAAGCCCTAAAGTTGCTCTTCGTGGCTACAAGGTCCGCATGTCCAATGGGTCCAAAGAATTTCCCTCGGACATCGTCGTAGAGTTCTCGTCGGAAAGTATATAAAATACAGTATACCCAGGCAATTATATAAAATATTAGATAAAACAATATTAAACTAATAGGCAACGGATTTGAATTAAATCCCACAGAACATAGAATAACGACTTGAATGGTAAATCCTGTAAATTTAATAGACAAAACACTCGTGTTACACAGCAGCTCCCTAGACTGGAGACAAGAATCACGTGTGGGCATGGCGGCACTGCAAGCATGCCACGTGACAAACACCGATACATAATAAAATCATTCATAATAATGTAGTTGGACCATGTTTGTGGTGCATGTCCCATACAAATTACGGTACGCAGCCTCCCGCAGTTACATCTCAACACACTATTCATAAACTAACCCCGAGATGAGTTACAGATGTGAAATTTGAATACTAAACGTGGGAGGTGGATCCCACGTAGAAAATAATGTAAGTACCAAGTCCTACATTCAGTTTTAAATTAGAGAAACACAATTCATATTATTTGAGGTTCTGTATTTCATTGAATATAAAGAAATGCCGGAGTTTGATGGGATTTAGTATGAAAATAGGGTCATTTTATCAGACGTCCCTTTTCTCGGTTTATGTGGCATAAATGTAAGAACTTATACAAAGTGGGGGTAATTTATATGTCCTAAGGTTAGAGGTGTATTCTAGACTTATTCTAGAGCCAATTATTTGGTAACCACTAAAACAATGAAGGAATACAAGCAGTTTTGAATGAGTATCATATATTGCAATACTCAATAAATAGGAAATAGTACAATCGAAAATAAATGTCTAGATATGACCCAGATAAACAATGTAAGTGGTATATGAATTTTTACAATAATATAAGAAACCACAGATGTTAAGATCAAATCTAAAACTGTAAAAGTGAATTCAAGAGATGTACTTACAACAGAAAGAAAGCAAAACAAGGAATAATGACCGCAAAATAAATTTAGAATCAACTGTTGCAAAAAAAATGAAAGTAATATATCAAATTATAGGTGATAACAAATTCCCAACAGAAATAGAAACCATCAGAGTGACAGAGAAAAGAACGGTTTAATGATAAGAACAGCACAAAATTCACATAGACAACCAACGAATGATATTGCGCCATTCACTTTCATCTCCGTAGATTCTCCTCCATCATCGTCGGACACAGATACAATATACTATCTACTTGTCTAATGGTCATTGTCAACGGCGATGCTGGTATTCAATTAGTCGGCTTTGATAAATGGACGATGCCTGCAACACAAACGAAAGTGATAGCAGATTGCAGGTTCGATCTCGAATTGATGATACCCATTCGATCGTGAAACACTATCGGACACGCCTAGTTCATAAGAATAGTTGAACTAAAGATAACAGATAGGTAATGTAGTGCCATACCAAAGCTGAATTATTTCATCAAAGTATGATTTCATAAAAAATACAACAATTCTTATTGTCTCATTGACATGTACAGTACTTTAACCTAACTTAAAGTTTTCTGTTAATAGAAACACCCTATCCTTGAGCCGAATTGTTTTAACTAGATAAAAGAAAATGAACACCAAATTGGTACAATTTTGGTCGTCATTAAAATTAATTTTTGCAAAAAATAAACACAATTTCTTATTAGTTCATTAAATCAAATACTTTAATCACATTTAAAAATTAACTCCACGAAAATTAAGACGATGTATATAAAATCGAAGTACGAAGTACGGTATTTTTTATATATTTTTTTCATAATATTTGTAACACTAAATAATTTCATTCCAATATTTTTAGACCTCAATTTGATACCTCCATCTCATAAGCGACCTTTTTCTATTATTTTTATCTTGTTGAATTTAAAAATAATATACTTTATTATTTAAAGGTTAGGATGGTAATAACGAGTAATTTACAATAATGATTGATTTACTCGATAAAACTGTTGCAGTAGTAAAACGAATTATAATGCTATAAAAACGAAAAAATAACTTCATACTAGATTGTGACCAAACATCATAAATTTTTCCCCAACTGTCGTAAACTATACTTACCTAAAATGATTATGTAAATTTATTAAAGATATCGCTATAAAAACATTAAAGCTCGATAAAACGGTGGAAGTGATTCCGGAAGAAGATATTTTGAATAAGATTAATTAAATCGAGTGCATGCACTAATAATTGTATAATTTACAACATGTGAATTAACGACATTTAATGTAATACAATAAAATGTAGGAATGTGAAAATTAAGAGTAGAGTTTTTTTTTAGAGACGATAATTAATTATTATTCCAAAATATGTATATTTTAAACTGTTTACAGGCGAGAGATGTTTAGCAAATGACCGATACTAGTAACAATAATTCAAAACAAGGTATAACCGCGATTTTTTTACTTTATTCAACTTCTTGACGGACAATTCTCGGTGGAACCCCATAGCAAATTAGTAAAAAAATCTTTTAGGTCCAATAAAACGGTTTTAAGTTCCACTATAATTATTTATTTAACCAAAAACATTTCAACTACCAAAAATTCCAATGTAGAGGCGTTTATTATTTTCTTAAAACAACCCAACATTATTACCCATGTTCCCGTTAGATCGATGCCCACCCCCTGTCTCACTCTCATCCCCTGTTATACATGTGACACTGCTGCGCATCACACCTAAGTATGTAATTTCAATTCACCTGAGGAAAAGAAAAATGCACAATTTTACAAGATGTATAATTTTAAATTGAATAAAGTGAACGATAATTTACTAACGAAGAGGTGGAGGGATAGCTGGACCTCAGCTTCACAGGAATAGCTTTCTCGAAAATACAGATTTACGATATAAAATAAGAAGAAGAAGATAATTTACTGCAATAGAAATGCATACCAT
The DNA here is from genome assembly GCA_963576475.1 of Molanna angustata. Lineage (NCBI taxonomy): Eukaryota > Metazoa > Arthropoda > Insecta > Trichoptera > Molannidae > Molanna > Molanna angustata. The sequence continues at coordinate 6,287,648 of OY754970.1, read as the reverse complement.
GTGGCGTTTCTAATCTTTATTAAGAACACATCACGTACTTGATTAAAGAGGTATACCTCCATTGCAAAATTTAAACAAGTGGGTTGTGGCCAACGCTATACTCCTCACATACGAGTCACTCCACAAAGTATTAAAATTTTGTAAGGAAAATTTTAGCATTTTCATGAAATGAGATTATTAAATTATTTTTGATTTAAATATTTCACTATGAAAACTTGATAATCCTTCAATGCCATCTTATGTAAGTGATGTTCCTTTTTAGCAATTTGAAAATAAAAATATCAAAATTTAAGTTTCCTGAGCTTGGGTTCAAATATTTGACAGTTAATAAATTAAAAACCACTGATCATATATCCTTCGAAATCTAATGGTATCTAAGTGAGTATTAGATATACAAATTAGCAAAATTTGAAAAGAATCGAATGAGTACTTTAGTCTAAATTTAACACGCCGTACATACTTGTTGATAATATGCAATAAAAAATAACGTTAAAAATTGCGAATTCATAACTCTACACTATATTCCCTTGGGGTAGTGAGGAGTAAAAAGATATGGCGATGCAATTTGGATGAAATAGACAACTCAAGTCAGTATGTAATAGTTATTTAAGTAATACTTTCTATCCGGTGTTTTATATTATTACTTTCACTGAAACATAATAATAAGATTATATCATATGCGGGACAAAACATTATACATATATCATAGTTTATATTGTTGCTAATAAATAATATAAAACGAAACATTAAACATTTTACAATCCTAACGCTTAGATACAAATAAATATATTTTTTTACAGTCGGTGATCATCGATCAATAGCGATAGTAAAAGTTGCCCCTATGAGTGATGGATGACTCTAGAAATATTACGAAGATTTGCGTAACGCTGCCAATAAAAAGGAGCGAAATTTGGTCAACACTAAACTCTCTACCGCATATTTTATTGATAACGTGATCATGGTCAAAGCGTACCCCGACAGAAACGGAACAAAAGCGCTAAAGGGAAATAACTAAATAGGTTGCAACTGGTGTTGTAACGCAGCAGCGAGGCTTATCTTTGTGGCGGATAAAAGATGCCACATAACACCTCTCCTAAACGAGCTGCGCTGGTTGAGCTGTCCAGAGCGAAAACATACGCTCCTTGAGAACACGCCGACAAGTCTAGAAATTAGACTTGACGTGATTCTTCTTCTTCTTCTTTGTCAGCCATGTCTCCACTGCCTCCTCCAATGAACTCCATCTCTCTCGGTCCTGTGCTTCCCCCAGCCAACCCCTTCCCGCAACCGGAATAATATCGTCGACCCATCTTTTTTGTGGTCGTTCTACCGGTCTTTTATTTTCGCACGGTCTCCATTTTAGTATTCTGGGTGTCCACCTCTCGGTACCCTGTCTTGCAACATGCCCTGCCCACTGCCATTTCAACTTTGCAACACGGTCTGCTATGTCAACGACTTTTGTTTGGCGTCTTATTTCTTCATTTCTTATTTTATCCCGGAGGCTCACTCCTAACATTTGCCGATCCATAGCTCGTTGCGTACATTTCAGTTTGTATATTGTGTTGGCAGTTAGTGTCATTGTTTCCAATCCATATGTTAGCACTGGGAGGATACATGTTTCAATAGCATAGCTCGTTGCGTACATTTTAGTTTGTATATTGTGTTGGCAGTTAGTGTCATTGTTTCCAATCCATATGTTAGCACTGGGAGGATACATGTTTCAATAGCATAGCTCGTTGCGTACATTTTAGTTAGTATATTGTGTTGGCAGTTAGTGTCATTGTTTCCAATCCATATGTTAGCACTGGGAGGATACATGTTTCAATAGCATAGCTTGTTGCGTACATTTTAGTTTGTATATTGTGTTGGCAGTTAGTGTCATTGTTTCCAATCCATATGTTAGCACTGGGAGGATACATGTTTCAATAGCATAGCTCGTTGCGTACATTTTAGTTTGTATATTGTGTTGGCAGTTAGTGTCATTGTTTCCAATCCATATGTTAGCACTGGGAGGATACATGTTTCAATAGCATAGCTCGTTGCGTACATTTTAGTTTGTATATTGTGTTGGCAGTTAGTGTCATTGTTTCCAATCCATATGTTAGCACTGGGAGGATACATGTTTCAATAGCATAGCTCGTTGCGTACATTTTAGTTTGTATATTGTGTTGGCAGTTAGTGTCATTGTTTCCAATCCATATGTTAGCACTGGGAGGATACATGTTTCAATAGCATAGCTCGTTGCGTACATTTCAGTTTGTATATTGTGTTGGCAGTTAGTGTCATTGTTTCCAATCCATATGTTAGCACTGGGAGGATACATGTTTCAATAGCATAGCTCGTTGCGTACATTTCAGTTTGTGTATTGTGTTGGCAGTTAGTGTCATTGTTTCCAATCCATAATGTTAGCACTGGGAGGATACATGTTTCAAAGACCTTTCTTTTCAAATTCATCGGAATGTCTTTGTTTTTCAGGATGTGACCGAGTTTACCGAAGGCTGCCCAACCTAGTCCAATTTTTTTGGCGTGATTCACAAACATTATTTTTTTTGTAATATATGATGTTTTATTATTTTCCAATAAAAAAAATAGAACGTCATACACGCAAAAACCACCACCATGAAACTCGTAGTGGATATTATTGACATGATACCCGTTGAAAATTTAAATAAAAGAAAATATATGTACCTACTTATAAAAAATGTCGAAATCGCAACTGTTCACTATAAGTACTTTGTGGAGAGTAAAAAAAAACACATCGTTCGTGCGATAAAACATATTCAACCATAAGTATTTATAAATGACATTGGTTGTTAAGGTGACAGTAAATTTCTTTTTGCCCAGTACAAAGTTGTCGTTTAAAGCGTATTATGTAATTTTCTAATTGAACAAAAACTTCCGAGTATACCTATATATTTGTAAAAATAAGTTATGTTTAAATCTAAGGAAATCTCACTCATTATATGAAATCGCCGAAATAGAAACAGATATTAGGGTTTATATGTTTTATAGTATATAAAAAGTATATGAATATAATAAATAAATACCTAAGTGTATAATTGTCAGTATTTTTATTGACAAATTTTTTAACACCTCCATAGAGACAAAGTTGGGATATTATAGAAGAACCAGGAACTCAAGGCACCTACAGGGCTTACGACCTGTCATCGGCTGGTTTACGTGATCACTTTATGCGCTTGCGCAACGTTCACCAATTACTACATATTGAATCCCGACAGGGAAAAAAATCCAATGTTTGCGTATATGCAATTAAAAAAATTATTCGATAATTGTCAGTCTCAAAACACTTCGAAACTGTATTCTTAGTTAAGACAGATAAAGATAAATAAGTGAAACACTAGTAAAGTTTATAATTTATTTTATACAAATTATTCTCGAACAATATAATATTTTTTGTGTTAATTTAACGTTTTTCTAGTCATAATTGTCACGTGGTCTTCGAGTTATTTTTGTGAGCCAGAAAAATGAATATTTTAAAATAATGATGAAAGTTTTTGAACGAGTCTGCACTAAGCATTTCAGTTGCAGTCGAACGTTCATTGTGATTCATTTGCGAATCATGGATCGTTCTCGGAATAGAATCAGTAAGTATTTGGAGTGGGTAGGTGTGCATATTGTGTATACTAATTTCCTCCATAGAGGGCAGTTGCATCGCGCGGGACATCAGCACATCGCGATGTTTAAATCATTTCGCAAGAGAAATATCACGCGAGAGAGATTGGATCTCGCAATGAAGAAAGACAAAGTAACGTTGGTACAAGCACATGAAGATAGTAGCGTGTGTGTGTGAAAAGGAATCGTCCCACGATGATGTAGAAAAGATGTCTAATGGAAGAAGAATTTGATGAGGATCAAAAACACGGAAGTGTAGATTGCTGGTGATAAAATTGCACTTGCCCACTAAGCAAGCAGTTTGCTGTACGAATAAAACAAAATTTATAAACACGTACAACAAAATTTATGAACACACAAAGAGTCTTTCAATGTTGATACAACATTAAAAGACTCTTTTCTCGAGTGGATTTTAAAACATATTATGTAATACAGTATATTATGGTTTAATGTAATATTTATTTATTTTATTTAATATTGCTTCTCGGGCAACTAACAGGTACTATGTCAAATATTTATTTAACACGCACCCAAGAACAATTTGCCACATTCTGGAGACTTACGATATCAATCGTCTCACAGAGTAAGACTGAAAACATAATTAAAAACTGTATCTCCACCGGGAATCGAACCCGGGACCTTTGGATCAGCAGTCATATACTCAACCAACTGAGCCACGAAGGCCGACATATTGTTCACAATGAGGTCTATGAAGAATAAATATTATTAGAAATAAAATATGTGGTTGAAATTCTTGTTGCGGGTAGGAAAGTCTAGTCGAGACGAGCCTTGGAACGAGACAAATGTAACAAGATTGAAAAGGCCTAAATCCAGCAGTGGAGAGACGGCTGAAAAAAAATACAAGAAGTTAGTTCCACGTAATGTGTTTATCTTCTTCTTTCTTTGTGTAGATCTTGAGATCTGTTTATGACGCAGAGTTGGTAATCTCCTATGACCTATGATGTGGATTCCACCATCGCATCGTCTTCCTGATGATTGATCTTCTACAGTCTGGGTTCTTTTGAAGACACCTTACATTTTATTTACGTGTCCATTCCATTATCGTCTTCTTTTTCTGATTCTATCCCTTAGGGTGGAATGAGTTGATAATGAGAGTATAAGGGTTTCCAATGGTGAAATTAAAACTCACCGCTATTCCACAGAAGTAGGCATAGAGCAAAAAAATTAAAAGAAATGACGATGAATTCTACGTTGCTCTAGAAATTTGATCGTTGCTTCCATTTGCGAGGAAGACATTGCAAAAGGATGTCTGTATAATATTCAGTTAGTCATGCCAAACAGAGTATAGGCGGCCTTGTGTAGGCCCAGCGATGGCCCTACATGGCGAAGGTCACAGGTTCAGGGACCAGTCCTGACGCCACCGCAACTCAACTGGTTCTCTCAAACGAGACAGGGTTGGTATAAATTTTCTGTTCAAATATACTATCACAGCAAAACAAAGACAAAATAAATAACCAATTTTATATTATTGGACGAGAAATAAATTAATCGATGAACCAATTCACGCGCTTCAATGTGTTTATTCATATTTATTTTTAAAAAATATTTTTGTAATCTGTATTATTTTTTTGCAGAGATCATCATTATTTTCTATTCCTCGCAAAGCTCAGAGAATTGACACATTCAGTAAATGACAGACAAATAACTATTTGATAAATATAATTTATTTAGTGTTTTTATTCAATATTTTTACAGATTGGTCTTATTCCAGAGTCAAAAAGAAGAGGTTTAAAACTTCAGTAGAGTGAATGATTGGAATGGCAAATGTTATCTTTTAGCTCAACATATATATGCTTAATGAACACATAGATAATAAAAATAATGAGGACACATTTTTAAAAGTTTTCTTCGTGTTGAAATGAAGAACAAGTGAACTTAAAGAAAACTGAAATCGATCTAATAACGCTGTAAATTATGAACGTCTAAATCTTATAAAACATCACAAATCAAGATCAGAAATACAAAATATTGTTCAATTTTGTCAAAATATCAAATGAATCGTCGTATCCGCATGGGACACTGTTGTACCAACTAGAGATCGTCTTAAAAAATAGGGATTATTGATAGCAGTCTCTGCGAGTGTATGATAAGTGATGAGACACTGAATCATTTACTTCTCGAATGCCCTATAAACGACAGTTATCAGACGTTTTATACCGATAATAATGATATTGTATAAAGACATTGATCAGTTTATGATTTCGCTCAAATCCAAGTGGTCCCATCTACTCCGGAGAACTTATATGTACGGGTAATAAAGGTCAAGCCATCGCACTGTGCAGGTGTGGTGATATCTCGATTCTTTGATGTCTGCATTCGCCGCCATTCGCATAAACTTCCATCATACCACGTGACAGCGAACCCGCCCTGTGTCAGATTATTAAGAAACCAATTGCTATCATTTCCCTTCATCCTCAACTGAGACAGAGACGAAATCGAATCCTCGCCTCTTCTTAATGTTTCCACCGGAGAGATAAATATATGAACACGGCAAATTGATACTTTCAACGGGAACGTTTTTCTTCCGCTGCGCACTATAATTAGAAATCATTAAATAAAATCCATAATGATGATGACTCTTTATTATTGTGGGTTTCGCAAAACACTTCTTCTCTAGTTCTTACAAAACAATTTACTTCCAAGCGTACATATGTGCCTATCGATAAATTAATACTCGGCGTAAAATTGAAAAATAACAACGTGAATTGCTTTTTACACTGACGGCAAATTTGAATGAATCTCTATACTTAGCATTAGTATATGAGAGATAATTAAGAATTAAGGAGTCGGGAGAATGACAGGTTAATAAACCTACATTTACGAAATATTCTCAAGATCAAAAGCAAAACAGACAATACAAAAACCATGACCAATCGATAATGGTGATAAATCAAGAGAAATAATGGGGAGGGTTTATTGGACGAAGAGCATGTGTGATCTCGCTCTTCTTTCTGGGCCTCGTGACTGAGGAAATGACGTTAAATCAGTCGAAGAAAAGTCTGCCTTTATATAGGACGGTCTTGGGCAGATCGAAGAGCTTCGGTAATTAAAGATCATGTAACGGACTTAACAAGGACACTCCATCGTTCCAACCTCCACGCTTCTCATAACAACGAGCAAGGGTTTAAAAATATTAAAATTCTTTGCTAAAACTTTACTTAAAACAATGAAGTAAGCTGGTGGTGAAAACCTGGACTGTTGCGCCGTCACGATGTTTTTACGCGTCGTTCATTTTATTAAGCTGAAATAATGTAATAATTATTATATTAACATAAACGAAAAAGACGTCAAGGGGCCTCAAGACACGAAGTGAGGAGTCGTGACGCAATGATTCCTACCATCTACCTTCGATCATCGTGTATCCACTATGTGAGTTCAACAGTATCGAAGAGAACTTCTCATGAGAAGACAGGCATCATGCTTTCGTGATTTGGTAGTGCATGAAGTATTATGATATAATTTTAGTCACAATGTAATAGGAACACGCACGACAGTGCTGGAGGAAAAACCTGGGTAAATACTACACCATCAATTATGCCTATCTATTTGGTATCCTGTAGGACGTTGAATAAAGATGATCAATCCAAAGAACATAAACACTTAATTATGAAGAGTAAATCACGCATAAAGAGTTTAGATCTCTTATAGTAGACACTTTTTATATGCTTTGTTTTTCAGACTTTCCCTTTCTGCTGCAAACGCAGTAATTTTCCGACCAATATTGCAAGTCAAAGTAAAGAAATATAGTAATTACTTTGTCAAGAAAATTATGATGAAATTCGACACATACCTTATTGAAATTTACGGAACGACCTGAGAATGAAAACCAATTCATGCTTACATCAAACAACAGGCGTAAATTTTTGATCACTTGGAAACATATAATGTTGATCTATCAATCGTATTAATCCAGAAATCTTGAACGGGAAGGGATTTATAACTCAGGAGTAAGCGACCAACTAAGCGACAGAGGCCGATAATTTGACAAGTATATCGAGAATATTCCCAAAGAAGATAAGTATAAAATAAATTAAATAACCGTAGGATCAAGGGATTGACATTCGCTACCGTATCAACACGCAGAAATCTCCATCGGACATGATGTATGTGGGAAAATTACACGAAAACATAATGGCGGGTATTCATTCAGCAGAGACAGGGGCGACTTGTTCCACGTACACATCAGATATTTGTAAGATTTATTATTGGTAACATGCATGAGATGCCGGAAGATACGGTGTATAGTATTTACTTACACTTCAACAATACGGATCGGTGTCTAAGGATAATTTATGCGACATCTCGTACTTATTGAGAGTACGAGAAAACCTGTCGTTAAATGTATTCGTGTATCAAATGACACAACTGCGACCATAATTTACTCAACACGAGATTATCCAGTAGCTGACGGATGATTAAAACTAGTTACTAGTTATACGAGAAATGGCATTTTGAACATCAAATCGCAAAAAATTGAAGGAAAATACATAAATTAGATTTAGAATACGACCAATACCAGAAACCGACAGGTTTATGCAATCACAAACCTTTTCCCCAACATATTGAATTAGATTTGATAGAACCCACAATTATTATAATTCAGATGTCTTGGCTACAATTCATACCTAACGGAATTCAAACAGTTTCGTCGGAGGAAATGTTTCGTCTAGCGCAGGGCAGATTAGCGCATGACACAGTGATAGACAGTGTCAAAAGGACCTGACATGGAACACAGAAAGAAAGAAGAACTTAGTTTGAACACAGAAAATCAATTAAGCAGTTTTATATCTTTCTTTTTCTGGATCACAATCCTAAGAAGAGTTTGTACCAAGTACTGGATCACTCCACATTATGAAAAAAATGGAATATACGAGTTCCTTTCACTTAGTTCAGGAGCATGTGGAAATATGATTAAAAATAATTCGGCATTTTTTCAGCGGAGATATTAATCTGTATGAATGAGTTTATAAGTTTTCATTAACCCTGCCACTTTTTTTTATTGGTTGCCTCGTGCATTATTAATTGACTAAGAGGCTTTAGTAGTTCGAAGCTGTTATACAAGATGTGCGAAGAGGTATTACAATTATAACCGTACGGCGGTCATTAGTCATAAATAAACATTATGACACGACGTACATCTACATTGCAATGCCTGTCTCTACATTCAATATCTTTGGGTTATTCATCATCTCCTCACTGTAACGCCCAGAGGACGGAAGGTATGGTGTAATCAAAACACGCGTTTACTAATTGATATTAAAAAAAGAACAGCATCCATGACCCGAGAGATATTATTTAATTCCATTTTTCAAAATACAAAAACGTAAATGAAATTAGTAAAAAAATGTGAGGGGAACATCGCATACCCTTTTACCCACAAAAGGAAATCCCTAAACTATGTTTGATTTGATTACATTTTCAATGATATTATAAGTGTAAGAAAAACACATTATTGATAATACTGACAGTTTTTAAGAACACTATTTATTTACAAACTTGCATTAAGATTGGTGATCTACGTTCTGCCCAGAACAGTTTTTTTTGTGTGTCATTTTACCCTGCAAAGAGTGCTTATGGAGGCATTGAACGATTGACTTCATCCACCATCCCCAGTTTTGAGGATAAGGACGAAATAGAAATTTATAAGTATACAAGTGGAATTTCATACTTTCATGTTAGTGGTCTTTTATAGAAAGTATCAGATAAAAACGACGAAAATCCTGTACTTATTATTATCAAATATGTTACGCAAGTTGATCCGTCGCTTCATCATCAGACACAAACTTCTTTCTGCACGCAGGTGTTGTCGTCAAATTGTCATTGTAAAATTAATTAGCATTTTCACACGGCACCGCCTAGAAAATGATTTCGTATAATCAAAATAAAAATATCTATTATATATAATGAGTACAAAAGACATGTCCATAAACATCAAATTACATATAAAGGTTACGAAAATGTGTGCCCACAGCAGTTATTTCGAGTTTTTTTTTATTTCGTAAGAATCACACAAAATTTAAAGATGGGCGACAGAAATTTGCTAAATTAACAAACAAGGTATCTACCTAATTTAACAGAAATTCAAGAAATTACTCAAGCGATTATAATCATCAATTTGTCCCGTATCTCTATTCCTTCTGCATTATACTATTCCCTTTCTTGATGATTCATTTACAGTGATTAAACTAACCCTGTATTTTGAAATTGATTTTTATAGAATTAAACTACAACGATTTGAAATTGGAAAAAAAACTGCCTTTATGCACATTTTATAGATAAAAATTAAATAAATTGAGGTTTTAAAGCGAACAAAGAAACGTTTTAAAATCTCGCTTGCAATATAGTTGGCATATTTTCTAAAACAAAACATTAAGCAAGCGAGGTAGAAATAGCGAGCGATAATTTCGAATCAGATTTGAAAGCAACAACGTTTGAATTAATTCCATGTAGAAGAATTGAAAAGGTAAATTGAGAAAAGTCTTTCAAGGTTTTAGATTGTCTGATGACAACTCAATCCATCTCAGTTATAAGTATTTAAAAGTTTGAAACGGCAAGCCATATCAGTTTAAAATTTATTTTCTAATATTTACCTACACCAAAGAAACTTTTTATGTGCACTCTTTACTTTAGCAAGAAGAATAGGTTTAAATAGTCCATTTCGAGTTGGTGTTATATCGATTTGCTCCAATTGTGTTGAATAATAATTACATACTTTATTGCAAAAGTGACGCATTCTCTAAGCAATTAGACAAACAGATAATTATGAGCCAAGACAATTCGATAGACAATATTTACAATATTAATTACAGTGTTTAGTTTTATAAACAGAAAAATAAACATTACTTGTGTTTTGATATTGAATATTGCCCGCATTATTTTTGTAGGCTTTGTTTACTAAAGACAATATTGTGTAATGAAGTAAATATGTTTACAAGACAAACAATGGATTGCTTGTTTACAATTTACTGTTACAAAATAACAAAAGAATTTGCACGCATTTTATAACCGATATAAACTTTAATAGATCAAGTAATAAAATTGAGTTATTTATAAAATTAAATTGTAAACTTAAAAAAGAATAAAGAACACATTGTTTGCCTGTACATAAATTTGATAATTGTATCGAAAGCTATTTATATATCTATATCAAATAGAGGATATCGTTCAGTGTAGTAGATCCAGAAAAAGACAAAAAGATAATAGGGACCACGTAGCCAGAATGGATAGTGGATAGACTTACGTATATAGCAGAATGAATAATGGATAGACTTGCGTATATAGCAGAAAATGAAATCCCTTCTGGTCGCCGTCTACCCGGAAAACCACCCAAAAGATGAAAAGGAAAGTTGGTCTTCGTCATCTCAGGAGGTATATTTTTTGAATTACAGACCAACAGGTCTATTAAACGAATAAGAAGTTCTCGGAAAAATAAAATGATTATCCTCCACTAGGTTTTGCCTGTTCTGGGACTGTTTATTAAAGGTAAATATATTACGAGGTTATACCTCTTTTTCCTTACTTGAACGTTTCTCTAAAACCTCCATAGGTAAGTTGGAAATAATCGTGAGGAGAGAAAAAAACAGATAGTAATCAAATATACAAAACAGGTTTATTGACAGATTGCAAAGTAAGTAATAAGTAAGTAGGTAGTGGCCGACATCAAAATGTCGCGATATGCATAAAGAGGTAATTAAAAAAACTTTCTAATAATTAATGTCTATCTTGACAGGCTGTGTTAAATCATAAACTTAATGTCTGGGGACAAAAACATTTAACACTGTCTCTCCGTTGTATGTTGAACCGATGAAATCAACATAAAAAATTAAGAGAAATGATGGACGGTTTTTTGCGCTGGAAAAAATACTAGTTAGTGTTAGTTTCAGCTGATGATGCTCTACAACCTTTGGTGGATCTTGGCCTCTACAAGAAGACGTCACGCACTCCCCTCCGTCTATTTTAACCCCCAAGCTGCTGGTCCCTCCCCGCACAGTCCAGTAATCAAAGCTTGGCCTTCCATGAGTGGCATTCTGTTTATTTCTGCTTATTTTCCAATCACGGATGCAAACAAAGTGATGTTTGTCTTTCATTTATCAAGAATGGAATGCAAAGCTCAGAGAGGTAAGTGGGAGCTATCGAATCAAATGCTTTAAAGACCATGAGACAAAACTTATATTCGAACCTTTCGGAGACTTTAGGCCAATGCAGATTTATTAAATAGAATAACCCATGCTGAAATCATTTCAGTTCTACAGTTTCTATACAGAAAGCTCTCTTTGGCGTTTTTAAGCGCAGGTTCTCCGAAGTTTCTCTGGACTCTTCTAAGTTCTTCATGTGTTCTTTCAGAGTTCATCGAGGGTTTTTTATCAGTTCCCATCTGCTAAACGGGTAAGGGTGATGGAAAAACAGACATAAATACTAACTGTAGGTACAGTGAAAAAACTGAAATTGAAACTACAATACATCGGACTGATCTTTTTTGTTTATTGAAAGGGTACCATGAATTTAACCTCTTGTGAATAAAACTAATCAACTAATAACTGATTACATTATGTCAATGAGAACGACTAATGCGATTTCTCTAACAGCATGTGAAACGTTTGGCTCATTAAGACAGCTCATATGTACTACGGTTAACCCTATTATTAATGTTATCATAGTAGTAATGTATATTCTGCTCCGGGCGATAAAACTGCACACGTTAACATTATTAATCATCGATCGATGAATTTAAAAACATATTGTAATTAATTTCATTTTACTAAAGGAACTTATCATTCTATCTACTTTAGCTCTATATTATATATGGTCGTTAAATATTATGCTGCGCAACTTCCCAGATGGAAATCCAATTTCCAACCACCTTGTCCTTAGGTGGTGAATTAGCAGAGGTTCTTGGTGACAGAGCAGAGGTTCTGAAACCGGTAGCAAAAGTTATAATAAATGCAGCTAACTCTCAGTTAAAAAAGTATGAAAACTCTATGATAATATAGGTAACACAATTGAACATAAAAGTCGCGGCTTACTGGAGTGGCAGAATTTAGCCCGGACACAGAAAGTAAATAATTGACCATACTGGGTTAGTTTTCTTTTAAACATTAAAATAAATATTTTATAAATAGGTATACTGTCAGATTATAATATAAGGGATTCTAAACATTAGATGTAGGTAATCATAAAATCAATGATCCAAGATTTGCATCCAACACGACATAAATGAACGTATCTCTATAGTGTTTTGTGAATGTATAAAATTATACAAGGTATTATTATTTGAAAAGATGTAACTTATTGATTGTTACAAGAGGTTATCTACACATGAAGACTTTGTCTATCAAATAAAAAAAAGTTATATTATCTAAGTCGTACACGAAATATGTTACAGTACAGCAATCCATAATTAAAAAATGAAGAACATCAAGCTAGTACACAAAACTGAAATGACCACATAATATGTAAAATGGGATCGTGTGGTATGTGGTACTTCTTACCACATAGGTACACATATTTAATAACACAATGTAAATAATATCACATAATGTCAAAATCCTATAATGATATGTATGAAACACAGACCGAGAATCTTGTATGAAAAGATTTTGTGCAAGCGGATAAAGCGAAAATTCCAAGACCCTTGTATACCTTGGGCATACGGATTTACACAAATATGCACACTAAATTACATTCTAATGTCTGAAACATATTGTATATCACCTATTCTGTGATATACAATATTTTTTTGTGAAGAAAAGGTAAAATTTGGAGCTTTTTTTTCAATAGCAAGAATAGTAGTTAAAATAGTAAAAAAACTTAGCCGGTGGATTTTCATATTATCTTTCGATTGAAGTAAAAATCTACTTCATATGTCTAGTTCTAGTATATAATACTTTTCGGACAACCAACAGGTACTATGTCAAATATTAATTTAATACGCACCCAATAACAAGTTGCCACTTACGATATTGATTGTACGATATACATCCAGACTAAAAACACAAATAAAAACTGTTTCTCCACTGGGACCTTTTGATCAACAGTCAGATACCTCATCAACTGAGCCACGAAGACCGACATAAAGGTTTAAAAAGGGTTTTGATCAAACTAATATCGATAAGAGTGATTTTGAATGCGAAAGAGCGAGACATGTATACTTTCATTCTTTCCATAAAATATATTATATAAAAAAATATACAGGGTGTATCATGAGGAGTGGATCAACCGAAGCATGGAGGTAGAGGACCTCAATACCTATCGATTTAACCCCCATGTATGTTCAGCGATATTGGGTGGTTCAAAAGTTATGTACACTTTTTGTAAAATTTGAATAAAAATCGGATTTCATACTAAACTACATCACTGTACCTAAACTATTAGGTTTGCGATCATGATTTTTTTTCAGGGAATAGTTAATAGTTAATTTTACAAAAGTGTACATAACTTTTGAACCACCCAATATCGCTGAACATACATGGGGGTTAAATCGATAGGTATTGAGGTCCTCTACCTCCATGCTTCGGTTGATCCACTCCTCATGATACACCCGTTTTCCAATAATTACAATTGAGTACCAAACCAATAAAGTATTTTTCATCCTATGATTTATATTTCCTGTTTTATCAGTTCTGTTGCTATGGTTACGGGTTTTCCTGTTTTTTTTAAACATGGCTACGTGTTAGGATTGAGGAGGGCTTGCAATAATAATAATAATAATAATAAGGACAATTTATAAAGCGCCGTTTAGTGACAACCGTGGTCACCTCAAGGGCGCTTTCAGTTTGCAAAAAATAATTTAAAATTAGTCCTATAGCTAACACATTGAAAATGGTGAAACATAAAACTTAAAAAAAATACAATCAGTTAAAATTAAGTTAAAATTAGTCCTATAGCTAACACATTGAAAATGGTGAAATATAAAACTTAAAAAAAATATCTAGAAATCACAAATTAATCTTGTTACATAATCCAGATGAAATTAATTATAAAAAATAGTCGATTCAAAGTAAACTGGCATAATATTTAGTACACATAATATTATTGAACGGATGAAGGACAATCTGGATACGACTTGCGGAAAAGATGAGTTTTTAATTTCTTCTTGAATTCATTGATATTTTCGGCACATCTTATATCCATTGGAAGATTGTTCCATGACTTTGGTCCAGAAACGCCAAAAGATCGATATAGGTATTTTGGCTTATTTGTGAGATTGGTTTCTACTAGTTTTTTATTGGATTGGGTCATTGATCTTAGCGTACTTTGTTTATTGTTAGGTGAAAATGGAACACAAAGTTCCGATATATATTCCGGGGCCATGCTATTGAGTGCTTTAAAGACAAGGAGACATGTTTTAAATTCTATACGTTCTGGGCTCTTCAGCCAATGAAGTTTGTGAAGTGTTGGTGAGATATGCGAGAAACGATCAATCTGGTAAATATAACGGGCTGCTGCATTGAGGATGAGTTGTATTCTATGGATTTGGTATTGCGGTAAGTGTGCTAATATGGCGTTACAATAATCTACACGGGAAACTATTAAAGAATTTATAAGGACCTTAGCAGCATTTGTCGAGAGACACCTTCGAATAGGTCTAAGTTGTCTGAGAAAGTAACAACTTTGTCTGACTATGGAAGAAATGTGTTTATCCATAGAGAGTGCACTGTCGATATGTATACCAAGAAATTTTACGCAGTTAGAAGGAGTAATTTCGACATTTTGAATTAAAATGGGGTCATTATTTATGTATTGTTGCCTGCGAGGTGAGGCAAGCCAAAGGAACTCAGTTTTTGTTGGGTTCAGTTTTAGCTTGTTCTTACACATCCAGGTGGATATCTGATTTATGCATGTGGATACCTCGTGTGTTAAATGATATTTAAATTCAGGTGAACAGGACTTGAACAGTATGCGGTCATCTGCATAGGCATGTGTGTTGAAACCAAGATTTTGAACAAGATTTTCCAAATGATTGGTATATAAATTAAAGAGAATTGGTCCAAGTACAGAACCTTGTGGGACCCCGTATAAGGAGGTAATATTATGTGTGGTACTATGTTTAAATACAACTTTGTATTTACGGTCTACTAAGTAGGAAGACAGCCATGCAATGCAGTCATTACCCAAGCCAAATTCATGTCTAAGTTTAGAAAAGAGAATATTATGGTCTACAGTATCGAAAGCAGCGCTCATGTCTAAAAATGAAATTAGGGTAATCTTACCTGATTCAGCTTGAATGATTAAATCAGACAAAATTCTTACTGTGGCCGTTTCCGTAGAGTGGAATTTTCTATAGGCAGATTGATTTCTGGCCAGAAACTTATCAGAATCCAAGAAGTTGGTCAGTTGAGAGGATATAACTTTTTCTAAAATTTTTGACAAAAACGGTATATTCGAGATCGGACGATAGTTTTCCGTGGAATTCGGATCCAGATTATTCTTTTTCAAAATCGGTGTGATAATCGATTGTTTTAACAAATTAGGAACTACTCTTAACTGTATTGATTGATTAATAATATATAAAATGTAGTTTAAAAGTTCATTAACACAGCTTTTTAGTAACCAAGTTGGTAACGGATCTAAGATACATTGTTAGATCCGTTATCATAATCTCTCAACCATTATTTGGTTGAGAGATTATGATTTTTTTAAGAGACACAGCATCTACTTTTTGAAAATTATTTAATATTCTAGTGTGTCGGGAAGTCTGAGAATTATTGGATGAGCCTTGGTTGGAATCTAGGAGTTCTGCCTCAGATCTTATATTTTCCACTTTTGTTTTGAATTTATTGGCAAGTTCTTCAGCATTAAGTGATGAATCAGCTGATTTCTGTGCTTCTCCGCAAATGCGGTGCATATCCTGCCATAACAATTTCGGATCATTCTTATTGGATTCAAGTTTTTTGTTCCAATAAGAGGCTTTCTTCCTTTTTATTTCATCTCTGTATTTGAAAAGAGAGTCTTTCCATTTCTGGCGGTGCAGTGAATCTTTCGAGTTCCTGAAAATTCTTTCAAATTTTCTGGTACTCTTCTTAAGTTGTTTGCACTCTTCATCAAACCAGATATGTGCTCCTGGTTTTCTTTGCCTGCGAACTTTCGTCGTTTTTGGCACCAGAGTATCGAGGATATCAGTAATTATGGTGCAGTAATTTTCTACTGCATCATGTACATCAATCGAAGGCAAGATCCCGTTAAGGTTAAGGTTTGAATTTGTAAGCAGCTTTTTAAATTCAATTATATCTAGCTGGTTCCAGTTTCTGCTAACTATTTCCTTGTAAATAAGCGGAGAAGGGGAAAAATCTAGAGTAAGACTTATTAAGGAATGGTCCGATAGACCAATATCTTCCACTCGTAGAGAAATTGGAGAGACATTCTCCCTTAATACGACGACATCCAGAGTTCCTCCCGCGTCATGAGTCGGCTCGTTAACTAACTGTTTGAATAAATGTTCTTTGCAGATTTTATTGAATTTAACAGTAGATTGGTCCCGATATTTTTCCAATCTTATATTAAGGTCACCAGCAAGTAAGACAGGACACAATGAAGGTTTGGTTAACAATTTCTTTGTTTTCGTTATATAAAGAGGTTATCTTTATATGACTTTATATTTATTGTTCACTGTGCTAATTGTAGGTAGCAGATTGAACGAGTGCAAAAATGAAATATAATTCTCAATTCATTACCGTCCATAAGGAAATGATACAAACCGCAATTAACAATGCGCTCACCTCAATATCACCATCATCGTCAGAGGCAATGAGAGACATTGCATTGCATAATATGGCGGCAATCAAGTCAAAAATATTATTAACTATATGTTGTTGAATAAGCCGGCCCACTCTGTAAACAATGCCTCGTTCGTGTTATACAATGATAACACACAAACACAAGAAGTGGTGATGTTCATTAACCTTAGCATGTGAAAAATTTCACAAATAAAAACATATCGACAAGAGCGGCTTCGTTGTGCAACAAACGAATCTCTAAGTTCCGATTAGATATCGTTGGAAACGGTGTCGGATGCCGACGGAACGTTTTGAAGCGAAACTGAGCGGAATGTCGTTTTTAGGTATCGACCGAAACTGACTAGGATATTGAAAAATCACTGTATGCTTTTAGCCGATATATTGTAAATCCAAAATAATGGAAATATTAAATTCGCATTTCTGAAACACACTGTTAATTTTAAGTGAATCAAGAATGTGGATATTAGACGAGAATGTAAGATTGAAAGATATATTGTGAGTAAAATGAAGATAAATGCTTTGCGATGGTTCGGACATGTAGAGATATTGAACGATGAACGCCTGCCAAAGAAAGTATACATGGTTGAAAAGAGTGAATGAGAAGTACTTAAATTCAAACGAATTTACTTTATAAGTTTGTTTATGATAACTACCTAGGCATGAATAAAACATATCATAACATAAACATAGAAACATAATTCACGTATGGACAAAACATACCATGATATAAACATAGAAACATAATTCACGCATGGACAAAACATATAATATAAACATAGAAACATAATTCACGTATGGACAAAACATACCATGATATAAACATAGAAACATAATTCACGCATGGACAAAACATATAATATAAACATAGAAACATAATTCACGTATGGACAAAACATACCATGATATAAACATAGAAACATAATTCACAGATGGACAAAACATATAATATAAACATAAAAACACGAAAAAATAAGAAAAGAAAATATGAAATATCATCGTCTTCATAAAAATACAAATACCTAACTTCAGTTGAAACAGAAACGGATATTCGGTCTGTCATATTATTTTTATTTTTTTCACAATTCGGCTATGATATTTATGTGTGAAATATCGATGGTTAATTGATTTTAGACAACCTGTAGTGAAAACTGCGTTACGCTTTTTGTGTGTGGATTGGATGTGTGTGATGGCAAAATGCCGCTATTTCCCACTTCCGTAAAAGCCGGTCTGGCTGTTTAACGATATTTGAATAGCATTTTTATGACGGTCATAATAATGTCTTTCGTAATTTATAAAAATTAACAAAATTGAATTTTAACAATTTCGGTAATAGATTTTAAATAATTATTCAAAAACGCAAAGAACAAACCTATTTCAAAAACGACAATCGTTTACGGTTGAATAACAGATCTAGAAAAAACTAAACATACTAGTTTTGCCTCAGTTATTTGAGGGTTGAATTAAAATGATGACCTCGGATGCTCATCCTTCTTCGATTTTCTGATGTACCTACCGAAGTGTCCCTATTATAATAACCTTCTATTACCTATTATAATAAGAAGTGTCCCAATTATAATAACCATTCTGAAATCGGAAAACATAACCTAAAAAAACTAGTATCAACTTTTTTATATATTGTACGTGACGTTGACTGGTCTCATATTATTAGGAGTTGATTAATGAAATATTTTTCATTGGTAAATAAGGATAATTATTGCCCGTCAACCTTACGATATTTGGCTGATAGTTTGAAGTTTGAACTATGAAGACATGTAGTTATCATTTAATGTTCCAAAGATTATTTTCAATGGCAAAAGATTATTTTCATTGGTAAAGAAGAATAATATTATTGACCATCCACCTTACTATATTTGGCTGATAGTTTGTACTATGAAGACATGTAGTTGTAATTTGGTGCTCCAAAGATTATTTTCATTGGTAAAGAAGAATAATTATGGTATTTTATGATACAGAAGACAACAATAATAAATCTGGCTTTATAAAATTAAAAACGGAAACGTTTCTTAAATATATGAGTTTTTAAATGTTTTTTTAAAACTAGTTTCATTATTCACTTCACTGGAGGTTGGTGGTTGATTGTTCTTACATAAATTGCAATCAGATATGTATGTATGTTATGAAATTCTTTTGCGGGATAAATCCATCGTCGAATTACATACGTTCGCAGAGTGCGTGCCAGAACGGGATATAGGGTATATTTCACAGATCGGTACATTCTGGACCAATACGATTGTCCGATTCAATTATTCGACAATTTCGCCGATGGTGTGTCGTAAGTAACAGCTGCCGAATTGGCAGTAAGCCGCTGTGAGACTTGTGCCACCGATAACTGTTTCAATACGAACTATAATAAGAATAGTAATAAAAAGTTGCGTAAAGAAAGGTACCACTTATAAATTAATATGAGACAAAAATAATTATAAACACGACTATTTATTTCGCAAGACACGACCCGACGTATGAAAGGAGATATAATGATAGATGTATTTATGTTCGTACGTTGCGTTGGGGCAATGTCACACGACACAACTATGTTAGTAGTATGTAGCTGGGACACGCAATCTTTGGTAGAAGAACTTGAAAATAATTAAAATAAAAATATGAATCAAATCCTACACAACAACAAATCATATATATATATATATGGCCTAGGTTGAGGCTCTAAGGGCCTAGGCAGTAAAGGCGGGGGTGGGCGGCCGACGCTGTTGTGCCCTCGTCAATCCTGTACTTAGAGAAGAGCAGGACGAACGTCTTCAGTCTCGCTCGGCAGTTACTCGTCAAACTGTGGCGAATGTTGTTGTGTGGTTCGGGCACACCGCCGGCGCAGACGTCGGGTCAGACATCCTGTGTTGACAACTAGACGTCAAATCTGACAGGTGATGATTGCGTCGGATGCCCCCGGTGTTAGCCCGCGGAACCTTCGGACGCCAACACGAGGACCGAGGGGTCGGGGTACAAGCCCCTCCGACTTGAAACGGAGTGAACATAGCGGCCGATTTTGAGACCAATCGGAGGCCCTGACGTGTGAGGTTGGATTCTCGGGGGCAGTGGTTGAACCCGATGGATGGTGGATATTTTGTGTTTGTCCGATGTTGCGGCTGCGTCCGGTGGTGAACAGGGCCAATGGGCTCTATAGCGTCGCCGGCGTGGAAGTGGATCGCGATCTCCTTCGAAATCATATATACATCGATGGGTAACCGGTCATATTATTATATTGTATGTCCACTTTTTGGTGAATTTGAGTGATGATACACATTTTGTAGAGCTCGACTTTTGTCTTTGATCTGTGAAAATATAATATATCCATATGCCAATACAACAAAAGATATAGTCAATTTAAAAATGAATATTAAAGGCAATTGTACCAGCATTGTGAACTTTCATGTTGATTTAAGTATCAATAATGGACATACAATATACGTAAGTATGTCCAGTTAGCCATCGATATTTTTTTTATTACATATACCAAAATTTACATGATTTTATATAAGCAACATAGCAAATAAATTGGGTAACCTCACTAAGCCAGCCCTGTTCCGAGGTGGTAGACTAGTTACATAATATTAATTACTAAATCATTGTAAGCTGTTAAACCTATAGAATGATTGTGTAGCCCATGGTCCACTTATTGAGTCCTGTCCTATGTTAGTTGTTTTGTCGTGTATGTTGTTATGAATTGAGAATTTGCTGACAACAGATCCCTTTGTTTTATTATAACCATGTTTGTATTGTATGTTTAAGTCTTGTATTTTCTATTGAATGTATGTTCTTTATATCATTTGCAACTAAATTTAGGATATATAACTATATATTACTGATATACTACTGAATTTGACGTCATAAAAACAACAGTAGAAAAATCTAATTCGTCTTCTTAGTCATGTTCATATTTATTTATTTATTTTATACGCTCTTAATGGGCTTTTACGTAGTTATTTATTTATTTATTTTTAGGCAAACAAACAGTCAAACAAATTAACATTACAAAAAATAAGCGCTACTAAAATTGTATACCAAAACAGTTTACAGTAATTTTAATCGTCTTGAAAAAGTACTCCATGTATAAAAAAAGTTACTGATTTAGTCCATATAGGTACCTACTGCAGGTCATGAGGAAAGAAAAAGAATGGAAGGAAGTGGGAAATCAGAATCATCGCAACATTATCAACCCTTTATCACTCATCCTAAATTAATCCATAGATTTATGAACTAAACGAATCAAGACGGAAAAAAGCATTGTCTTCGGATATACTAAAAGTCCTACAGCTTCAGATATCAACTGGTCGAGAAGTCAATCAAATCATTTGCAAAATTCCTATACGGACAGACAGGAGAAGTTAATGTAAAAGTGTAATGTGTAAAATAAGTTTAATTTTTTCGCACAAGAGTCAAAGGTTGAGAAAGTATGACCGATCACTTACTATGTATAATTACACGGCACAAAAAATACTTCGCTCATTCATTTAATTAACTGTTTAGTTACTCACTCTGTACATGTAAGAGGGCGTTCGTGTTTTCATTTTCTTACAAATTTGTCTCAATTATCGTTATTGTTACCTAAAATAACGTTATATTATACAGCGCCTCGGTTTGGTTATGCCATTTCCTGTGCATGATCAACGCGAAGCGACTTTTCGAATCAATGTTCAAACATTTTTTTTAGGTTAATAACCGACTTCTATACATACATACCATCACGCCATGTCCCTGACAGGGTAAGCAGAGAGAACCGAGAGCCATACTCTTCTATTTTTGCGCATTTACTTGGCTTCTTTTGCATCGTCAGTCTCATATATGCTCGTCGATTTTTTAAGCTACATACTTATGTTTCCTTCTTTCAAAAAATTATTCACATGGTCATGTCATCCCTTTGTGGGGCGGCCCCTGCTATTCACTTACACGTCTTACACCCATGTATATTTTTTGGTCACTCGTTCATCATTCATTCTTTCAATATGTCCAAACAACCTCTTTCTTTATCTTGAATTCTCTCCTTCATATATCGTTCTATTACATACCCTTTTTAGTGATATACGAAATTAACTAAATATGTTGATAACTATAAAGTCTAAAGCTATATTCTCTATTACATACCAAACAAAAAGAAATTCCTACAGTGTTTGGTTTCGTATTTGTAATTAAATTTGGGCTTTGCTGTGAGACACCGGGTTAGAACAGTGCTTCCACTCTTTTCTACTATCATCGTTTTAGTAAGAGCCGGATAACCGAAAATACAACATACAAAATATCATCTCACGTAGTTCAGTAATGAAGTTCATTTTTAGGTGATACGAAACTGCCGCGTGGTTAAACATGCATGTGTCGTGCTTCCCTTTATAAGGTAATGCACACCCACACACCTGTCGTTGGTAATATGCTGTGATGGTATGAATGAATACATAAATTTGCGCATCTGTTTTCGTATGTATCCATACGAAATCCATACGTATATATTTTTTTCTAGTTATGTAGGTATTTTGTGGTTTAGATATATTTGTGCAAATGCTCACACTGTGGGCATTTTTTTTCTTTAATTAGCAGTTCATTATATGTTTTGTGCTGAATAAATAAATAAATAAAATAGTCATCGATATGAGATTTATGATCGATTTGACATCGACAAAATCCAGGTTTGGAACTTGGAACAACGACATAAATTTTAACGACGTACAATTACAATTATTTTTAATTAACAATTTTAATCGTGAATATTAAATTTTTACTACATTAGACGCAAATAATGTGAAAAAATTCACATTAAATTAGATAAATTTAAATAGAATCATATTAAAAAATCATTAAATAATATTAATTAAATTGATAAGCACTTCGTCATACGTAGGTACCTACCTATTATCCTATAAGTTGAGGAGTGGAAAATGCATGAATTTTTTCTTTACTATGTCCCAATATGTGTTTTTTACTCCTCACTACCCCAAGGGGAGTTATGAATTACGAACACACATAATATTTTACTTATAAGGCAAAGGTCCAAAATGTGGCAACTTGTTATTAGACAAGGTACGTATTCAATTAATATGTAGTAGGTACCATAGTACCTGTTAGTTTACCCACATAACAATACAAAATAAAACATAAGTAGGTATATAAAATCAAACAATCCTGAATATCTGTGTCCTGACTGTATGACATACTAATCAAAACACAGCCCAAAAGGCTAATGGTATAGAAGTGATAATTTAAAAAGATTCCACTATGGGATCATTTTGGTTAATTACGCCCCTAAGAGGGTTAAAAATAGGTTTTAAATGAATATCTCGAAATCTAGACATGATATGAACTCGAGATTTGATATATCGATACTCCTTATTATTAGCCTTTTTTCCAATTTTTTAGAGATGAAAAAAAGCGTATAGAAATATGGATGATTTTATGTGTCCAATTAATAAGCCATATACGGAATACACGAGAATAATCGAAAAGATAGGATAAATATTAGACTAAACTTGACATTTAAAAAAGTCACTACGCCTTTGACAGGTTCAACAAACTGCGATTTTTAATTCGCGCACGAGAAAGATCTCGAAAAAAGAAAACATTATAAACGGTCAAACTAAAATTACATATCATATGAAGCACATAACATAACAAATAGACAAGCCATAAAATTACGATGTGGTTCAAGAAACAAAATAAAAAATATGCGCAAACCAGTATGGCCGACGACATTCGACTTTCTATTTGTCAATGTTTATTTATTGCGTCTCAAAAAAATAATAAAGTGTTACCAAAATAGAGCCTTTGGCGGTCAATATTGAATAATAAGTTTAATAATATAAACACCGGAAGAGAAGATTAAGCGTGTTTCGGAAGAGACACGCAATATGTCATTCACACCTGGTTATTACATATGTATGTGAAGATTGCGTCTACTCAAAAATGATAAAAATAATCAATCGAAATGAGTTGCGGTCCACTCGAAAATAATAGTAATCAATTAAGATGAGTTGCTTCAACTTAAAAAATAACGATATTCGACCAACAAAGTTCCACTTATATTCGTTTAGCAATCGCAGATGAAACACACAGTTTTTTTTTAAATCTTACCCTAGTCAAAACGACAAAAATCAGTCCGATTTTTAGAGATGAGATAATTAAAAAAGGCGCAATAGGTTAACTAAATAAATAAATATATAAATAAATAAATAAATAATGCCAAAACGTTCGATGGAAAAATACTTCGTAATATTTTATTTAACAATTTTAAAATAGATTTCCACCTTTTTAACACAAAAACCTTACAATTATTAATAGCTACGTTGAAAAATGATACGTTTCAAAAATTTGATGCAAATAAAAAAAGTATCCCAGAAACAAAAATATGTGATCCATTAATCCCACAAACAAAATGAAATGATGTAAGATAATAATAAACACAAATTAATAGACCTCCACAAACCTAAAAAAATAACAGATTTAAGCTGGTGCTATTGACGAACCACGTAGTATTATTGTCAAAATGTAGAAATCAAGACTAATTTTGTACTCGTAGTATGTATTACCAAAAAGAGAATAAAAACCAACTTGCAACTACCGTGACAACTGGTTGAACTATAATAAGAAAACTGTTACGGTAGATAAAGTAACAATAAACTTAGAAAGAAAGGGCTTTTTATGTGTTATGTAGGTAGTGGATAGTCATTACGCCAATGTAAGCTTATAGAAACGCATCGGTAATTTTAAACCAAAATAGAAAGTTTAGCTCAGCTATTAACGTTTATTTCTTATAATACCTACAGCTGGTAGCACTATTGTTTTAAACATTAGATATTACTATTTCGACAGCCGCAGATATTTATTACACAAACAGAAATTCTACAAAATTGAAAGGAAAACAATGTGTTCCGGGCAATCGAGTCTATGGGAATGTATTGGGTAATCAGCCGGTAGAAGAATTACTGTTGTCTGTACTCGAGAGGCATGGGTACACAAAGCAGGCGGCATCAGAGGGCCGAGTAGTTGTTGACTGAAGACATAATGTCCAAGAGGAGGGGGACATCGGCGAGGCTGTGATCGATGGATGATCAGACGTCGGCAAGAATATAGGGAATTGCAAACACCAAATACAATCCATCATTATAAACAAACGAGAGCGTTGCGCAAAAGACCACTGTCCACATTGTGGGCCTATTGAATATGCTTCTACACGACAGCGCGGAAAAATATACAGCGATGCCTTTTACAATAAACATACCAACAGCTGGGTACTTGTAAAGAACACTGGAAGTAATATGAAAGGCGACCAAATAAAATGAGCACATTACACATTGCCGATTAACAAAATAACAGACAATGGAGCTATTCAACTGATTGCACATAACAAATAGCCGATGTGTAAAATGCACAAAAGCCGTGTAGTAAGATTTTTAGAATAATATGTAATAATACCGCGATAATGATCCATGTATTATTGCACAACTACGGAAATTAGTGAACTCGTCTTCACAGCTCAATGAATAAAATTTTAAACATTATATAATAACAACACGGAATACTTCGGCGAGAACTCAAATATCATCCATGAAATATGGTACCACGGTAAATGATTATTAATTTGCTCTCATATTACGAATTGTAGGAGTATTATTTAAATGTCCGATTTTAAAAACGCGAAAATTTATCATCTGGTATAATTATAATGAAATGATAAGCAAATTAGAAATCCGTTATGTATGAGGGTGCTCAACAGGGAATGCAATTTGGACCAATACTGCTTTGCCTGAAGATTTATAATAATATGTATAGATAATTTACGCAAGTTGAACGCGCCAATTGAATATCTGGAGCTCAAGTGTAATTGTCTTAAGTGAAAGATTTAACGGTTGTTGCATTCTTTTGAGAAAAAAAATATATAAGTTCGACTGAAATTGAGATGTGATGGACATGTACAGTACAAAGAATGCTAGTCGCACCCGCCTCTCTAAAAACAAACCCAGTATCAGGCTAGCTGATGTGAGAAGACGATGTGAGGAAGGATACGGTATAGTTTATCCTGGTGGCAATTTAGAAGAAGGCGGCTGAAGACAGATGGAGTTGAAGACGAAACTTGCAAGAAACCAAGGCTTAATTTGGTCTGATCTGTATCGGAGAGAGAGAAGTTGATTGTTTATAAACATATTGATTCATAGTTTTTGTACTGTTTCAGAACTCACATATACCTATCGCCAAATATAAAAAAATCAGAAGACAAATTGGGGTTATGGGCTTGGTTGGTTTGATCACGTGAGTGCGCAAACCCACGCCGAAAATTTTCAAGATGTTTGAGGATAACTGCACTATTGAAATGGGTGTTACTAATAATACACATAGTAGAAACAAAGACATTTCAATCAACATCTTAAGATAAAATGTAATTATGTAGAATCGTTTCAAAACAACATGCATCAGATAAAAGTACATACTCTTAGTAAAACAGTATTAAGGCCGAGGTGTTGTTTCCCTAAACGGAAAACCGTCAGTAAACAGGACGTGAACCGGTACAATTTGCGCGTGTCGGATGTCGTTTGCCATCAATCAGAAACGTTCAAGTAAATTGATAACATAAACCAAGAGCATTGTGACAGTATTTTATTGATACAATAACTCTCTGGACCTGGACCACTTATATTATTATTGATATTTTCGGAATTAAATTTGTGACACATTTTGAAACAATTACTACAATTCAGTTGTCATCGATACATAGGAATAAGCAATCGCTTCAAAACTGATCTATCAAATAACTAATTCGTATTTTAAACAAAGTAAATTGTAAAAAATAACAATGTTTACAATGTACTATAAAAATCCCAAGATGTC
This sequence comes from Molanna angustata, assembly GCA_963576475.1. Classification (NCBI taxonomy): domain Eukaryota; kingdom Metazoa; phylum Arthropoda; class Insecta; order Trichoptera; family Molannidae; genus Molanna; species Molanna angustata. Next base: position 6,260,424 of record OY754970.1, on the reverse strand, counting down.
ATAACATAATATATTATAACGATTAAAATTGTAAAAAAAATACGATTCAAATTGTAAAAAAGTATATAGTACCTATGCCTCTGAGGATGCCAGCTGTGACTGGCGAAAGCGCTTAGGATAATAAAAATACTCATTGTGGAATCTAATTGTGTTTCTATTTATAAGTGTTTTTTTACAATTTATAATTATGAACTTCCACTGTGTCAACGAAAAAACCTTCAAGTTATATAACGATTAAATATTTCTTATGTTGTTTGCTCAAGTATTCTACTTATATTTTAATGAAAGTAGATATGCTAAGTCATAAAAAATCATAAACAATGACAACGATTTTTGATACTCAAAAAATTTTTTATTCAAAGATGTTTCAAAATAAAAAAATGAGAGACTCTTCGTGGAACTTTATCATATTTAGCTTAAGGTTACTTAAATTGCATCTCCAAGTGAAATCGTAATTTATAATCGAAATAGACAATTGAAAGATATAATATATATATATATATATATATATATATATATATATATATATATATATATATATATATATATATATATATATATATATATATATATATATATATATATATATATATATATATATATATATATATATATATATATATATATATATATATATATATATATATATATATATATATATATATATATATATATATATATATATATATATATATATATATATATATATATATATATATATATATATATATATATATTTTGAATGTGGGCCATTGTGAACACGTAGCCAGATTCTGGTTAAGAGAGAAAAAATTATTTTGCAATACATAATCACTTTATAAATGTGCCGAACCAATGTTATATTTATCCACGATAATTATCGATTAGAGCACTTGTGGCGAATGATAGATACTTCTTACCCAATAATGGCCATATGATTGGCTTTGATTACAGCTGTCAGGAAATGTTGTATGTTCCCTTACTTGAAACGAAAGAAATAATTCAAAGATTAGTGTCAGTGGTAATAATACTGATAAATAACAATACAGCAATACTCTAATGAAAAAATAGTTATTAGAAAAATATAAGGATGCAGAAAATGATTAATATTCGAAGCTTGATATAATGTACAATTACCGAACACATAACTAATAACACAAGTATATTGATGAAAAAATAAGCACCCAAAAATAAGAATTGTTTTTTATAGTCAACGTATTTTAAATATCACCATGCCATGTCCCTGTAATTGGGGTAGGCAGAAAGAACCTTTTTTAATACATTTGTCGCCTAACACATTATTTCATCTGTTATAAACTGTATTTATAATTTTAAAACATTTTTGAATGTCCTCGAATATACCTAATCAAATAAGCTAGCGTGTATGACAAGATGCATCAAGGGTTTGAATGAAGCAAGAAATAATTGTCAGGATATAATAATGTGGCGTTCGGTTCTGTCTTCTTATCTCAAATATGGAAACGAAATGATTTTATGAGGGCATGTAATATAACATCGTTATTATTATCATCACCAGAGTCAGTTTGAAAAAGACATTTCATCAAAACCTATATGAAGGTAGAATAGATGTAAGGTTAATCTTTTCTAAGAATTACTCTTAATGGTGGGTAGTGAAAACCGCCGTATTCTCGAATACTTGAAAAAGAGTAAAAGAACAGATCACTTTCTGGATATTAATTTCCCGTGGTTTAGAAAGTAAAACCACGAAAGTCACAAGTTTCAGTTCGTTCTTATAACCTCATTATGTTTTTATATCTTGCAGTTATACGGTTGACTTGACTCGATCTAGAACCAATGATGAATTACGATATGGTACAATCAAATAACATTTAAAATGGAAAAGTTATGTTTTAAGATAAATGTATATTGGTGCGGTGAAGTAAATGGACTGCTATAAGAACCAATGTGAACATATTAAATGAACTACGGATATGAACTACATTTTTTTTAATATATGTATAGTCAGGGCCAGAAGAGACGGTAGAAGATCCAGAGCTCGCTCACTTATTCGATGGAGTGACATTAATAAGTCCGCTATAGAATCTTCTATCACCGAAACCCATCGATATGCCCGAGACCATCCTACATGAAGGCAGACCATTTGAAGGGTGATTGAGTATAGTCGATATCCTAAGTCGTGACGCCAAGGAGGAAGACAAAGATTGGGAACTTATCAGTTCTTAAAACATGTCAAATAAATATGAAACAGATTAAACTTATACGAGTTAGATAACAAAATTTATAGTAGGTACCTACACCATACAAAATATTTACATTCAAAATTATCGTGACGAAACTCAAAGTAAGCATTCATTACGTTACACACATCGACAATATGAAAAAATGTTTGAAAATTCCATGTGGTGACTACGCCGAGTCTGGAGGATCTGTATGAGGATAGAGGCAGCAGCACCTACGAGGAACCGATAAAGGTTGTACCTACATGGAATGGAAGAAAAGATGCAAGATTTTGCTGCCAACCAATCCTCATAATTGATAAGAGAGGATAATATTTATTGTGCACAGTGAAAGAAAATGATGAATAATTGACAACGTAATGAAATAAAATTCACACAAATCTTAAACAGTAAAAGTGAATTAGTGGGATAACAACAAAATGATCATACAAACTCGCCAATTAGTAATTATATATAAAAGTATAACTATATATGGCTAAAGCAGCAATATCGATAAATATAAAATTGCACGTATCGAACAAGAGGTAAGGTCGTTGTTGACACGCTATTGGGCAATATAACAACCGAGAGAACCGGAACATGTCTGTACCGGTATCGGGCTATATAAGGGCTGCCCGGCTCTGCCCGGCCTTGTCGCTGACTGGTAATTTATACAAATGCAAACAGGTCTGTTCCGAGGACTATAAATATTATATCCCCTTTATCCCTTGCTGATGCAATCAATTGTAAACAACAACGATCATTAATTTAAAATGGTATCGCTTAGTCTGCGATTCACGGATGAGACAACGTACCTACTGCCTTTGGTCAAGAACGGCGGTTTATGGAAAAGTCTTCCAAATCATCACCAAAAGTTTTAAAGATGTCGAGAGTTTTCCATATTTAGTAGATGTTTTAAGTATTTAAGAAAAACCTTAAACTGTATATTTCTAAATTAAACATTTTTAAGTCTGGTGATCCACAATTATTTAATCCATATAGCCCCCTCTCTCTTAAGGTACGTACTCTTTTGTTTAGTTTGTAATAGTATTTATTTTGAGTTTTAAAGGGCCACTAACAAATATGTACAGTTGCTTGGAATGTAAACTTTAACAGAACTAAAATGATTCTTAATAAAAAAACTTACATAATGACAATTCTGAAATGTTATTCCAAACGAAAAATCCATTGAAAGCATACGTCACAAAATAGTTTGTAAGTACATACAAATCGACATAATTTCAATACAATTCAATCCAACGACTTTGCAATAAACTACATGGATTGACAAGCCTTTGCGTCTACCACCGAGAAAATGATTTATGCACATTCGAATCGCTTTGTTGGATATTGCATATGTTGTTCACAATGGTTGGAATTATTACGTCGATAAAAATATTATTTAGCAATCATGCTACGGACATGTACGCACTAATAGCTTGTTATTTGTTATCTATTATGAGTTATTGCGTACAACAAGTTTCAGACTATTAACGGAAACGTTATAATTTACAATATTTGCACAGAGCGGAGTATGGGTAAATCCACACGATCAGAAGGGTCAATGGCTTAAATTAAATCGAATAATACATCATATTGTGTATATGCTGTAACAATTCACTGCTTGTAATAATAAACCAGCATTGGATAACTTCAGAATCTGTAGATCTAATAATACCCGATAGATACATCGTTATTGCCTAACAAATTTAATCGAAATTCAATTGAAATTTGAGGAAAATATGAGTTTTGGTTACAAAGACTACTATGAAAAAAAACTAGGTAGTTTCAGGAAAACTAAAACATTTACTTGAAAATAAATATATCGCAAGCTGTAGAACACAAATCGAAGAAAAACATTCAATTCGTGTATTTTGTCAGTGTTTTGAAACCTTGGCAGTAAAAAGTGTCGACAAATTGAAATGTACCTACACAGCTATTCATGGAAAGGTAGACGTTTGAGATAATTGTTTAAGACTCGACAAGATTGATGAATTTCCAGAATCCTTCAGTGAAGGCAACACATAGAGCTAAGAAGAGCATTGAAGAATATATAATCCAGATGGCTAGAAGAACTCGGATACGGAATGAACAATGTAGGTACGAGTGGAAACATATGGCTTTATCCAGCAGTGGAGGGAAGAAACCTAGAGAAAATGAGGAATTTTACTAATAAGAATCTGCATGATGATTGGTTTGATTTTCGTTTGACCCCGATACAGGCATCCTCTTCACCAATATGAGTAGCGTCCAAAATTCACAGCCTTGGTTCCAGCTTTGACGCCAGTCCACCGACTCCGGTCTCGCCTAATGAATTTCCCGGAGGCTAACATTAAATTTCCTGAGCTGGCAGTCCTGCACCATATGCTTTACTGTCTGCTCGACTCCACATTCACAATTTGGGTTCTCCCTATTCCCCCATCTCCAGAGCAAGAAATTACAACAGTGCAACGGATCAGATCAAGTAATTACTTTTTTGCTGCACCCATGTTTTACGTGGCAGGTCAAACCTTGGTACTCGGGATGTTGTCTACTATTAGGTGATAGTTCTGTATTGTAATGTTAGCCCATCTTTCTTTACAAGTTGACTCAATACTGAAATCCTTTGCCTCGACTGACCAAATTGTGTTACGGAATCTTAGCCTCATTTAAGGTGAGTGGATGATGTCATCAAATACATGATGAAGTAAATATGTACATCATTACTTTATTGAAATAACCAATGAGAAACAAATCAAATAATCTAGGTACAATACAGCAATGTCGATTCCAGCTTTGTGATTCGCAATAGTTATGGCTATTGACCGTGATCATTGTCGAAATTTGACTTTACCAACATTTCACACTCTATTAAAACAATTTTTGCGAAATAAAGATACTTGAAAAAAATGTAGGGCACGGACCGATTGTTTATCTCGTTGGTTATGTTTATACAGAGGTAGCGTTAAATGTCGAGCTTAAATAACACTTAGACATTTGAACATGGATATAAATTCGTGAAAGATATCAGAAATACGAGTCTCGGATCAAAGGAACAATGAACAATATGGTAGAAAACAAAAGAAACACAATCGAAACGCGATACGCCAAATGAAGGATTTTTGTTCACATGAAAACTGGTTTTTAAATCATATTATATCAAATTTCCATCGGAGATAATTTCTGACTCACCTATAAATATATAGGTACAACATTAAAACAATCATGAAGGTAATAAACTTAACATCAATTAGATGAATATATGACCATCTGCAGCATAAGAGAAAAAATATTATTATCAAGGTCAAGACTCTTCAATTTGGCCATCAGAAGACAATAAATAAGGGTTTTGTTACATTAAAACGTCCATTATCTCAGTATCCAAAAGGACAAAGTCACCAATAATCATTGTAATATAAACGTAAACTATGAATATTTAAAGGATACAAGAACTTTGATAATTTTTATGATTATTTTTAAACAAGCCAGTAGAAAACACACTCGAACACCAAATTACCAATCACCTTTTGATTTGAGCATTTAAATCAAATTAGATATAAAGTAGGTACACGAACTGACACACACTTAATTGAAACAAGAAAAATATTTAAAAATAGACAAGAGTATCAATGCTTATGAAAACAAATGAATTTAATCAAATACAACGAATCCGATAATTATCAACAAAACATAGTAAAGTTTATTCTGAGAGATGGACACACACGATTTTAGAAACTTTTTACCTAAGGAGTAAACTATGAGAACATAATCGTATACATTGTACATAAAATGATGATCCAAACGTGTACATAAAAGAAAATACCACCCAAGGTCGCAATCCAGATCCGTCATAAACATTCAGATGTTCTAAACGGCCAATAAATAATAGATTTGTCAACATGAAATCGATATTGGAACGTCATACCCAAAAATGGTATGTTAATGTTTTTATTAAAAGGAAGGGAGAATTTTCGACAAACCCACGCGCGGATCGATTCAGAAAATCGGAGACAGAACGGAGGTGTCCCGTCCTTAACCTACAGATAAAATTCCGATTGCACTGACTTCATCTGATAAAATACGTAGGTACCTTATATGAATATTATCTGTCCACTTATAAAATTCATCGCTTTTTTATGACCTTTATTGCGGAGTAGTAAAGAAAAAGTCCAATACTTTAGCTGTTGGGGTATCCAATGACATCAACGGCAGGTAGTGCAAACGGCCATTTTTAAACACATTTTAGGTTACGGAATATTGCAAGTGATTTCGATTTTAAAAATTCCATTTCAGAATCTAACCGATAAAGAATTTAATTTATACGTGGCTGACTGTAATGTAATGATCTGCTTGTTTGATGATAATGAATTAAGACATTGGACTGACATCGACGATGGTTTTGGATTTAACCAATACCGTATTACTGGCTGTTGGTCCAACTGGCTTTTGGTCCAAGACCTAGTAAAGAAACAAATTAAGCGAAAAATTGTTAAAACACTGAATGCGAACATGGCAGAATAATGCATTTTGGAAAGATAATAATAATAATGAACACTTCCTTGCACCTTGCGCAAGTGGCGAGTTAATTGCCGTATGACAATTTCTTCCAACTCACCAGTGTTTCCAGCCCAGATAAGCTACATTAGCGTGACAAAAGGATTTATATCAATTTCTCCTCTGCTGGGAATTGAACCCAGGACGCCCGTACAGAAACCGAACGGCTTACCAGCTGTGCCACGGCGGTCGGCAAAGATGATCGAGGAGGCCTGGGAAAGTTCGAAAGAAACTGTAAGCTTCGTAGTAAAATAATAATAGGAGAAATAGGCACAGGACTAGCAATCCAATCCTATTAACCCAAGTTCGATTTCTGCCCTGATTTTCTTATATCACAAGAATTTTTCGGATTTTTTTTTAAGATGAAGTACTTGTCTCATGAAGGAAAAATACAATATTTGTGAGAGTGTCCAAAGTTTTGTTGGAAACCGCCGTGCATCAAGCGGGTATAATTTTATGAAACCTCGATTTAACTAATTAAAAGACAAAAAATGTTACACATTAGATAAATAAAGTAGAATTCATAATTCTCCACTATATCCCTTTGGGGTATTGATAAAGTAAAAATAAAATCCCCTTTGCAACGTCGGGTATGCTATAAAAATAAGTTCGAATCCTGCCACGACCGATTTCCATTTACCTATAGTACAAGCATTTATGCTTAGTTTAGGGAATGTATAAGTATGTATATGTACTTGTTATACAAGGACATATTCATTCTTTTTAAAAAAAAAGAAAAAAAAAAAAAAAAAAAAAGGTGTAGGTACCTTTAAATATATGAAATAGCAGCCGTAAAGTGAATGTAAGGTCGTTTTGTAAACACCAAACATCAAACACCAATCCCAATTGAAAGAAAATTATAAATTATTAATTTGTTAAAGATGAAATAAATAATAAGCATCTACGTACATATTATTATGATAGGTATACAGTTTTTAATACAGTGCCGAATTCATTCACCAGATAAATTAATATTTTACTAGTTGCATGTAACACATGAGATCCAACTTTCGATGGCGATAGTATGTATGTACATATAGTTGAAGAATACGTACCCAACTATAAACCCTTAAATCCAAATTATTGAATATTTTAAGATATTTTGTTTTCTATTAAAAAAAATTATGTCAAGTAAGGATAGTGTGGAGATCAGTCCTACTTGCCTACCCCGAATATGTAAACTGCTTAGTGGTATATTGATATGTAAGGAGATTAAGGATAAAACTATTGAAAATCCCTGTAGATATGCCATACAAATTGTATAAAACAATGTCGTCACCAAATTCAATTTTTGCAAAAAATGTTAAAAAAACTTGAGATTTACTGCTATAAAATATACATTTTTATAGTTAGTTATCTAGTTGGGGTGTTTCGGTGATTTTCGATATTTTGGAAATTTCGGAAATATAGGCAGTTAAACACATAAATTTGTTAAAAAATATTTTTCTCCGTAAAAATGGTTTGAGAAGCCCTGGATTTTTTTTATACAAACATATTTGAGATATTGTTTTTGTCTATATTTTTACAAATTTTTAGTGTTTTTGCTTTTATGGTTTTTGAGATATATTACAAAATGTAATAAAAATTTATATGTTGATACCAAAGACAATATAATATATTATAAGGTCTTTGGTTGATACCCAGAATGGAACAAACATTTTAACTACATTTAGTTTGTCGATCGACAATTATTCTGACGATGTGCCTTGCACGAAATGCGTCGATAATCTAATAAATACAATAGAACTATTACCAAGTATTTTTATATTTTTATCAACATCAACTTTTAACAAAATTTTATGTTTTGTAGGCTTGTAACTTTCCATATTTCCTTAAATTTTGGTCGGGTCAAACGGAAGGACACACACACAGACAAACTAAATGGGAGGACAAACACACACACACACACGCACGCACGCACGCACGCACACACACACACACACACACACACACTAAATGTTTTACAGTTTTACTCACTATATTACACACTATATGCTGCGAAACTTGTTTTTTTTACTTCAAAGTTGTAGTGACAGTGATGATAATAAATTGTTTTCAGGTTCTCAAAAGAAACATGTACCTACCAAAGAAGAAACAGAAAGAAATGAAGATTTCACTAAAGAAATAATTTATTTTTCAAAAAAATTATAAAATAATGACATAACTTTGTTTAGTTATACTCGTTCTTTTTGTTACACGACATGTTTCAAGAACTACCGTTCTCTTCTTCAGGTGAGTTAATAATAATTAGGTGTGCTGCGCAGCAGTTCAAGGGTATAGCAGAAGATAGTTGGTGTTGACCTAACGGGAATATGAATAATATACCTACTACCAGTTTTGGGTGATTACTGAATATTTGAAATTATTCATATTCCTTTGATTGGGAAGACTTTGTCTATACTTTCCTATACTCAACTTACATACACCTACTGACTAATAATGAAATTGATCGAACTTTAGTAAAAAATTACATTTGAAAAAAGTCAAGCTACATCCCTGATTAGTATATAAACCATAAAATTATGATAAGCATATAATGATAGGAAGGTATGTATGTATGTAAATACAATATGGCGAACATACCTACATATTATAACAGAAACGTGTTGCAGAAATACAATAAAGTAATATAGAACTAATGAACCACATTTATTGAACAAAACAACTTTATATTGCGAAATCAATCGTGATTATAATATCACTAATCTTCACTTCTCTATTCTTACCTACCTACGTTAGCATAATATAGATACCGAATTAAACAGTTCATTCTCGCTGTACATATTATATGGATATGACCACAGACTAGTAATGCAATGCATAGACATGACGCTGAAAGGATACAGCAAATATGTCAAAAGTTGTCGTATCTTGTAGCATAAACAAAAAAGAAAACATTCATCTTATTTATATATTTTGAAATAAAAGTAAGTCCACTTCTTCTTCTGGGTCACAATCTTACGATTGGTCTGCACCAAACACTCGATCTTTCCACTTAAGGTGACGGGATAGGCTCCAAGGTACTTTTTGGAAGCTCATTACGCCTTACTCTTAAAAGTTACGTCTTCAACAAAAATATATATTATTTTCTCATTATTTGTCTATACATTGGCCCGATACACTTTTTTTTATTTTGTGTACTTTGTTCATAGTATTTTTTTTAATAATACCTGTTTTATCAGATTTTTTATCCATAACTCAAAACTTATAAGGCTTAGAAACATGAATGTTTCTTTAAATGATAGATAATTTATAAATCTAAACATTGGCTCGATACGTTTTCACACAATCACTAACTTGGGCGCACACGATTGTAATCTTTAAGGACGTACATTCTCATACAATAGTTTCAAATTTTGCATTTGACTCGCCTACATTGCCTTACCCTGCCCCTTAACTCTATCGTCCGCCAGTTTCTTCATCTCTTTGTAGCTGCTGCAGCGCACGTCATCGATTATCTGGTCTATATAGTTGTTTCTGGGGCGAACTCTACAGTTACCCCCATCAATCATTCCTTCGACGATGGTAAAAAGCAGGCCTGGGTGCCGGATGTTGTGGCCTATCCAAGTTGTTCTCTGTTGTGCAATTCTTTTCATAATTTGCCTTGTTTCTCCAACCCTACTTAGTACCTCGTCGTTGCTAATGTGTTCTGACCAGTGAAGTTTAGCCATGCGTCTGTAGCACCACATCTCAAACGCAGACAGACGTCCCGTTTCGCGTTGGCTGATGGTCCATGTTTCACAGCCATATAGCAGTACACTCCAGACTTGATCAAATTTTTCCTAATTTTGATGGAAATGTTAGGGGATTCAAAAATTGTTGATCTTTTGTTGAAGGCAACTCTTGCTTGGTGGATTCTGCTTATGATGTCTGTTGTTGAACGTCCGTCTTGAGATATTCTGCTTCCCAGATATATAAACTCTTTCACCTGCTTAATTTCGATGCCACCCAGAACAATATTTGCGGTGCATTCCTCCCTTCCAGCAACCACTATGATTACTTTTATCTAATAATTTATATTTGAGTTTTTACAAACATTTGTGTTTGGCATTTTTTTATTTAACATGGTACATGATCTCGTTTTTTTGTGATTTTCTATTTAATATGTCGTGTTCGTTTATATTTTATGTAAGAAAGGCTTTTCGAGCGGTAAATTTGTTAGGTTTCAAGCAATTAAGTGTTTTATAATTATTTTAACATTCAAAATATGTAATGGCATTCTAAAAATTAAACGGCGTCAATGTTAGAAAATGAGTCTTAAGTCACGACAATCGTCTTCTTCTTATTTATCTTCTAGCCTTCTAACCTCCACTGCTGGAGATAGGCCTCGTCCATTTCCTTCCACCTTTGTCTGTTTGATGCCATTTGCATCCATTTCTCCCCGCGCCGTCCTGATAATATCATCGTTCCATCTTTTTTGGAGCCTGACGATACCTCTTCTATTTTCCCATGGTCTCCATTCAAGGATTTTTGGAGCCCAGCGCTCACCAAATTGTCTTGCGACATGTCCTGCCCACTACCATTTGAGCTTCGCTATGCGATCCATGACGTCTACTACGTCACCACCATAGTCTGTGCTATTCTCTGATGTACATCGTTGGAAAAAATACGGTGTAAGTTTGCTGGAGCAGAAAAGAGAACCCAACGTTTTACTTTCATGAGTCCTCGATACATATTTTTTTTTATTTTATGTAGCTTCTCAGGCAGGTGCTATATCAAATAATTATTTAACACGCACACAATAACAAGTTGCCAAATTCTGGCCTTACGATATTTATCGTCTCACAGATCCAGACTGAAATATTATGTACGTTTTGTATTGAAACATTATAATATACAGATGTGATAGAACATTATCAATGTATTCCATGGATAGAACCAACTATAAACTACACACATTAAGCAAGTACCTAACTAAACTACCTTATTAATTCTCCTCGTATATAACCTTCAGAGATGTAATATCCTTTATTCAAAAATAATAATATACTCATTAGCTTCACGATGATTCGTACAAATAACACAAATCATGTTATTTATAATAAAATGACATAGACAGATAGATAATTTACGCTGCAAACACAAGGACTACGGGTTCGAGACTCATGTCAGGAAAATTTACTTCATATACTTTTATTAATTTGCCTCATGTTTCGTGAACGTCCAAGGCATTGCTTAAAAATCAGCTGCATTGTCGGTCTCCGTGTGGTGTAGAGCGGAGCATTTGCGTTTTTGCTGTAAAATAGTGGATGATATATTTCCAATTCATCATACATGATTTATTAATTTATATACATCTTCCCATTTTCAATAAAAAAAAACAGTAAAATAAGGCGACAGCCATGATGTAGCGTGAAAGCCAGAGGCAATAAGTACAATATAATATATACTGTAAAAGCTACATTACAAATTATATTTTTACAATTTTTGAAATTAGGTGATAATTGTCCTTACTTAAAACAGGAATTATTCCTAGTAAGATAGACATAGGTAAAGTGATGGAATGATGCCAAGCAGGGAACACCCATGGTTTATAATTATTATTTTTTTTTTGTTTTTATATAAATACTGAGTGGTCTCTGTGGTGTATTGTTTCTGTAAGTTTTATTTTATTATGTTAAATAAATATATTATTATGATTATTATAATGATCAATGATTTATGGAAAAAATTTAAACACAATTTATAATGCACGTAGCTACGCGAGTGGAAAATTGCATATATGCAAACATTGGTAGGCATAATTGGTGAACGTTGCACAAGCGCATAAAGTGATCACGTAAACCAGCCGATGACGGGTCTCCATCGAGAAGTTAAATGTTTGTCAAAATAATTTGTAGGGATAAAATACGTGAGATTAACTATATTGTAGAGTATCCAGGGAAAAGCGAAACATTTACCTCGAAGGTCAACACTAAAAGGTGTGAAAAATAACAATCAATATTCTCTTAACTTAATGACCATGAGATTTCAATAAACAGACTGATATTATTTTAATAATAAAAACACATACAAAAGTAAAAATAAAGATAATACTAAGTAAGAGTGTTTTAGCACAACAGTGTATTTTACACAATATTTATCAATGAATTAACAAACAGCTATATTCTGACAATATTGATGAACGAATTTGATTGTCCGTAAAATCAAGCAATGAAGCAACATGATGGTGTCACAGGACATAAGTAATTAATACCGTAAACGGTAAACCGAATGATAATAATACACTACAGTAGAATGAGGAAATGGAAAGACGAAGGGCGATTGAATAAAAAAATAGGGAGAAGTAAAGTTATTGATAAAAAAAGACAGAAAAGAAGGGGTTTTCTAAATCAAACAAAATTGATTCTAGTTCCACAAATGTATTTTTTTTACAGGACGACCGTTTTGGCTGACTGGACCCTTATCAACTAATTAATCAGCAGAAACTGTGGTCCTATATGTAAATAGGAAATACACACATGATGAATTAGAATCAATTAATTTGAGTTCTACAACATCAATACCGTCATCACCGATAAAATTATAAATACGAGCATATGAACTTAAAACCCGATAGATTGTAGACTAGACAAGCTTCCAAAAATCTATCACAGGACCCAGCAACCTTAAAACTTGGCTTCATTGATTCAACATTGTCTCTTTCTCGCAGTGATATGTAATTCATTACATATCACTGCTTTCTCGAGTAAGTTTCACAAATCTCCTGAATGGTCTAAACTTGAAATTCTGAATGAGTACAGTCAACCAATGGTGTATCAAAGAGCAGAGTTCTCCCTCGCTGTCTGTGAGCCCCTTCAAGATACATTGGTAACACGAAACAGTTCTGTGATTGGTCATGAGCTTCGCTTTAGAAATAGTCACAGTCAAATAGACAAATTTGAGAGACGATCAAATTATACGATTGATTAAAAAAAAAAACAAAACTTTAAATTGGAGCTTTAAAATTGACACGAAAATAAGTTTCTAAAATTCACATGACATAAAAAAATATTTTCTTATAAATACGGAGCACTTTATAAATGTTGATAAATATCATTAATTTAAAACAACTCTACAATCATGATTTCCGTGTAAGCATTCTTAATAAAAAAATTGCGTCCGTGTCATGGTGTATGTAACATCGAATTTATCATCGTTAAGCGAAATACCTAAATTATTATTAACCTTTTAAAATCTCAAGTCATTGCAATCATGTTTTATTATCTCACAAGATCTTTTTGCACCACACACCGCAACATACATAATATTATATTAATGAGAACAAAATCAGGACAATGCAATAACCTTACGACACAAAGTTAATTTTTAACACGTTTGTGATAATTGGTAAATAAAAAAAACCTTTAATATTCAGTTTCTTAAATTTTACTTTCTAGGAAGATATAATTCTCTTCATTTATGATATTTTATCTTCATTTGTCATAAATGAAGAGAAGTAGGTAAAACAAAATTAACGTATTAAAGGTATGAGTATCATAAGGTCTGAGATCCCGTTTATCTTTATTTCACATTTTTGTCTCCGAGATCTCTTTTGATGCTGATATTCATATTATCATCAAAAGAGATCTTATTAATCTCTAAAAGAGATTATTGATTAAGTTATGGCACAGTCGTTTCAAGTAAAAATTAAAAAAAAAATGGATGCTTTGAATAAATAGGTTGGACTTACGCTAAAAGATATCCAAAAAACATTTTTTGTTGTTTTTAAATTGTCTACATATACTTACGGTATTTAAGATGTGCAACTCCATTAGATAAAGTTTCTAAATATATTTTTCCTTGAATCAGAATGACCGTTCGGCTGACTAGGCCCTAATCAAATGGTCGCTCTGATACAAGGAAAAATTATATGAAGAAACACAACCAAGTGTGTTTGATTTAAAAATACTTAGAAGGTACATTTTATGTAATAATAAATGTGTCTGCGGAAAATCAAACATCTAGTGAATGCACTTCAATGATATCAATAAGATGTTATTAAACTTATGATTGGTCTGCACGGCCGGAAATAAACCAACACAAAATGAATCTGAGAGTACAAATTCTAAACATGATATACGTTGTGAATTCGAGATAAAAAAGCTTGCAAATTGTGAAAAAAAAACACCTAACACAATCACACTGGACTTGGCCCACTAGAAAAACAATCTTAAATTATTTAACAGATTTTTAATGTGAGATATGTGAGTGAAAGAGATAGCATGTCTGTGTGTGTATATAGTGTTTGAATGGCCACGCGGCGCGTCATTCATCGTTACGCCGTTGATAGCTACCTCCGTGAATTGTATAGTATTTGACCTTGATTTGTATATTGTATATGTGAACGTATTGTAATTAAAGTGTAAAAGAACTATACATCTTTTACTAAAGTACTAAGAGTTTCACCCCAACAATAAGTAGTGTATAGGGACACTATACTGGCGCAGTCTGGAACGAATTTACACGAAGAAATTGGGAATTTTTCAAGAAGGAAAAATTTCGGCTACAACAGACGACAATAATTTTTTTTCACTGGAAAAAAATTTGGAGGTACGAGATCGTACAGGTGTATAGAGACACGGTACGAAAAGATCTTCAAGGAAGCAGTATTGGCTGAGGAAGACAGGAGTCTTCGGGAGTGATACGACTTCGGGAGATTTTGGACTGGACTTCAAGGGGACCAGAGGGGACCAAGGAAGACCAGGAAGGACAACGGGAACGAGAATCAGAGAGGACCAGGGGACCACAAGGATTGGACAAGAGGATTGGCTGCTTGCTGTGAACGAGCGTCAAGCAGAGGCAACGGAAGAGGACCAGAGAGCTGGAAGACCAGGATTCGACAGAGACGACTTCTGCAGAGACAGGGTTGGGCCGTAGTGCAGGTTCAAGCGACTGGACACGATCGAGTTAAGATAAGTGTATTTTTCTTTTCTTGTCTGTAGGTATTCTTTTTTCGGTAATATGGAACAGAGGAATCTACCGCTTTTCAATCACGAGAGTGATTTGTGGAGTGTGTTCAGGGTACGTTTTGAGCAATTCATCATAGCTGATGATGAAAAAATGTCTGAATCAAGGAAGAGAGCAATATTTTTAACCTCTTTGTCTGAAAAAACTTTCGTTTTATTACAAAACTTGTGTGTACCAAGAAAAGTTACTGAAGAAAAATTGTCGAAATTATTTGATCATTTGGATAATTTTTGTAATGAAACTGTTTCTCCGTATATTGAGAGAGAAAAATTTTATTGTATGAAACAGTCTGAACATGAATCAGTAAAAGAGTTTGCTTGTAAATTAAAAGAGCGTAGTATTAAATGTCAATTTAATGATCGGCTGGAAGAATCTTTGAAAGATATTTTTATTATCGGTTTGTGTAATAGTCAAATAAAAGAAAAGTTGTATTTGGAGGACGAGAAAAAGGGTTTTTCTCAAATACTTGAATATGCAAATGTATTGGAATCGGTATCAAAAAATAAAAATATGATAAAAAGTTGTAAATCAGAAATTTGTGAAATCGCAAGTAAACAGAATAGTAAGTATAATAAAAATAGTGCACATAGAAGGAATTTCAACGAAGTTGATAAGAAAAGGAATAGATCAGTATCACCGCATGTTAGTAATAGGAATTTAAAATGTTTTGCATGTTTATCTGATAGTCATTTAATTAAAGATTGTAAATTTAAAAATTTTAAGTGTAATAAGTGTAGAAAAATGGGTCATATTGCGAAAGCATGTAAAAACGATCAGTTTGGTAAAAGCAAAAATAGTATTTTTACTATGGAAAATAATACGAACGTAAATGTTGTTTGCAATACGGAAGGTATTAATGAAATTGTAAATCCATTCATGATTAATATATGTATTGGTAGTCAGATTATTCACGCGATGATTGATACAGGTGCTAATGTATGTGTAATTCCGAAAGATATTTATTTTAAGAAGTTTAAAAATTATAAATTGAATAAACCGACAAGTATTTTGAAATCATACGACGGTAGTATTTTAAAATGTATTGGTATGTGTATAATGGAAGTAACATACAACAATATCAAACAGGTGATTGAATTTTTCGTAGTAAACAATGGCAACAGTGTAATAATAGGTAGGAATGGTATTCGGAAATTCACCTTATTGGGTGATAGCCAATCACTGACGAGAATTCTTAGTGAAAAAAAAAATATACCGACGTTAGCAGCAAATAGATTGCAAGTTGAGTCTAAAGATAATTGTTCTGATTATTTATCGAGAGTACCGGTTAGTGAACCAGATAATAGTTGTGATAACTTGACAGATAATTATTTAAATTTAATATGTGACAGTGAGCAAATTTGTATAAACATTGAGCAGATTAGTGAGTCAACTAGTTGTGATGATGTGTCAGTGCGTATTATGTATTGTTTACAATCAAAATGGCCGGATAAAGTTAACAAAGACAGTGATTTGTGGCATTTCT
Source organism: Molanna angustata (assembly GCA_963576475.1). Lineage (NCBI taxonomy): Eukaryota > Metazoa > Arthropoda > Insecta > Trichoptera > Molannidae > Molanna > Molanna angustata. The sequence continues at coordinate 6,243,282 of OY754970.1, read as the reverse complement.
GGATAAAAAGAAATGAGTTATCGATTATGGCCCAGTATTTCAGTCGGCCCTTAGGAGTTTAACTCAAGTTTAACAAAAATATTGCGTATTTCAGTACCAAATCTTCCCTTAAATACGTCACTAAACCACAAATATTTAACTCAACGTTTCTGGCGGATTGCGTGTCTTAATCTTGAGTTAAGTATTGTTTCTAGTCTTTTTCGCCAGGTGGCGTACTAATCGCCGCACGCTTTAATGTTTTATTTCATTTTATACTACAAATAACTATGCATAATAATTATAATCATGATTTATTTTTGATGTTAAAATAAAAGACTTGATATAGAAGTGGTTCATGTATTTAATATTTATTTTCTTTTTTACATAATTATATTGTATTGCCTGACAACAAACGAAATAAACTGTCGGCCATAATGAAACGTCAGGCACGCAACTTTATTTTTGCGATGTTTTTTCATCCCACTTTTTAAATTGATCCATCCTGTTTCTATATATATAATGTGTATTCTTAAATTTTCTACATAAGACACTATTTTACCATTATTACTTAGTTCCATATCTATCTGTAAAATGTACATACATTTTGCATTGAAGTACTACGTACGTAGTACATATTCTTCAATCACATTTTTTCACTACAATGTTTGATTTTAATTAAAAAAAACATCGATCTGTATAAAAAATTGAAAAAGTAACATGCTGTGTAATGAAACAAATAAAATAATGTGTTTTTATAACAATAAAATAATATTTAGTCACAGCTTCGCGTCACGTATCATTTAAGGTTATTACAATTTGACTTGAATTTGACAGATGCGTTATAGACAATAACCATAGAAAACATAAAATATATCTATAGTTGAAGATTACGTAACTGACGTTTCATTTTGCACTGAAATACGCGAATGAAATTTAATCTTCCCTAAACTTTTAACTTGGATTACTAAATCCAACGATATAAGGGCCAACTGATATCTCGGGCCTATAAAAGGGTGCATTTTGTGGAATCATAGAGTAGTTATTCCGTCAAGCTTGAGAGATAAAATTTTAGGTATGTTACATAGATCTCATCTTGGTATTGTGAAGACAAAAGGTCTTGCAAGAGGTTATGTTTATTGGCCGAAAATTGATAAAGACATTGAAGAATTAGTTAGTGAATGTTTTGAATGCTCAAAAGTTGCCGCATCGGAACCAAAAAATGTATTGACAAGCTGGCCTAAGGAAGAGTCGGTTTGGACGAGAATACATATTGATTTTTTTGGACCAATTGCAGGTAAATCATTTCTTGTAGTATGTGATGCATATTCAAAATGGATTGAATGCTTAGAAATGAAGAATATTAATGCGTTTTGCACCATTAAAGCATTAAAAAAATTATTTTGTCAATTTGGATGTGTCAAAACGATAGTATCGGATAATGGTAGTGCTTTTATGTCAAATCAATTTCAGAGTTTTTGTGTTGAACATGGTATAAAACATGTAACGTCACCAATATTTTCACCTTCTTCCAATGGTCAAGCGGAAAACACGGTGAAAACGTGTAAAATGTTTTTAAAAAAATTATTAATAAATAATATAAAATTTATGAGTGATTATGAAAATAGAATTGATAATTTTTTAGTTGATTATCGGAATTCTCCGCATGTTTCAAAAAAAAAGGTTGAACCATCAGTTTTAATGTTAGGTAGAAAACTAAGGACAAATTTTGACATTTTCATTCCTGAATTTAATTGTAATGATAATAATGATCATGATGATATTATTGGACATAACTTGTTAAAAAGCCAAAAGAGGCAGCATTATTATTATGGAGGGAGAGAGAGGAAGGAATTGAAAACAGGTCAAAAATGTTGGGTAAAAGACTACAGGGTAGTAAACAAACCAACATGGGTTTTGGGACAGATTACTAGGAAAATTGGGAAGGCAATTTACTTGGTAAATGTTCTGGGTACTAGTTACACATGGAAAAGGCATGTTAACCAATTAAGAACCACAAGTGTAAAGTGGTCAGATGGGGGGTAGAAAGTTGTTCTCATAGTTCTTGTGGGTCTCGACTCTGAAGCTTATGGATTGCTTGAGTTTGGGCCCGGACACCCCAGTTCACTCCTCGGATGCTAAGTTGTGTTTCCTCTTGTTTCAGGTTATCGGGAGGGTTGCCTGGAGGCAGGATGGAGGAACACTTGGACACTCGATCCTGGACATCGGTTATCCCTGCAGGCCAGTGTAAGGGATGGATGTCAGAGGTTAAGTGTGGAGGAGTGTGAGATATGTGAGTGAAAGAGATAGCATGTCTGTGTGTGTATATAGTGTTTGAATGGCCACGCGGCGCGTCATTCATCGTTACGCCGTTGATAGCTACCTCCGTGAATTGTATAGTATTTGACCTTGATTTGTATATTGTATATTTGAAGTGTTTTAAATAAAAGTGTAAAAGAACTATACATCTTTTACTAAAGTACTAAGAGTTTCACCCCAACAATAAGTAGTGTATAGGGACACTATATTTAATTATCTCAATAGAGACGAAGTTGGAATATTTATTGTAGGAGAACCGGGAAATCAAAGCACCTACAGGGCTTACGACCTGTCATCGGCTGTTTTACGTGATCACTTTAAGCGCTTGCGCAACGTTCACCAATTATGCCTTTTTAATGAGATCCCTATCAATTCAATTTTGAAAGTTCTATATATTGTAATACTGAAATTCTTTTCGCTTGAAAATAAGGAATTTTTACTACAGCAAGAATTTTAAATATCCTTGACTCCCGACAGGGAAAAAAAATCCAATGTTTGCGCATATGCAATAATAAAAATATTCAATTTTAAATTCTTTATAACAAATAATATTGAGGCAGACAATAAAAAAAAATGATCTGCAACGATTGGATAACTCTTGGTTGTTGACCAAGGAACGTCTCAAACGAACCTAAGAATCAAAGATGTTATGAAAATAAGAAATCGCCTTTATTCGCACAGACACATCCGGGACTTGTAAATACGAATTATGAAACAAATGTTTAAGACGATAGCAAACGCACCTATGCAGATGGTTTATAATCTGAATTCAGTGCACAAAGTTCGACAATTCGACCAGTGACACACTTATCAAGTAAATCATCACCGATGACAATATATACGTGCTCCATAACTGGGACATGGTATATTTTGTCCAACATGGACAAAACACAGCGCTTCCGAATCGTAAGAATCAACCTCGACCAATATCCAACCAAGCAGACACTATGCAGATAGATGATAAAATGTAGGCGGGTCCTTTTTTTAAAAGCAGCAACACGCGCAAAAAGAGTTTGACCCACATACGATATACACAAATGGTCGACGGTGGTATTGGTCGCTTCAAAACACCTGATAATTGCATCTCTTCCATCGTTTATTTTGTCCGCTTAACCACAATTCAAAACTCGTCGTCATTGGCACATTATAAGTGTGTCAGTTTTAAAGTTGTTTTATTCGTTTATAAGTTTGACCAAACGTAATCTAAAATGTACCAAAGAGAGCGGGTAAAGTCATATCGATAAATATTTCCGAGCATAAAATTTTAGAATTTTTTTTTGACTGTCAGAAACACTCGGGCCATATGAATAACAAAAAGGCCAACTACTCCAAGAGGTTTGAAAAAGCTTACTTACTATGAGGAGTCCGAGGTATCGAGTGTTGCTAAATCAAAACGTCACATAAAGATTTTTATTTGAAATATTGAGAAAACGTTGGAAAATGATGTATGTCTTGAATTTTGAATCATTGTTCGACCTGAACAGACAGACTTGTCTAGTGAGGTAGTAAATTTCCAAATAGGCACCATTGTACATAGTATGTTTATAATAAGTCTTTTTAAAATATAGTTACTTTTTTGTTATTGTTATATATATGTTGTGTAAATAATGGAAATAAATAATTTCATTTCATTTCATTTGGATGATAACGCCTGGTGATGAACACACAGCACGCTGCACGTACGATGTTTTAGAGACTTAGCGCATTTTAGCTGTAGGTTGGCCTTCAGACAATCCAAGCTATGGTATTTTCTAGAGGACACCTTCTTTTCCAAAATACTTCGCACAATTAAGTCCATCGGATTCAGGTGAATGGAGAACCTTTGGAGTGAAAATTATAAGCGCTCTTTAAATCCAAATAAATATAGGCACTGAAGTTATGAAGCGTTTTATTTGAGAAACATATTATTATTCAAAACAAAAAAAATCTAAATACACTTATCGTTGGTACAAAAGCATGTGAGAAAAGAAACCAAGAAGAATACTTGAATATTTTTCCTCTTTCTTTGGTTTAAAAAAATACATATGTTTGAGATGGTGGAGAGTTAACAGTCAATTATAATCCAGCCAAAAAAATACATTAAAAACAAGGATGACTCTTGTGAAAGGAGCCGATAGATGAAATATTTCATCACTACGCCAAAATGCAAATGATTCATGTACGCCCATAACGAAATGAAGGAAAATAATATATTATATACGAATCCATAAAAGCAACGAAAATGATTGTCTTGTTAAATCAATCACTATTGATTGATTGTTTCGAACGAGCAATATTACACGTACATCCAGCGTTGCATAACGGCACCCACGTGCTAAGGAAGGTCTTTAAGCCAGTACCGAAAAAGAAGTCGGCGAAAAACAAAAACAATAGATTAAAATTTCCAGTTATAAAAACGTGACGGAAACGCCGCCACTATAAATAGTAGGTATACTCTCGAATGCAACGTCGTTAAAATGCCAAACTGGTAATGTTACAACAATCGCGAAATGATTAACGATTCCCGTTTCGTTAACGACAATTAAAGAACTTATTAAACAATAAAGTTTATTTCCAAATTGTCTATCTAATCTATCTACCGAATATGGAAAACAGTTGAGCAGAATTCAACAAAGATTTCTTTAAAACAACACTTGACTCTTACGATATCAAAATATTCAATACGTAAAAGTAATTGCAATGGAACCTTCTGAGGTAAGCCTATATTGATGTTTTTGTCAAGTAACTGATCATTTTTATGTTACCACCCTGCAACTGCTATCATTTTAATGTTACTGTCCCATAAATGTGATCATTTTAAGAAACCATCCTGAAACCGCTATCAATTTAATGTTATTGTCCCATAAATGTTATCATTTTAAGAAACCATCCTTACACTGCAATCATTTTAATGTTATTGTCCCATAAATGTAATCATTTTACGAAACCATCCTGCAACTGCAAACATTTTTGTGTTATCGTCCTTTTCAAAGTAGAAGTAAAACGAAATTTTTATTAATATTTTTAAATGAACTTAGTTACTCACATAAAATTCGAAGAAATATTTTTTTCGTTATTATCCTGCAATTGTAATCATTTCGTACTTTCGTCCTATCACTGTTATTATTTATTGACATCATCCTGCAACTATTATAATTTTTGTGTTATCGTTCTATAACTGAGATTTTTAATGTCATAATCCTGCAACTGTGATCATCTTAATGATATCATCCTGCAACTACTATAATTTTTATGTTATCGTCTTGCAAACTGCTATGATTTTTATATCCCTTATCCTTTTTATGTTATCAACATATAATTATTATTAAAATAACATCCTGTAACTATTATAATTTTTATAATATTACTTATCTGTATCTCATTTTTATGTTATCGTCTTGTAACTGTCATTTTTACTATTCGTATAAATTATGTATATTAATTAATTAATAAACTTTGATTTAAAGTCTACGGCACAATCACATTAAACAGAATGACATTAATATATTGCCGATATGAATATGAATAATTATTTTACTACTGGTTCCATAGGATCGTTAACCCTGAGCAAATGAATAAAGCCTCGCTTTCCTCAACGGCGAAAGAACCCCCTTCAGTAGCACAAGGTCGTTTACATGGATACATAGATCATATCGGTAGGTACATAACAACAGCACAAGTGTCTCTACTAGTGATAATAAATTACATTAAAACATTACAGGGTACGTTCATAGTTATAATAATTACAATGATAAAAAAGTGAAGTTTCATGCACAGTCTGCGATTATCGTATTTTGATTTGAGGCGTGAGATAAACGCGGATAAATTTAACAGTGAAACAGAAGAACTGATTCTGGATACAATGGGAAAAACAAATAAGTTTTTTTTTCTATGTCCCGAGACAGTTTTCCCGCGGCATCACTGCAATATACAACTTCAAACAGAACACAAAACATCACAAATCAACCACATTCTGGAACAAAGAGTTTTAAGGTAACCATAAATGGTTAATGGGATATTTTATATATTTTTGTTGAACTCATAAGTGTTGGAAAATGAAAAATTAAATGCATAACAAATATTAAATGATGTAGAAACGGGGGTCCATAAAAATAAGTAGTTACAGTTCAATCTACTTCATTAATGAAGGGCTCATTAACTGATGCAAATGATTAAAGCGTTAATTGTTGGACAATTAAATTAAAGCGTTTTAATGTCATGTTTTGTCTCATTCAATACCTTCTTATTGTATTTCTACAACTTTCACTGCAGCATTCAGGAAAACCCACTTTTTACTTCATTTGAGATGTTCTCATCTAGCCAACAGCACAAGTTGAACCTAGTCTGAAATATCTATAATTGGCTCATACGGAAGTTTACAATTTCTACAGTCTCGTATCAAAATGTTGAATATGAAGTAAATCTTCTTCTTCTACCGAAAGAGTACGTATAAGCAGTACATCGATTATAGAAAAGCAAAGTATAAATCGTGGCAGTCAAAGATTCTCAACCCAGAAAGTTCGTGTTGAAACCACAACTTGGGTGTGAATCTTGAACATGCAAAGTAGGAAGTGAAAGATGTACCAGACTATTGCATGACATTTAACGAGTAGCTTTACCTTACCGAACATATATACATACAAAGATCATAAGGTACTACAAAGGTAAGTGAGGCTATACATACCTCGATATCTAACTACTAACTTTTCCATTTATAATTCATTACAATTTGGCCTCTGTGGCTCAGCCACACTACAATCGTTATCTGCTAAGTGTTAAATCCATATTTGACATGGTAATAATACAAACCTATCATTTTGTAACAAAATGTGGTGAATTAATTGCTCGTGTGCAATTCCATTTAAGCACAGTAGTTAGTAAAACAAGTACCCACATCCATAATACAAAAATAAATGATGAAGATGATGAATAATAATAAGAAGAATTTATAAAGCGTCGTTTAGTGATACAAGATCACACCAAGGGCGCTATAGCTTATTTGTTGGCTCTACAAAACGAGGCAATCTTAAGAAGTCTTGCTCTGAACTCCGCGTATGTCAAGGGGCAATTCATTTCACACAGGAACCGCGATCATAGGAAGCTGGCTTATTGACTCGGTCCAGTTCTTTCAAAGAGTTGCTACTCTGTGATCCAGATGATCTCAATGTAAGCTGTCTTCTTTTGGCACAGTTCTTGAATGTAGTGTGGAGCCAAGTCGTTCAGAGCCTTGAACACCATCAGGTATGCCTTTATAATATAAATATAGTCTACTCGTTCTGCAAATTTCAACCATTGTAGTTTCTGAATTGTAATAATTTGAATAAACTGACAGATTTATTCGCATACATCAATCCTACTCTTTTTTTCATAATTCTATTTCATTCCTACTCATTTATATTAATTAATTTGATCAGGACTGTGGTCTTGTTGGGAACTACTCCGCATTTGCCGTTGTAAAAGGGACACCACAGAGACTATGAGAAGTCGATTTCATTTTTCCTTTGCTACACTGATCATGAATGATACTATCTCTTATGATAAGTTTTTGTGACACATCGTGGATTCGATAACCGGTCCTAATACTGTCTTCTGCATCGTGCCTGCAGTCTGAGTCTGGAATGATGTAATATCGACATTATCATATCCCGTCTAAAGAACGGTAATAGAAGATTGACTATGTCGACCGTCGACAATTTCAGCGACCGACGTGAGAATCGTGTCAAGATCAAGCCGCGATAGACCGCGCTAAAATGATATCTCTGGTCACCCTCGGGGTAAATATCGCAGGAAGTAGTCGCATTAAAACAATATAACACCTCAACTCCACAACTACACAAACCACACTTAACTAAAGCCTAGCCTCGCCTTACCTTATCTACAGCTCGTGATACGCTCTGAGCAAAACGACTTTTAAAATGAACATATTTAATACTTTACGCCCAATTTTTCAACATACTCACAAAAGGAATAAAAAAACATGATAATGTCTTAATTTCAATGATGGGAGTAGAAAAGTTATATATATATATTCGAATACACAATATTGATTTATACATACATAATATATATTATTAGTAGTAACATTTATTTAGATTTAAAAACATATATAAAAATTAATAATTTTAAAGACTACGACTGCCTGTGCTTACGTATGGTCTGGAAACTATCACGCTAATTGCGAGGACCATACATAAGCTAAAATGCACTCAGAGAACCATGGAAAGGCAAATGATAGGCGTAAATCTAAGAGACAAAATTAAAAATGAAGAAATAAGACGCCTGACAAAAGTTGTTGATGTCATGGATCGAGTTGCAAAACTTAAATGGCAATGGGCAGGTCATGTTGCCAGACAAGGTACGGACAGATGGGCACCCAGAATTCTAAATTGGAGACCATGGGATATGAAAAGGGGAAAAGGCCGGCCCCAGAAAAGGTGGGCCGATGATATTGTCCCTGTCGCTGGAAGCAGATGGGTTCAAAAAGCACAAAAAAAAGACGAGTGGAAGCTCTTAGAAGAGGCCTACATCCAGCAGTGGAGAGATGGCTGAGAAAGAAGAAAGAAGAAGAGGAAGACTACATTAAATTATATAAACATGGAGAACAACCTATGGAGAACATCAATAGTTTTTAATTATGTATTCAGCACCTAGCCTAGAAAAGGTGACAAGACTTGTGGCTTCTTTTATGATTGGTGGTAAACTATTATATATTTTGAGACCTTTATGGTATAAAATATATTGTGTAGATACACGTAAATCTCGTTTTTGGAAGTCTAAAATCCTGACATCCTCTCGTAGGGTAACTATCCTCAACTGTTTATGTGTTTCTGAAGCATAATGTTTTCGCATCACAACGATGTAGATTTTTCGGATTTGCAAATGACATATTATTTAGTCTAATTAAAACACACGATTACTAAAAAGAGACTCAATACCTCTAAAATAAATTTAGGTCTGAATAAAAATGATCGAATGATCTCGTAAGCAGTAGGTAGATCGAAACACGTGTCTTGAAGTTAGTTTTTTTACTAAATACTTCTTCAAAGAAAGGATATCCGTTGGTTGCCTAAAGACCTTCTTTGACACGACAAGTAATCGACCGATACCTACACATTGAAATTTAATTTAATAATAATAACAAGTTTTATTTAAATTTAAATACATAGCTATTACATCTATTAACTTTAAGGTCAACTATAATTATTACTTATTAGATACAATATTGGTTTATACAAGATTAAAACTAAACTATGTATTAGAGTAATGAGTAGTCAAATGAACCAACGTTTGATCAATTATTACGAAATTTTGAAATTAATAAATAAAATACATATTATATAGTGCACTGAATTAGAAGGTACTTAAAATGCTCCGTTAGCACAGGAAATTATTAAAAGCATTTTAATAACTTTACATTTTCTTGGAGTAAATTGAGTATTTTCTAAATACCTGCACTATAATTTGTTCCTAGGCCGACAGTAAACGTATCTAAATTATATTATACCCTTAATAAACTCTACTAGACTCAAATATAAATGAAGGTTTCAACACTCGCTAGTTTAAACCATAAACACCACTTACATCGCCGGATACATCAGGTATGTTAGAATTATACGAGTGTTGTTGAAAATAATTAGATCGTTAGGACAAATTTGCAATAAAACTATGTGGGTACATTGGTCATCATCTGTAAGAAGTGTCAAGTAAGAATACTTTTGGCTCCTTGTTCTAAAGTTGCAGAAACTATGTATGATAGGGCAAAGAAAAATACTTTTACTCCTTCTACATGTGTCCCGTCGGGTTCCCCCGACATTGTCGATCGCTCGGGAATAACTCTCTCTCTCTCTCTGTCTTGTGCGCTGCGGAACAGGTCTTCCACACGCCTCATCCCGGTCCTATCCCGAAAGTTTCGGAACCAAGATAGCTCATTTCTGCCGACATCTATACTGTCCTCAATCTTCCCATTTATAATCAAACGAGTGATTGATAATTTATCTCCTCTTATTGTGTGACCAAATAAAGAAGTCTTAAGGAGCTTTTTTGTTGTGAACTGTCTGTCGGTATTAACTCTACGCAAGATTTCAACGTTTTTCACCGTGTCGGTCTAAGATATTCTTAACATTCTACGGTGGTTAAGAGATCCTGGACTACGACAAGGCGGTTTATGATACTAACCATGAGGGTCCATGCCTCAACACCGACCATATGAAGCATTTGATCATCCTTTGACGTCTTTTCTTTTTCATGTACCTAATTTACTGGTATGGTTATCATCATTGCAGCGTATTCAATAGAAACTAACAATAGACGATGATAGCTGCAAGCTGAATAACCAAATGTCATATTTAACTAAAAAGCTTTCTGATTTTTTGAATATTCAAAAGTGCCTTTGTGTCAGTATGGTATTTGGTAGTTCATGTCGGATGAAAATATTCAACTTAATAGGAGGATATTCGCATTAAAATTGATCAAATCACCTTGCGTGCATGCTTGGCTTGGCTATACTATCTCCGTCGTTGGACAAAGAGCTATACCTATTGTTAAAGTAGACACATGATCATTTAGGATTATACAGGGAGTGATCTAGGACTAACCAAGAAATCTATAATAATAATTTAATAATAGGCGTTGTTTGGCGGAAACAATGTTGCGCTAATCGTGAAGGTATTTATAAAATGAGCGAAACCGATCGAGAAACGCCCATATCATAATTCACTGCACAACAAGACAACGCCAACGATACAAGAAAGTAACAAACACAGGTGATTTTTTTCCTTTTTTTATAAATGGACAATTTTTACTCTCGAAATAGTGGAGATTCCAAAATGCATACCCTAAATACCTACAAAGTCGCCACTGAACAGTCGACGATAAAGAAATTTCAGATGAAATTCCAAAAAGTGTTACGCATTTCATATTTAGTGTTTCAAGTGAGGCGGTTGGAACATATTGAACGAACGAAGAAAGACAAAAGTTTGTAAGGATGGTGTGAAAGGCAGCGGTTGCTCAAAAAAGCAAATATTACGAAATAATAGCAGTGATTGAAATTGTAAATGGTAAGAATTTTACTTGATTACTTTCAAACCCTTTAAACACGATGTGTTTATATACAAATTATTAGTAACTCATGTTTTATACAGTTGCTTAAATAATTACGTATTTTTTTGAAGATCTTTATATCACATACCTACCTATACATTTAGGCCACTCAAGTGTAGTACGAATTATGGTCAGAAATCCTACATATATAATCCAAATGTCGATTCGTTCATGAGAATTCAATTCTCTTAATGAATCGACATTATTAAGCCAAGATGCGTGTACGAAGGAAAATTTTGTATGGTGTAGTGGACTTTTTGCATGCTAATAGCACCAACTAGAGGCCTCGCAGCATATATGTTACCATACATGGATTTTCTCAGAATTCGGAGTAGAACATTTTATGTGAGTTTTGTGTGTGCGTGTGTCTGTCTGTCCCCCCCTTATAACTTTTGATCCGCTTAATTTACAGAGCCCAAAATTTTAAAATATAAAAAAAAATTACAAGCCTACAAAACTTTTATACTCAGAATTGTGAATTTTTGTTTCAGTCAGGGGTTATCAACTTTTGAAATTTTGATTTATTTTTCCATATATCTCAGAAACCGTAAAAGCTAGAACGCTGAAAATTGGTATAAACATAGACAAATACAAAATCTCAAATAAGTTTTTTTTTTAAAAATCCAGGGTTTCTCAAACATTTTTTATTAAGAAAAATATTATTTTTATGATAAAGTTTAACTGCCTATATTTCCAATTTTTTTTAAAATATCGAAAAAAGCCGAAACACCCCAACTAGAAAATTTAATTTTCTATAAAAAATATTAAAATTGTATTAGCACATTGCAAATTTTTTTCAACAATTTTTATAAAAATTGAATTTAGTGACGACATTGTTTCATACAATTTGTATGGAAGTAGCCTACTCACAATATCTAAGAAGACTTAATAATTTGATACTAATCTCCAAACATACATACATACCATCATGCTGTTTTCACATTCTGGGTAGGATCAAAGGACTGACCTCCATACTATCCTATCTTGACATACATACCTAGGTACATGTGTTGTATAGAAAACCAAATATCTTAAAATATTAAATAATTTGTTTTATGGGTTTATAGTTTGGTACTTATTCTTCAACTATACACGTAGACATGTTCGACGCTATCGACAGTTGCATCTCATGTGTTACATGCAACTAGTAATAATATAACGTGTAACTTCAACGCGTTCTTTAATTAAATAGACCTGGATTTAGATGCTCAAACTTGCATACCTACATGTTGCGCAGTATTTTTACATCGTATGAAAATAAGATGAAAAGATTATACCCAACCATACAATCATAAAATATTCGAGTTACGGTGAGGAAACATCAGAGAATCCTTCACTAGTCAGTGTACTCAAGAGTCAGGTAGTTATAGTTGATGTCTTGGATGTCAAATAGGTACATAGGCTGAGATTGAGCAACTTTATGAATTGATGTTCAACAATAATATTCGCAACATCACAGGTGCGCCATTCATCTTGTGTGTCTCAGTCTCTCTCGCACGCCAATATTATCGTGTGAGCGAGGGTGACAGGTACAAATGTATTACGAATAAATCTCGCATCGCATGACCTAATCACCGATCAATTGACATAACGGAGAAAAAGATAAATTACATTACAAGAGCGGCGTATAAAAACAATCCAAAGTTATCAATAAAGTTGATTCATTTTGCAACTATTGGCGCATCTGTGGTGCCGGTGGCAAAAATACAACACCCACATAGTATAATGGTTTAATTTTTTAATTAAATTTACGTTGAATAAAGGCGCGTTTACTGTCATAAAAAGTTGCAACATATTCAAGAATCTCTCTCACCAAACCAAGTTCGAAAAATCAGAACAAATTGAATCTCTTTTTTTCCAAAAAATAAAGAATAACATGAAGTAGGTACAGAATGCGTTATAATAATAAGTATGTGATTATACCTATATGTGGCTCAGTTGGTTTTTTTTTTTTTTTATTAAAGTTTTATTTATTTACATTTTTTTTAAACAATAAGTATTCTTGCACTAAACTGCAAAAGCAGTTTAACAGTGCTAGCTCTCTCGTACACTTATATAAATTTGATTTGGTTACGTGTCTGACTGCTGATCCAAAGGTCCCGGGTTCGGTTCCCGGTGGAGACACAGTTTAAAATTGTGTTTTCAGTCTGGATCTGTGAGACGATCAATATCGTAAGTCTCCCGAATGTGGCAACTTGTTATTGGGTGTGTGTTAAATCAATATTGGACATACCTAGTACCTGTTAGTAGCCCGAGAAGTACCTAATCTAAAGTAATAAAGCAATCAAAATGTTAGTGTTTGTGTGTGTGTGTGTGTATGTGTGTGTGTGTGTGTGTGTGTGTTTGTCTCACGCCTTCTGAAAAACCAAGAGCATCTAAAAATCTAATTTATGTGCGAACGTGTACCTGTATACCTGATGCAGTGTCACGCTAAAAATAATGCGATAAAAATGCTGAATTTTAAAAATATTTCAATAATTATTTTTTTCATACAAAATTTTCCAAGTCGTATCTGTCAAAAAAGTGTACATTTTGCACGCAAATATCTGTTAGTTTAAAAGTTAGAAGTAGGTATTTACACAAAAAAAAATATATTTTGAAGTATAACTTAGCGTTTAAGTGAAAAACATGGTGAATATTTGGTATAATTATAATGTTTAACTTATTTTTAAAGTAAGCCTTTTGTACAAAAACGCCGCCATTTTAATATCTTTTCATACGATATTTCATTTTCCCACCGAATGAATATGTTCTTGAAAATAATAAACCTTTGTTATAAATATAATTATGAAATAATAAAATGAAACACAAGACATTACAGCAAGTTTTAAGACGTATATTGTAAAAGTCTGTTAATTATTAGTAAAGATATAGGCATAATAAAATTGCATAATTTGTAAATAATATTTGATTTTTCTGACAATTTTCATTTTTATGGCATCGAACAAACCAATGTAGGTACCTACATATTCAAAAAATGTATCCGAACCATTCGATATTACTTACGTGCTCGAATCGTTTCCATGGCTACAGAAAGAATGTGATATTCAAATAAAATTTGTTAGGAATCGAATTTATTTAGAAGGTTGTTGTAGGTAGGTACCTACCTAATACTATTTACTTACAAATCAACAATAATATACCTATACTGATTTCCTATAGGAAAATTATTTTATTTATTTATTTATCAACCGTTTGTCCGATTATAATGAAACTTTGGTGAATTGTCGAGCGTATGCCCAGGATGGTTTTTGGATTTAAACTTTTTTCTTATTCTTCTTCTTCTTCGTGTATTTGGTCGTTTTACCTATGAAGGGGGAGTATCCTGGGAAAAGAAGGTCCGACTGTCCCTCCATCTCTTCACAGGTCTTCCAGGACGGGTTCTGCATATAAACTTTTTTCTTCTTTTTCTTCAACGTGTACTTGGTCATCTTACCTATGAAGATGAACTATCCTGGGAGATGAAGGTCCAATTTTCCTTCCATCTCTTCGCAGGTTTCTGGATTTAAACTTTTTTCTTCTTCTTCTTCATCGTCTATTTGGTCATTTTACCTTTGAAGGTGGACTAACCTGGGAGAAGAATGTCCAATTTTCCTTCCATCTCTTCGCAGGTATCTGGATTTAAACTTATTTCTTCTTCTTCTTCTTCATCGTGTATTTTTGGTCATTTTACCTTTGAAGTTGGAGAATCCTGGGAGAAGAAGGTCCAACTGTCCTTCCATCTCTTCGCAGGTATCTGGGTTTAAACTTTTTTCTTCTTCTTCGTGTATTTAGTCATTTTACCTATTAAGTAGAGCATCCTGGGAAAAGAAGGTTCTTTCATCTCTTCGCGGTTCTTCCAGGATGGTTTCTGGATTTAAACTTTTCTTAACCGACTGATGGGACGGGATGTAATGAAGGGAAGGGAGGCACTAAAGGGCCTGAAGGGACGGGAGGTATAAAACTGCCTGAAGGGACGGAAGGTACTGAAGGGCCTGATGGGAAGGGACGTAATGAGGGATTAAAGGGACGGGAGGTACTGAAGGGCCTGAAGCGGCGGGTCCTGGAGTCTAATTCTTTTTCTTCTTAATTTTATGTAGACCTTTAGGGCAGTTTTTATACAAACTATTTCCTATTGTCTAATTCATCTTCTTCTTCTTTTATGTATACATTTGGGTCATTTTTTTATAAAAATTATTTCCTTTAGTCTAATTATTATTCTTCTTCATTTAAGTACGTAGACTTTTGGGAGAGTTTTAATACAAACTATTTCCAATAGTCTTATTCATTTTCTTTTATGTAGACCTTTTGGTCAGTATTTATACAAACTATTTCCAATAGTCTAAATATTCTTCTTCTTCTTTTTTGTAGACCTTTGGGTGAGCTTTTATACAATCTATTTCCAATAGTCTAATTCTTCTATTAGGTATATGTATTTTTACTTATTTTATGTAGACCATTGGAATAGTTTTTTATACAAACTATTTCTTATAGTCTTATACTTATTTTTCTCTTTTTTATTTAGTCTTTTGGGTTAGTTTTAAGTCTAATAGTCTATTGTGCAGAAATATTATTAACGATATGCACACTTGATGAAAATACATATGAAATGAATGGGATATGGGATGTGACGATATAACCTGCACTAGAATCTTTTCAATACTTTTGTTTAATTAAATTTAAACCATTTATATCATCCTATTTTGAATAATTTTCAACACCTAATATTTAAAGAATGGGGGTTGTGGCCATTACTGAACTCTTCACAACATTTATATTCAAATTAAAAACTATTTACTATAGTTCAAGTCTTCTTCTTCTTCGTTAATGAAGACTTTCAGTCAAATTGAGCAAAAATATAATGCACACTTGATGAAAAAATATAAAAACGAATGGGATGTGACCAATACTAGATCTTTTCAGTACCTACGTTTGTTTAATCAAATTTTAACCACATCCTAACATCCAAAATTACTAAATTTTCAATAGGTACACATTACAATTTGTTTTCGATGATAATATTTAAAAATGGGGGTTGTGGCCAAACCAATCTCTTTACAACGTTGATAAACAGTCATATTTAAAACCATTACGCATAGTCCATGCAAGCAGAAATTGTATAAATATTATACTTCATTCACACTTTATAGCAATATTAAAAAAAGAATGGGTTGTGGCCATCACTTGAACATTTTACAATACTTAAACTCAATCAAATTTCAAACCACTTTTCATAGTCTGATATTGCAAAATAATTGGGTGACAATATTATAAAAACGATTGCTTTTTCTTTCACAATTTTACATTCTTGGCCAACGGCGGGACATAAAAGCTAGTATAAAATAAAATAATGACTACCTTGCACTCAGCGCAAGTGGCGAGATTATTTAATTTTATTTCATTCATTCATACCATTACGACATATCCCACAATGTAGGGTAACCAGGGACAGGTGTGTGGGTGTGGATTAGATACCTAATAAAAAGGAAACACGACACATGCGTGAATCCACACACACACACCGGTCTCTTCTCACCTAAAAAGGCACTACATTCAGAATGTGTGGTGAAACTCATTGCTGAACTACTTATTTTATTTTGTTTAGCATAGATACAGGCAAGAACGCCCAGGAAATATTCTATTCATAATAGATATAGGTAGATAAAATACGTATGATGTGGGTAAATATTTCCTACCTACACTACACTATCATTGTTGTATTTTTGACACCCGAGCTCTTACGGGATACCCCAAAACGATAGTAATTTTATATAGAAGAGTGGAAGCACTATTCAATGCCGGTACCTCACAGCCGATTAATTTCATAGAAGTAACACAAAGAGCCACGGAAAAGAGAATTAAAATAATTTGTAGTTAAGATAGAAAACCAAAATAACCGACGTTGTCTAAAAGGTTATTGTATAAAAAGAATGAATATATCCTTGAAACACCTTAACATCCTCATACATTCCCTTAACTAAGCATAATTGTTTGTACTATAGGTGAACGAAATCGGTCGTGGCAGGATTCGAACTAGCGACCACTGGATTACTAAACCAGCGCGCTAACCGCTCTGCCACCCACCCGTCATTTCGTGACGTTTTTTACTTTACACTCCTATAGACCTATATTTATTTTTTATTACAACTAAAAATGGTATCAATTCAATGTCTCCATAATAAAATCGATATTGATAATTATTAACACAATCTTCAGTAATGATAGCTAAATTATAAAGGCGTGTAGTAGTCAAAACATGGTTGCGTACGATATGTGATACTTTCAAAGGTCATGAACTCATAATACTAAAGAACAGCGTGCCACTTAACTTCCATAACATATTATTGTGACAACATATTATAATTATTGTGATATTATAATAATATTCTTGAAACGATCAACTTCTTAGATCTTAGATCAACTTGACATATCAACGATTAAAAACACCACACGTCCGAGATGTGATAGTCGAGAATTTACATAATGGAAATCATGGCAGATTTGAATAATTTGTATGTATACCTTACAGGAACATCCAATAACAGAAGACTATCCGGAAGACCTGCGAAGAGATGGTAGAACTGTTGAACCCTCTCTTCCCAGGATAGTCCACCCTCGCAAACCTGGGGGCAAGTCTGGTCCGACCGGCGTAATCAAAACCCTAGTGATTACCCATATCATGGATATAATTATCGTATGGAGTTCTATGACATCTAAAGATATTGTAGAACTCCATATAATAATTATATCCATGATATGGGTAATCGTGAGGGTTTTGATTTCGCCAGTTGGACCAGACTTGCCCCCCAGGTCAAACGACCTAATACACGATGAAGAAGAGACAGATATTAGGTATACGACATGTATTTTAGCCATAATAAATTGGGATGATTTTTATAGCGCCGTTTTTGTGACAACCTCACCTCAAGGGCGCTTTGAATATATTACAGGTTTTTGTAAGACTCGCGGAAGACGTGAGTTTTCAGGTGTTTCCTGAATAGTGCAAAGATGTCGATTCGCCTCAGTTCAGGTGGAAGTTTATTCCACGAGGCTGGTCCAGCCACAGCAAAAGCACGATCACCGAAGGATGTAGTGTTGACTCTATTTATTTCAGTTAACTTGCCAAGCATGGATGTGGTGGCTGACCGAAGTGTTTGTTGTCGCTCGTTTACAGTGAGAGGGATGCATAAGTCTGAAAGATACGTGGGAGCCATGTCATGGATAGCTTTGAAAGTCAACAAAGATAATTTGTACTTGATTCTCTCTGGCACTTTTAGCCAGTGAAGATTTCTTAGATGGTGGGATAAGTGTGAGAATTTCGCGGCTCCGCAACAAATATCAGCCTAAAAAATATTTCATAAATTAAATTTTAACTAAGGAGGGGGGGGGAGATGTTATTATATAAATCGTAAATTATTATAAACGATTACTTTATACAATAAACAAATAATATAATGAAAATACATATTAAATAACCGTGTGAATACAGATCACGACGTTTTACTGTCTATAGATACCTATTTTTACTGTATTTTTAACGAAAAAAGACCCAAAATCAGAAACGTCAAATTAAAACGACAAAGAATCTTATTTTATTTCGTTATTTTTCTTTCTTCTTCTTAAAATGATGTTCTTGTATAAACGTTCAATGATATATGTATTTTTTTTATTTTAATTGGAAATTTTTACTTTTCAAGTATTGATGCTGTCGACTGCGGGTATATTTGTTAGGACCACTGTTGGTCTGCTATTATTTTATATACCTACAAGCTGTTTTCTTTATATATTTTGTACTTATGTCTTACCTTAGCACATTGATTTTTTTCTATTAATAAATACATTATTGTCTAATTTTATTAATAAAGTAATTTTGTCTATATTATAATAAACTGGTATATCCACAGACAGACTGTGCCTTGTGTGATTTTTGTTGCTTTGTTGTGTTTGATGTATTAACCGTGTATAACATCATAAATAAATCTATCAATTGAAATCTCTTTAATATCTTGACATGAAAATCGTTGTTCAATATCTACTATGTGTGAATAAAAAGGAGACACTCGGTGACCATTGCCAACAAACTACGTATCTACAATTGAATATCAAGAACGAATGTCACATACGTGAGAAACATATACCTACATTCGATTGTATCGGAATCGAAATTGAATCGATACCAATGAATAGGTAGCAATGGTACTTATACTTTTATGTAGTTAATATTCTTACCGAGTAGTAAAGAGTTTATACGCGATTGAATGCCAAAACCATTGGTCACACATGAGAGCAGAAGTACTTACATACCACTACCAATATTGGTCACACTCGCACACTTACAAATCAATGCTACTGGTGAGAATGGTAGGGCCGATGGAATCTTGGAAACAGGAAAAAGTGAATAAATAAAGTAAGAATGAATTGTAAGATGAAGGGAATAAAAAAAGTGGAACTATAGATCGAATATTTTTTAATTGCATATACGGTTTAATTACTAAACTAATTTCTTAATATCTCAATAGATGGCGTTACAACAAGGCTTTTCCGTTACTCCATAGATGGCAATAGGATAGTTCCTTATTTTCAGGAGAAATGTTACACACTATTTAAATATATAGAACTTTCAAAAATTAAATTGATAAGGGAACTCAATAAGAATACATAATAATTGGTGAACGTTGCGCAAGCGCATAAAGTGATCACGTAAACCAGCCGATGACAGGTCGTAAGCCCTGTAGGTGCCTCGAGTTCCTGGTTCTTCTACAATATCCCAACTTCGTCACTATTTAGATCTTGAAAAAATGTTTGTCAATAAAAATGGAACTATAGAGTTCCGAAAATTGATACCAAATTTGAGCAAATATTTTTTTACATTTATTGCACCACGAATGTATATCACTGCCATCGGCACTTAAGGGTTGAAAATTACATTTTTGAAGTATGGTTGTCGCCAAATAACTTTTAGCCGGGAAGGGGGGTGATTTGCAAGTAAAACAACGAAGCAAAAAAACACAAATTTGCGTTCTGCGCAACCGGAAGCTCGTTCAAGATGTTTGCGAATATTATATGTATGAACCGATTAATTAATATCGGAAGCTTTTTTTTAACATAAGATATGAGAAAAACATATAAAAAGCGATTTAATTAATTAGAATTATATACTTACGTTGTTTTCAAACAAAAATATTAAATGTCAAAAAGTGCAATATCATCAGTTCCGTGCCGCCGCGCATATTGTTCTGTGGTCAAGACAACCAACTTTACAAATCTAAATTCGGTGCTGTCCTATGAAATAGAGCTCAAATCGAGTTCAACTGAACTGCGGTTCAAATATTTTTATATATAAGGTTTCAGTTGAATGCGGAATAAGACTTTGAACCGGGTTCAATTGAACCGTGATCAATATTAAGCACATAAAATATTTATTTCTCTACGACATATAATAAACCTGAAAAGAATCGAATTAGTAGGTACTTTGGTCTATTATCGCTAAAGTAAAATAAACACGCCGTACACATACGACATACATAATACACATCACACAAACACAGATACATTGTGATGAAACTTTCAGAATACAATCTCAGCATTATACTAGTTGATAATCTGCAATAAAAAAATAACCTTAAAAATTGCGAATTCATAACTCCCCACTATATTCCCTTGGGGTAGTAAAGAGTAAAAATGATCTTATTTTTACTCGCTAACTTCAATAGCTCACGTACTCGTTTGAGCAGAATCGGCAATCGCCGAAAAGTAGATAATATTGTACCCATATTATAACGATCACGCTAAACAAACTCGCCAAGTGTTATTAATCAACGTGAAAAAAACAAACCCAAACAAAAAACGGTGCTAACGATTCGTTTACAGCGCGAATGTTGGCACCGTAATTACTCAATAAGGCTAGTCAAGGATGGTTTCTGAACGATGCACATCAAAATCATGATAGGCGATTTGGCCGACATTTGGCCGTCCGAATCCTAATGCTTCCAGTAATGTAATCCGTCATCGGCCGAATTATGCTCAGACGAAGTCGGCCGATAAAACCAAACGTATGCAAAAGAGCCAAGTACAGATATTATATACTACTATAGCTGAAATCGTGCGATGACGCCCGATATTCACCGTTCAACCGACAGTGTTAGGCTTATGCGACAGAAAACTTCATGACCATCATCTTCCTCTTTGTCCTTCCTACCCCTTCATCTCCAATCAAAATCATTTATACACTAATATACTGTTTTATTTGTTATTTTGATAAGTTATGTATCTTTATTGTTTTTTGTTTTTTCTATTTATTTAAAAAGGTTTTTTTTAAAGAAATAACATGTTCTTTCTATAAGTAAGTACATATACATCTTCGTACATTCTTATTATAGCTTATTTTAGGGAAATGGGGCAACATTTAGATATAATAACATTGTTGATGAAATCGTAAAACGACTATGAGCATAAGTTTCATCAGAGATGGAAGTGTCTTTTGCAGTTATAAAGAACAATACTTACAACATAAAAGACCATTTTCGTAAAGAAAACAATAAACCTGAAAAATCTGGTACTGCAGCTAATAACAAAACATCTTGAATTTCCTCACTTTTGAATGGACAAATCACCAAAACTTGTCTCGTCCGAGAACGACGGCAGTGTATGCGGATGACCGTCCGAGACAGTCGACCGAATAGTTCCGAAGCCGAAATCGGCCGATAAATCGGTTGCAGTGGACGCCTGCCGTTAGGCTGGCCTGTGTAGGGTTGGAATAGGGTCCAGTATGATTTGAAATTATTATAAGGATGGACCAACATAACTCACACCCGAGGCAATAAATAATATTTATTCTCTAGTAATGATAAACACGAAGGACGGCGGAAGGAGAACACAAAGGTCCATCGAGGACTCAGGTAAGCCCGCCCACTCGGGAACCCGGACAGGGATTGTAAATACAAAAAAAAAATAATACAGAAGAATTGGTTTTATTAATAAATTATTCTTCTTCATCCTCAAGTTTTAGATCAACGATCTGTCTTTGAACAATTTAATCCTATGGGCAATTGAAGCATCAGCTAACCCTTTTGGACGATTAATCTGGGAGACGAATTTAGATTAAATAAAATGAAAAAGGTATTTTTATCCTAAGTAAGTATTTTTTTACATACGGCCCCCAAGTCAAATTGAAAATGCTGTTCGTTATCGCCAAGCGCTAATTTTTTTTTGTATGGGAATTGACGTTTGTTGATTGTTATTGTAGAAAAAATTTCTACAACAAACGTCAAATCACATACAAAAAAAAATAGTGCTTGGCGATAACGAACAGCGTTTTCAATTTCACTCAGGGCCTAGGGGTCGTATTAGGCACGGAAGTATTTTTAAGAAAACTATAATAAAAAGATAAGTTCCAGTACTATGAGAAGATTTGCAGTACGTGGCGCCAAATTTTTTCAATATTTACCTTGAGAAAATTCCCGTAATACGACCCTTTGGTGATATGTTAAGGAATGAAGCAGTTAACACAGTTTATACAATTATATACTTTATTGCTGTAAATATCTTGAATTTAGTGACTACATCATTTCATACAATTTGTATGGCAGTATACGTAATATCTGTGGGGACTCTCAATAGTTTGATAATTAATCTCCATACATACATACCATTAAACTGTTTACATATTCGTGGGAGGTAAAAAGGACTGACTTCCATAATATTCTATCTTGATATACATGTTTTGTATAGAATACAAAATATTTTAAAATATTCAATAATTTGGATTTAAGGGCAGACACTGTACGAACCAAAAGACAACAGAAATGAAGGTTCTAAGATCAATCACTGGAAAAACTCTCCGAGATCATGTTAGCAATGTTCAAATAAGGGAAACATGTGGAATAGAGGACATCGTTCGGTGGAGTAGATCCAGAAGAAGACATTTGAGGGACCACGTTGCCGGGATGGACAGTGATAGACTTGCGTATATAGCGGAAGACCACCCAAGAGATGGAAGGATAGTTGGACTTCGTCATCCCAGGAGGCATAGTTTCTGAAGAACAGACCAACTAGGTCTACTAAACGAAGAAGAAGAAGGATTTAAGGGATTATAGTTTGGTATGTATTCTTCAACTATACATACTATGGTCATCGTCATGAATCTAACATGTTACATGCAACTAGTTGTAAAATATTCTAACAGATCACTGTAAGGTATGTAGGTATTAGAACATGATATTTACTCACGAAACCTGACGAATTGACTTAATGTATGTACGTACTACGTACCTTCGGACAGCCAATACATATGCCTTCAAATAAAATATGTATACACATAATTTAATATCGACAGTAACGATCGGCTTAAGATGCCCTGTTACACAAGATTGGAAGGAACCTGATTATTATTATTATTATTATAAAAAGGATAAAAATCAACGCGGCCACAGACAAGAGAGTGAAAGGAAATCTGTGTGAGAAAACCCGACCGACCGATGGTGCGGGGAATCATGGACAAAGGAGGACGAGAGAGATGGGGCGATCGAAAATATAATAACTAGAGATGTGCCACAATTCCGTATCTGTATCCGCGGATATCACACAAACGTGATTTGTTTTTATTTATTTTACTTTCATTGATTTGTTTTCTGAATTGTTTTGTTTTAAATTTTATTTCTTTTGAATTACATTATTTTAATTGTTTTCGTTTTATTTTATTTTCATTGCACTGTTTTAAATGTTATTTGTTTTTATTTACATTATTTTAATTGTTTTTGCTATTGATTTATATTATTTTTATTTATACATCTTCTTGTACATAATATAAACAAATATAATTGTACACTGGCGGGCTTATTGCCATTAAGCAATTTCTTCCAACCAACCAGATTTTCATTGCTTTGTTTTCTGAATTTCTTTCTTTCATTTACATTATTTAAACTGTTTTAGTAATTTGATTTATTTTATTATTCTTGCTTTGTTTTCTAAAATTGCTTTGTTACAAAATTTATTCCGTTATATTTACATTATTTTAACTGTTTTTGTTATTGATTAATTTATTTTTTTAATCGCATTGATTTATGAATGGTTTTGTATAAAATACTTTTTTTATTTACATTATTTTTACTGTTTTATTTATTTATTTTATACTTATGTATTGTATAATTTGATTGTAAGAACATTATACGTGATAACTTTCACCAACAAACTGTTTATAGATTTTATACAACTGTTTATACAATCACATTACAACAAAAACATTAACAAAAATATAGTTAACAGTTTTAGTGTGTTTACCTGTAACGGGAAGGAAAGGGAAGAAAAAAGGATGGGAGGAGGATTAAATTAGTTACTACTATTATGTAAGATTAAAAAAAAAAAAAAAACAGGTAGGTATACAAATTAAAAATATTAACAATACACCGCTATTCATCTAATTAGAGTTTTAGTAGCAGTTAATACTAGCAGTGAATACATCTGAATATGGGATACTGCCTCAGAGATTGATGTTAGACTTTTGAGTTGATAATTTTAGAAAGAAATATCTGATCAAACTATAAATAATAACATGCACAAAACACCCAACGTTGATGATACTTCAGATTTCGTATGTCGTTCCAGAGCCGGGTTGATTAAACGGCGAAAGACGAATTATCGGATCACATACTCCGTATACGAATATGGATTTTTAACGATCCGGCACATCACTAATAATAACAATAAAAAGAGCAAATAAGAACGATGGAACAAAACGAGAACCGCCCTGAAACACCGATGTATATTATAAATACGGAGCGAACACGCAAGTCGGAATTGTGTATGGAGGAGATCAAAGAGGAGAACCGGACGGGACAAGGCCGAGGAGGAGTCCACAATAAGAGGGAGATGGCCGGGAGCGACCGACGAATTCGATGCAGGCGCCATTGGAACGCATCAAAAAACCGAACGGGACCCGAAGGTCCGTCGTGGAAAAGGTAGCAGCACAACCGTGAGACGGAACATCCAGAACGACGGGCCCACGACAAAGTGCCTCAGGTCGATTCTCGGACCGGACAATAGACTGGGAAAACAAGTAGTGGCCCGAGTAGGGTCATCGTGCCGAATTACTATCTCGGGAAGATTCGATATTTTACACCAAGCAACAAACAACTTACGGATCTACAAGAGAAAACTTTAGATTCAGAGGGCATACAACCTCAAACATCGCATTTAGGAATACCTACCTAAATATAAAAATCGAATCACTCAAATATGTTAAACAGCGTGTTTTGAAAAACATATAGAGTATTTTGAACATCAGGTCAGCTCACACTCAGGTCTTCTGGATCACAGAGTAACAACTCCCTAAACGGAGTTGGACACAGCTAACAAAACGGCTTACTATGATCGATGCTTTAGTGTGAGTGGTCCTGTAAACTGGAATAAATTGCCTCCAGATGTCTGTAATGCAAAAAGCAAGAGCACTTTCTCTAAAGAACTGAAAACAGCTTTGTTTCGTAGAGTAACTTAAGAAAGAATATAAGAGCCCTTGGAATGATCCCGAATCATTAAACGGAGCTATATATATATAATTTATTATTATTATTATTCGACTGAATGATCGTCACAAAAATTCCTAGAAAATAATTATAAATAGCATTTTTACAGCTTTTTTTTAAATCACTCATAAGCCTCCAGAAAAATATGTTTACTTTTAAAGAGTGGATGAAATCAAAGTGAATGTTTGAGATTTTCGATTTTTCGTTTCAAGTCCCCTTAAACAACGTGTCATATACCTCAAGAAAAGATAACTAAATGTATGGAAGTGACAGTTGCCTGTCACGTGACATGCAACTGTCACTTCCATACATTTAGTTATAGTAGAGGGGGCAGGTTTGTTCTGAAATTATAAAAAAAATAACACATTTTGGATTACCGATTGTAATTTGAATTAGATATAAGCAATATTCAAGAATACGCGGCAAATACCCTTTGTATGCATCAGTTTATTTGCTTAATATTTTTTTTGTTTGTAAGACCGTTCCTCAGTTATATTGGTGTTAAAATCTTATTTTTTAGTTGTTAAATAATTAAGAGTTCCTATGTAGGGATATTTTTTTTAAAAACTGCATTAAACATATAATAATTAAATAAATAAATAACATGAAACTTCACAGGGCATCTGGCGGTTTTTATTTATTTAATCTTCTTGTACATATAATTAGTACACTGGCGGGCTTATTGCCTAATGGCAATTTCTTCCAACCAACCAGAGTAAATGTTAAATATACAAAACAATGTGTAATATGGTAATAAGTTAATCACATTACAAAGTAAATAAAGATGGCAGAAGAAAAGTAATAAAAAAAAGAAAAAAAACACACAAAAACAAAGAAGATAGCATATAAGAACAAATCATAGCAATGATAGGAAGACTAAGGGATAAGGAAAGGAAGAGGAGAGGAAGATGTAATCAGGTGCTGTCATATAAATATTTTTGCTTTAGCCTTTTCTTGAAGATGTTTAGTGAGATAATACGAGCATCATGTGTTTTTATTCATTTGGTCGATCTAGATTTAGTGTTATAAAGTTATAACAATATTTTGTTGGGTTGCTCCTAAACCTACTTATAGGTACTGCTTGAAATTAATATTAATTTAACACGCACCCAAAAGCAAGTGACCACATTCTGGAGACTTGTGATATTTTTTGTCTCACAGATCCATACTGAAAACACGATTTAAAACTGCGTCTTCGCTGGGAATCTAACCCGGGACTTCGTTCAGGAGACATAATCTACCAACCAACGGAGTCACGAATGGCGACCATAAATGGCTTTACAACACCAACTCTTTGTAAATAGTGTGTAATTGTTATAGTAAAAACTGTATGAGTGACCCTAGGCTTGATATTTTTACGTCAACTCTCTATACATACAGAAAATGTTTGATGTAGATGGTGAAATTCTAACTATACATTTGGTATGCCTACACTGGGAATGGTCTTTCTATTGACCCGACAATATGTTACTCCAAATGGGAACAAATCCCTCTCCTCTCCCCTCCTTTTCCCCCACCCTGACCCATCCCTATATCCTCAACCTTCCTGAAATACTATATCTAGGTTTAATATTGTTATAGTATATTTATTTATTTATTTAATATTGCTTCTCGGGCAACTAACAGCTACTATGTCAAATATTAATTTAACACGCACCCAATAACAAGTTGCCACATTCTGGAGACTTACGATATTAATCGTCTCACAGATCCAGACTGAAAACACCATTAAAAACTGTGTCTCCACCGGGAATCGAACCGGGACCTTTGGCTCAGCAGTCAGATATCTAACCAACTGAGCCACGAAGGCCGACAATATACATGTAGGTTCAATATATATGTATGTATATGAAGGTTCAATAGTTTTTTTTTTTAATAAACTCAAACGAAATATTCATAATACTTAAATTGAACTTTGTAATAGGCGCCATGAATCAATGTAAAATTTATAATCAATGAACAAATATACCAAAGTATTTTTCCACAGAAATTCGATAACAATAACCGAACGTATTCGCCGAGATGACTCGGAATTATCAAGGTCAAAAATCAGACTGA
Organism: Molanna angustata; assembly: GCA_963576475.1. Lineage (NCBI taxonomy): Eukaryota > Metazoa > Arthropoda > Insecta > Trichoptera > Molannidae > Molanna > Molanna angustata. The sequence goes on along the minus strand of OY754970.1, from coordinate 6,215,353 downwards.
CCAATTTAAACAAAAATTATCCTACACTAAAATTTTGAATAAAAATGGATTTCCACTCTGTTAACACAAATACTTTAGAATCAGTAAATTTTATGTTATGTTTAATACTACTTAAAGCTGTAAAGTTCAGTAAAAAAAAAAACGACGATGAAACGAAAATTTCTACATAAATAATTTGAATACATACAAAATAAGCTATCGTCGAGTCCATTACGATACAAATAATCATAAATTTCGGATAAAAAGTCCGAATACAAACGTAATAAAAGATATCAAATTTAAATAAACGACTACCAAGATTCATAAAGAGAATGTTGAGTAAGTTAGGAATTTTGTACGCAGCACATTTGATGATTTACATAATAAATACGTAATGTCGGTCGTCAAACAACCATTTTCACAGAAGGTGGCGGGAATCTCGGTTGAGTGAGATCAGTGTGTGATCGTCCAAGGGAACGAAAAGGACACGTGAATATTGATATTGATAGTGGAGGCGGTCAACGTGATCAAACAATCGGAATTTGAATTAACGAAATGGCCAGCCAGCAGCAGAAAACTGAAGTATTGACTTGATATGATGTGTTAAAGACGTGAACAAGCTTTACACAAGATGAACAGATGTAATAAAAAGTGGGTCGGTGGCAGAGCCATTAGCAATCTATCAAACTCGGGCTTAATGTTGCCTCGACCAAATTTTCATTCACCACATATATAAACTCAAGAACCTATCGTTGAAAAGGCACATTTTTATTATATAATAGTTGTAATCCTAATCTTAAGTTAAGGTGCACCGAAGAAAAATCTTTTTTTTTTAATTGTCAATACTGACGGTATAAAGTGCAAGGTAAGGTGGGACAAATGCAAACTTTGAAACCATGGTATGAGAATGTACGCTCTTAAAGATTACAATCGTGTGCGCCTAAGTAAGTGTATTTGAGCGTTACATTAAATAATATGGTTTATTTTATTTATCAAAAAAAAGAGAACATTGTGTAAAATCGTATCGAGCCAATGTTTAGATTTATAAAATACCTAAGACTTAAGTTTTGAGTTAAGGATAAGAAATCTGAGAAATCAGGTATTATTAAAAAAAAATATTAGGAAAAAAAAACACAAAATGAAAAAAGTGTATCGGGCCAATGTATAGACAAATAATTTAGGAATAATATATTATGTTTTTGTTGAAGACGTAACTTCTAGAGTACGGCGTAATGTAATGAGCTTCGAAAAAATATCTTGGCGCCTATCCCGTCACATTGTATCAGGACGATCCATTTTGGCCGACTAGGTCGACTAGGACATTATCAACTGGTCAGTAAAATTATCATCAAAATTTTGTTGGATTTTAAAATACCAATTAATAAGCAAACTTCTTCCAAGGCCACTATTTTTTAAATAAGCAATTTTAGATATGTTCATATTTTTTTTTGAAAAGTACTTAATATTTTTTTTGAATCTGTAAAATATGTTTTAATTTGAAAAAAAAGATTTATTTTCCATTATTTTTACATAATATTACAACATTAAAGAAGTAACCAAATTATAAAAAAAGACTTATAATAAACATACTATGTACAATTGTTCTTATTTGCAAATTTAGCGTACTGCCTCACTGGACGAGTCTGTTCTGAGGCTGTACTTTTCCAATTTGGTCTAAGGTTTCATGTTATTAAATGCAAAAGAATTAAAAGAAATAATTAAAAAAAAAACAGAAATATATACAGAGTCAGAGACCTCTGTTATTTGAACCCATAATGATTATATTTTAATATAACTAGTTGCATGTAACACATGAGATCCAACTGTCGATAGCGATAGTATATTATATATAGTCCTCCAGAAAAAAAAATAATGAAGAATACGTACCAAACTATTAACTCTAAATCCCAATTATTGAATATTATAAGATATTTTGTTTTCTATACAAAATATGTACACCAAAATAGGATATTGTGGAGGTATAAAATTATCTTGAACGGATCGACCGACAGTTGGAAAAATGTGTTCAAAATGGAGATTGTCCAACATTGTGAGTGCATCAAATATCCATGATACACAAAGAGAAAATATACCTTTCAATATCCTGCTGTTATCCTAATACATTTTAAAAAAATATTATCTTCCTAGATCCATCATAAAAGATTAATATTGCGTTTCTTTTTTATTATAAACCTCATATAATCAGATTGTATAATATGTTATTATTATTGTTATAAAATTGATTCAAACGTCACGCTCTTAATTAATCAGTACGGAAGAATGGTTTGATTCATAACGCGCAGGTAGCGTCACGTCAAGTCAACATCATACCAGCCCACGGTAAAAACAACACGATATTTTATCATATGAAAACAAAAGATATCACACTTTATAACCCAACTTTGTGGGTATAAAATAATCAAACTCTTTGGGCTGACCTATCCAGATTATGTGTGCATGGTGTGGATTATTGAAACAAAAAGATTAATATTTAACAGTATGTCGTATGTAATTATAATTTGGAATAGAACTAAGCATTTCTATATATAAGCAGACTTTGCACGACATTATATCATTTCATTCAAATAATTGGAATATGAATTAAAAAAAAAATAACTAGAGCTTGGGCGATGTTATTAAAATCACAATCTGTTTATTGTCATTTAAAAGTATTGTTTTAAAAGAAATACTCGAAAATGTATATTGCATGAAACTAGGTTTATTAGGTATAGGCTTTTCCCCAAACTCCCTCAAACAAGCTACTTCCTTCACTCTAATAATCCCTCCTTTTCTTCATTTTGTTCTTATTATTTCTTGTTTTTCTACCTATTTATTTTTAATCACTTGTTTTTTTGTTATTGTTATTCTTATACCCACTGCTCAGCGTACTGTATAATATATTATTTTCTAATTAGATGAAAATTTTTGGCTTGTAATAATTTCAAAAAGACCAAAATATGAAACAACACAATGTACAAAGCCGTCATTTTCTGAAATAAATTAAATAATAATTGTAAAGTTTCTAGAATTATCCAACTCTGAAGGTAAAATACCGCCAACGCAACGCCTTGATCGTTTCAACTATAAACTAAAGCACTTATGAAATATAACACGTTGAAAAATTCTTTAACAAAAAAATATCATTTACAGGAAACGACTGAAGATCTCTACTACGCTATCTACATACATAGTTTCAGAGAAGATAACAGAATGAATGGATAGTTTTTTTTCATCTACCTATTGTTTCCTAGGAGTAAACTGATAAGGCTAGGGGTAATAACGCCTTGAATTATGAAGAGACAAAGGAGATAAAACAAAATGGACACAATGGAAAGTAAGGACGAAACCACTCGCGTGCTCCAGAGGAATGTGGATGACACGGAGAGATTTTGTTACATGACCACCATGATCGATTCAACTGAAATCTTCGTAACACCTATATAGAAAATATCTAGCTAAAGATTGAGGGATCTACTGGCAGACGGAGTCCTTTCTGGGAGTATATGGCACAGGCGTGGCACGTCATGAATTATCTTGTATTGAGCTGAAGAGGATCGTTGAATACAGAGCGGAGTGAAGAAAAGATTTGTATTAGACAAGAATGACAAATTTTTCAAATTACATACATACATACATACATACATACCATCACGCCATGTCCCTTGCGGGGTAGGCAGAGAGAACCGAACGCCACATCTTTCTATCCTGGCATGCATCTCTCGCCTCGTTCACATTCATGCATCGTCTCATACATGTTCGTCTATTGCTCACACTTCTAACATTTCCGTCTTTCAAAATTTCGTTCACATGGTCGTGCCATCCCTTTCTTGGGCGTCCCCGACCTCTCATTCCATTCCTTTCCGCTCTGTATATTTTCTTCGTCAGGCGCTCCTCATTCATTCTCCCCATTTTTCAAATTCATGTTGATATTATCGGTACCTACGCTAAAGAAACTACAATCAACTAATCAACACCCTCGCAGAACACTATATAAATGACAAAAAATGTATAGAACGCAGAGCAGAGCAACCATGAGAACAAGATGCGAGTGGAGGTGGTTTGATCTCGAAAACCAAGTCTTCGAGATCAAATATAATTCAAGATCTCCATAATTTAAAACTCACACTTTGAGATATCAATTTTTTTAAAACCATACTTCGAGAAGCTCATTATTTCGAACGTTCACCTCAATAATTTCAAAACTTCAAACCCATACTTCGAGAACTCCATTATTTGAAGCAATACCTCGAAAACTTTGTTATTTCAAATGAGGATAGAACTTAGGTTGCTCAGAAGAATTTGCATCCCTGGTCACTCTTCCATCTCATATCAACACCCATTCACAGAAAAACCTTCAATTTACACGAACCAGTTGCTTCTCGAACTCTTTTATTAACACAGCAGCCCGGCTCTGGAACGATCTTCCGTATTATGTGTTTCCACGTTCTTATAAATTGGGTCTTTTTAAAACCCTGATTTTCCTGAGTTTTAAAACGCAAACCCTCCCCAGCGCTACGTAGTGCGCTTCTTCGGAAGAGTATAATGAATTCAAATCCTAATAGCTGGTGTTCCCTACGTAGCCATGATAAAAAAAAGTTCTTCTTCTTCTTCAGCCAGTTTTCATCCAGTGAGAATTAATTTATCTATACCAATTACGACAGTTATTCCCATATGATGTTAGTATTTCTTATCGCTTCTAGCCTATCTTTCATATAAACAATAATAATTATTACCAGTAGCGCATTCGGGAGATTCCTTATTTGTGGAGAAACTATAATTCTGTCAACGCCTCAATTAACTGTCATCTCACGATTTAAAGAATGTCGCCATCAAAAATTATTCAAATTAATTTAATGGGCGATTAAAAGTTCACATTTAGTACGGGTGACAGAATTAACGAATACATCAACATAAAAATAATAATTATCCACCATTAATTAGTTAAAAACTAATCACACTAAAAATTAACCGTACAAAATATAACAGATTGGGGGATTCGAAGCTAATCATAAAAAAATAAACGGTGCAGTAAATGGAATGATTGAAAATGAGTGCTGACTTTTATTATTTTTTAACTGTTAACAATAATTTATGAAAAAAAACATAAAATAACGAGAGAATTATGGTCTAATATTTCCACTAAGCAAGTACTTTTTATCTCTCACGAATGGTTGACAATTCCCGAATACATTTTTTTGAAACACTCGCTGAGAGATTTATTTGAATTCGATGTGATTCAAAAATGGGTAATCGTATCTTTTCACCATTCCATAGTTTAGAAGAGCAAAACAGTTAAATAGACAGTAATACTAACGAAAAAGAAAGAAGAAAAAAACAGACAAATAGGGAATAAACAAAACACAAATTGTATAATGTAAACAAAAGAAAATTGCCTTTGGCGGTTGCCTTTGAACTTGTTAATTAGGTATAACGCCTAAAAATGTTGTTAAAATCAAAACAAACGATTCTGCTTTTTAATACGCCCCATTTTTAATAACCATAAGCAGCACAAAGCTGAACTATCAGCGACCTTGGAATAATCTTGAATCATTAAACGGCGCTCGAAAATCCCTATAATTATTATTTGCATATTGTTATATATTATAGTACGCTGATCCGCCAGATAATAAATAAAAAAGCGTCTTATTACAAACTGCCTGCGCTTTACTATATTTTGATTATTAAGAACCGACTGGGTATTATTTTCACGGTTTATGGTCCGTGACTCATGAGAGGGAGAGGCACTATTTAGAGAGAAAGGACGGACGGTCAAAAAGTTGCAGAGCTACCACAAGCTCCTTAAATTATCGCTCTATTGTTCGTTCCTGACGATCCAAGCAGATCGAGGGCCGCACAGGTTGCCGACGTTGATGTCGCTACGGGGTGTGTATTATTTTAATGAGTCACGTAGCAATAATAATAACAATATGTATAACAATAATAACGACCGGTCCAATTTTCCCTTTACTCATTTCACGAAGTGACCTCACGATCGCCACCATCGCGGCCAGTGTTAAACGACAAGTTTTGTTTGTATGGAAGGAAGTAGGTACATTCTCCGATTCACAAATTGAAGAGTGTTACGGAGACAATACTGCAGGTGGAGTTGAACCTGCCGAGGCGATGTTAAGTAATGGCAACGGCGGTAGAGGCAATTGGCGCGAAACATCACTTGCAGCAACAAATGCCGTTTCAGCGAAACAGCTGACGACGTTATGCAACGGTATGTTTATTTTTGCGTTCCTGTTCGATGATCGCGAAAGATGCGCGGATCAAATTAGTGGAATCTTTGACAAAGAACATTTTGATTATCCTCGACCTCGAAAGATAACATCGTTAACAAGTATCTTTCTGTGGTCATTGAAGGAGGGAGAAGAAGACTTAAAATCATCGATCAGCGAAATCAATAATATATGAATTGAAATGCTTTTATTCAATGAATACAATATTGATTATACTAGAATGATTTATTATTTAATAATTCAGAAATGGATTGACAACAACAATAAAGGCACAACAAAATAAGGTATTTAAAACAGGTACAATGGAAGGGTATACTTACACATCCATAACATCGACACTGAAAGTTAGGCTGAGTTGTTTCAACAAAAGTATCAGTAATAGTATAGTTAAAATACTTTGATTTCATAAAATTGTTCAAAATTACGTCGTTTAACGGGATTAGATTTCAATGAAACAACCAAAAGTTTTGAACAATTTTATGAAATCAAAGAATTTTAACTTATACTTTTCCTTTAATATTTGTTCGGGAAACACAGCCTTAGTGTTTCCTCATTGCGAAAAAGTATCATTCCACAACTATTAAGAGGGGAGGGAGATACCCCAAATTTCCTGATTGACGAATGTCCTGAGGACATGAAGACGCTGGACCATAAATCGGAGTGTGCGTATCAGCGAGATACTTTCATTACGAATTTTGTTACTTACTCTCCACTGCAAATCCGATACCAATACGATCCGACTCGCTAAGAAGCTACCTTAGTAACGGAGAATGAATGCGGTAAGTAGGTATGTTTTATGCATTTGAATGTACGCAGGCGATAGGTAGGAGATAGGTAGGTTCTAAATGAAATTTTGAAATCGGGATCGGATTCGAGTTTCAAGAGTAACGCTAAAGATCTTGAAGTTGGTTGAACATAAATCATAAATTTGAAAATGGAACACAGAATCTAGATTTAATAATGAAGAGGTACATAAACAAAGTAATATTTGTTTGAATTGTGATTGAGAAAACAACCAAGTCAAGATAACGTTACAAGAGGGCGATACGGTCAATGGATATTATAGACACACACAGTTACTGAGAGAAGATAATGATCTGAAAATGAAGAAAAAAACGAGGGTGACGAAGGCATAAAGCAGCACCAGTTATAATTTGTAATGTAGAAGTGGACTAGTCAATTACATCACTATACAATAGCGTGCAAGCCTGACCGACAAAAACGAAACGGCAGTGGAGCAACAATCAATACGAACACCCGCTGTGAAATTCAGACGTAGTCCCTAAACCTTCAATACGATAATATCGATTTGGAGTAAAACTACTTTGTAACACAACATACTGAGATAGAAAGAAACAAATCCAGTGATGAACGAAGTTCACACAAAGTAAAAATAACTCGCACCTTTTTGTACACGCGACGATAACTTTGAAAGCTTTTAGAGTTCACGGAGACGAGTATTTCGATAATACAGTAAAAAGAACATCAAACGTTCCTTATATTAGAAAATTCTTTTTAAATTATTGAGCAAAGCACATATACGAAAAATATTATTAAATATGAAACAAAAATAATCAAAACATGAGAAGCTCAAAATAAGTTACATATACAATTTCAAAAAAGGTTCAAAATAATAAAGTATAATATGAAAAAACACATACTCATGTCAAACTCACTTGTAATTAGTACCTATACGCAGTTGCAAGAAATTTTTGTTTTCTAACAGCTAAAAGTAAAAAGAAGTGCCTACATCAATAGGCCTGTCGATTCGGCAGTTGATACTAGCGTATAACACATAATATCTAAAATATAATCGACGATAACATTTTTTTGTCGTTTCAGGTCTTATTGAAGAAAGGATTTGATTAGTTGGAAGTGAAATAAGGCTGCCCACACACGAAGCTCGGTTAGACGATGCTCGTTCATTGAGAGAGCGCCATTGTGAACGAATTGAGACGCATGCGGCATAATATGCATTTCACTCTACCCTTTGCTGTAGAGATAAGAAGAGAAAAAGACGGAAACGTCGGGTTTAAATATTTGATATTAGTTCCATTTCTCATTTTACGGTGTAAGGAACCAAATTTCCTACAGATAGTACAATGGTATCAAAGTAGATTTGATTGTTGTTCGGTAGATTAACCCATCAAATGGGACCTGGGAAGAAGGGATGGTAATAAAGATACGAACTAAACAAAAAAATAAAGAAAAAAAAACTACACAAGACCAATCGTTCGCGTCCAGCTTAAGGGAACCTTAATGTATTAATTATACGAAACATATCAATTAAAGTAGTCTAACAAAACGACAAACGAGAATGAAATAAGCAACACAAAAATAAAATAAATCATTGTCGTATAACATAATGGCCGATAGTTTTACTACAGCGGGATCGTTTTTAATTAAAGCTCACGACAATATAAACGAATGTGAATCACTAATTGTGTTTGTTTAATCGGAAACTTTTGAGTGTTGATCGACTGCCTGGAAAAACGATCCATGTTGTTTTAATGCGGCGACATCTCTTTGAGTGCTGTAAGTTATTTTGAAACCAATTATTTATCTAAATATAGTTTTAAAAATTAGAGACGTGTGTTTGAGTCAATGGACCCATGATCAAATAAAGCCTAGACCTAATTAATCAATCCATAACCTTCAACATATTCGCTAAATTCGAGGAATAAAACATCTACAATGATGATAGAGATAAAACGTGTATGCAGAGATTGATAAATCTATGACCGGACGAAACGAACGTTCTCGATGTTTGATTTTCACCACAATTGTAATTTACTGAAGGTAAATAGGAAAATACTTTGAGATCGTAAATATTAGGGGTAAACTTATTACACTTTCAAGAACCGTTCACAATAAAACTGCGATATTAGAAAGCCAACCATAATAGTTATATTATAATATAAACGAGGATGTTAATATGGATAATGAATTATCATTGAAAATATTCAGAATGCATGTGAACCAATGAAAATTTCCGATTATTCAACAACGAGATAAAAAATAAACAATAGATTTAATATTTTGTTTTTGGGTAATCTAGGACTCTGAAATTTGGTCGGAGTTCAAACAATTATAATATTTAGCGTGTATGTGTAAATTCGACCATGACACAGCATAGGTGGCTAAAATGTCAGACAAAACTGAAATAGTATCACGCTTTGATATTCGAATACTGATCTAGTTCATGGTTTCCTTGTCCTCGTCAATTACCACCAAACAATGAACACAAAGGCGTGAAAATAAATGCACAAAAATACAATGCGTTTTGTGACAAAATGTCAATGGATCAATAGTTTGAGATAACTATGGCCTTAATAAATTTGTGGAATCTTTTCCTAGGACGACCCCGACCTCATGTTCCATTCCTATCGACTTTGTATATTTTATTCATAGGGCGTTCTTCATTCGTTCTTCCCAAGTGGCCAAATTAATAAATAATATCATAACTAATTTCATTAATATTTCGTAGATACTATAGATTATAATCTCAGTAAAAATAAACATCACATTGATTCAAAATCTAATAGTAAAAATATGTCCTTTTATTTAATCTTAGTTGGAGCAAACTGATCTAATTCCTATTTTTTTTTGTTACAATTGTATCGATTTTTAGATACCCTATAATTTCAAATTCTTCTTCCTCCTGTATTTAGATCTAATGATCTATTTTGATAATCTGAGGATTTCGAGGATCAACTATCCATTTATTTTTTGGGCGTTCTTCCAGGAAGACGATAACCAAGTAGGATTTCATTGATAGCATCACACCATGCCCCGGTTATTGGGGTAGGCAGAGATGACCGACCGCCTATGATTACAATTTTTTTAAGTACAGACAAACAATAATGATACACTGAAGGACAGTTTTTTTGGATAATAATGATTGTAGCATACCTGAGGTTGATGCGAAGTGCTGATAATACTGCGACAAGTAAGTTAATATGGATAGTCTGTCTGGTACGGCATACTGTGCCATATCCTCTGCATCAAGAAGTGCCGGAATCCCGAGGTAGGATTCTGCTGTGCGGAAAGCCAATTCGTTATTGTGGTAAACGTCTTCCTTTTTCAGACTTGAAAAATCACTGCAAAAAAAGGAAAAGAAAGAAGTTATTTCACTATTCATAAATATGTGACCATCTATGTATGTACATATGTACATAATACGTCATAAGTGGATTAATTAAAAAATCTTTTGAAATAGAGCCACAGTAGGGTTTTACTGAATCAAATAACTAATTTGTTCCACATAGATTTATTTCCTTTTACAGCACGATCACTTTGGGTAATGGATTTTTATCAATAATTGATTGAACATAGAAAGACAATTTTTACTTAAGAAATGATCGTCCCGTCAACGGAAACAAATCTTTATGGAACTTGAAGGTAAAGTTCTACGGAGCGTCGACAACAATGACAAAATAAAAACATCAGAAATTGTGAAATGATAATAAATACAGCATCACTAATAAAGACATTAAAAGAATACAAAAACAATGCATCAATTCATATTTAATAAGTTTGTTCAAATAATGACTGAGTCACACAATATTGACAACTTGTGAATGACTGAGTCACACAATATTGACAACTTGTGATTAGAGTTGAATGAATGACTATTGTAAATACTGATAAAACCATTAAAGTCTATCTCTAGGTAAGCGTTATAAAAACATATGAATAAAATGTGACTAATAGAAATAAAGCACACAATCGAGATAGTCAAATGTAAAAGTCATTGCAAGTTCTTAGATAATATTCAAGTTCACTCCCATACAATGTATTGCACGTCTCTTTTAGCAATGTTAATTGCCGGGTTCGAGAACGTGAGATAATCATCTTCAGAAAACTTCTTCCACGCGTTCTTTCCCTTTGTTAATTCACCATCAATGTTGCATTTTCGCACAAAGTCTTTACATTCATTGGACAACTCTCTGGCGAGGCAAAACACTCATAAAGGTAATATTAATCTGCTGCAGTAAATCACTAACAAGCACCGAGAAACTAGTATGCAGATCCATTATACATATTTTGAACCGCAGCAATAGGGCTTGTAAAGTCTCTAATAACTTTAAAGCAACTAATAACTTAGAAGAATCAACTGTAATCTAATAATATTCAGTGGTAATATTAATGGTGGGAATAACTAGAAACAACCATTGATCATCATCATCATCATCATTGGCGCTACAGCCCACTGTGAGCCTTGGCCTCCTCCAGAATTTTTCGCCATTTAGATCGGTCCATCGCCTGCACTCTCCAGTTTGTAACGCCAATCCTCTTTAGATCCTCCTGTATGCCGTCCATCCACCGCAGCTTGGGTCTCCCCACACCACGAAAATGAAGTGCACAATAATTCAATACCTTAATAAGATTTGAGTATAGTGACAAACATCAGAAAGTAGTATGTACAATGTACATATATACCAGGCGAAAGCTTCTAATAAATCGAAGAACATGACATTAAAGTCTCATAAGGTTGTATATGAAAAGAGATAAATAATTTAAACCATATTTTGGGACACGCGGCGATCAATACGTCGGCATTAGCTGGTGGTCAAAACAGATTTTTTATTAATTTCGGGAGTACCCCAGGGTTTTCATTTTGGACCCTTTTATTTTTTATTTACACATGTGATTTTATGAAAGTTGGGCGGTGGCTAAATTATTTTTAATTGTGAAATTAAAAATCATTGACAAATTTGTTATTTACCTTTCACCAATGATGGAATGTTCAGAAATCTCGAAACGCGAGTAGGTTATTATGGAACAATTATTTATATAGCGCTGTTATTGCGAACTCTTTCCTTAAAGGCACTCATTAAATATACATACATTATATAAAGTTTTCAATCATTTTTAACCATATGATCGTAGAGAAATTATATCTAGCTTTTCAAACCTTTTCCCCTAAGACATACACAATTCATATAAAAAAACAAGTATACGGTGATAAGTTTTGTTTCTTTGATTAAAAAAATACTTTAACTATGGAAACGGTTAGAAGATAGTAAATAACTATAAATTACTTATCAAAAACACCATACAATCATTGTGTTTGCACCTGTTGTAGGTTTTTCACTCCGGAAACGCGCAAGTTTTGATAAAACAAGTCAGGCATATCACAACAAAGAAATTTCGTAGTAGCGTAGTTTATCTATAGACAATATAAATAATTTATTCTGTGAAATATTTTTTTATAAATTAGATTGTTTTTTATATGTAAATAGTGTATGTCGTATATCTCACTAAACGTATTAAAAAAGGCTGAAGCACAAATATCTACCCGATAATACCTGATTTCTTTTTCCTCTGTTTATCCTTTTGTTTTCCTATCATTGATTTAAACTGTGTTTATTTTTTTCTTTATCTTTTTTACTTATCTTCTGTTATCTTTATAATTTTTACGATTTTTTTTATTATTGTCATGTTATTACCTTTTTGCCATGGTACACAACGTATTGTAAATCTAAATTAACTCTGGTTGGTTGAAAGAAACTTCACTTTGCCAATAAGCCTGCCAGTGTACAACTTGTACAACAAGTTATAAATAAAATAAAGTCAAAATAATTACAGAATAGCTTGCATGGATGGATTTCGGAGAAACGATGTCAAAACAGGAATATATGAGGCTAGAGAGCTATCTGCCTAAGCGTAACCCGTGAGGGACAAGGCATGATGGCAAATATGTATGAACATTTCATATCGGAAAGCACATGGTAGATATATAAACGTCAGTTGATTTATTCCATCGATGTTGATGTGCACGAATTATTATTATTATTATAACTGTATTTATCGGTTGGCTATCGTTTGGTCGGCCCAGTCCGGTACTTCCCCCCTTCGTCGTGGACTGATCTTATGATACATGTTGCAAATTAATACAGCGTCTTCGAAACAGGTAATGTAATCGGTGTGGTGTGGTGCACCAGGCGCCTCGGATGTCGGTCAATCGGATTCGACGTGTCTGATGCCGTACAATGACCTGACACACGAATACTCACTAATTATGACGTAACACAAACTGAATTTGAATATGGAACACATCCGTATATACCCCATATTTATAAATGGAATCAAACCTAATATACGCCATATTCGTAAATAGACTACGATGTAATTCGATGTGTCTGATGCCGTACAATGGACTTGACACATGAATACTCACTAATTATCACGTCACACATATACCTACAGGGTGAATTTGAAAATGGAACACATCCGTATATACCCCATATTTGCAAATGGAATACAACCGTATATAACCCATAATATTTGTAAATAAAATACAGTCAAATTCAACGTGTATGATGTCGTACAATGACCAGACTTACATTGTATGAATTTGTAAACGGAATACATACGTTTAAATCCCATATTTATAAATGAAAAACGACCTTATATGCTACATATTTTTACGTGGATTACATCCGTTTATATACCCCATTTTTGAGATTGAGTTTCATACGCTTACACACCATAGCCATAATATGTCGGTATTATCCATAAGACCCAATTTTTTCTCCTTATTTTTTATTTTACTTGGCTTCTCTGGCAACTTACAGGAACTATGCCAAATACCTGACAAATCTCTTTATCACGTTAAAAATTAATATTTTTTGCCTCAGTAGTCCAACTGTCGATTCGTTCATGAGAATTCAATTCTCTGAATGAATCGACATTATTAAGCCAAGATGCGTGTACGAAGGAACATTTTGTATGGCGTAGTCGACTTTTTGCCTGTCAATAACATCAACTAGAGGCCTCGCAGCATATATGTTCCCATTCTCGCAGCATATATGTTTATTTTTAAAAAGTAAATAAACAATTTTTATTTTTATTATTATTATTATTATTATACATGGATTTACTCAGAATTCGGAGTAAAACATTTTATGTGAGTTTTGTATGTGTGTGTGTGTGTCTGTGTCCGTCCCCTCCTTATAACTTTTGATCCGCTCAATTTACAGAGCCCAAATTTTCATAATATATAAACAGTTATAGACCTACAAAACTTTTATACTCAGAAGTGTAAATTTTTGTTTCAATCAGGGGTTATCAACTTTTGAAATTTTGGTTTATTTTTCCATATATCTCAGAAACCATTAAAGCTAGAACGCTGAAAATTGGTATAAACATAGAAAAATACAATATCTCAAATATGTTTTTTTTTCCAGGGTGTCTCAAACATTTTTTATTAAGAAAAATATTTTTTTTATAATAAATTTATGAGTTTAACTGCCTAAATTTCCATTTTTTTTAAATATCGAAAAAAGCCGAAACACCCCAAATTGATTGACATGTGCTAATAGACATTGTATTAGCACATGTCAATTTTTTTTTAACAATTTTTATAAAAATTGAATTTAGTGACGATATTGCTTCATACAATTTGTATGGCAATAGCTACACACAATAATCTAAGAAGACTTAATAGTTTGATACTAATCTCCAAACATACATACATACCATCATGCTGTTTTCATATTCTGGGTAGGATCAAAGGACTGACCTCCATACTATCCTATCTTGACATACATACCTAGGTACATGTGTTGTATAGAAAACCAAATATCTTAAAATATTAAATAATTTGTATTTATGGGTTTATAGTTTGGTACTTATTCTTCAACTGTACATACTATCACTATCGACAGTTGGATCTCATGTGTTACATGCAACTAGTCAGTATTAAAATAGCGCCGTTAAATGACTTAGGAACATTCATTCCAAATGCTAATAGCTTAACTGTGTGCTGCTGTTTGAAACACAGTTGTTTTTAGTTAACACACATTGACACTTTTAAACAAAAGCTTCAATAATTGATTTGAGCCTCATTATTGACTTTGCCCACTTCCTGTCACAAGCTGGTACTCTGTGATCTGGGTGTGAGCTGCTTACCTGCTTTGAATGAGATTGAGTTCCAAGCTTTCTTGATTGTTTAAAGTACGGAACACTATCAAACAAACCTTGTTGACAATAATTCGCTCTGAACCAAAGTAATTAATTAGGAGAGAAGTTATGCGACATCGTATTTCTATACAATAAATCAGCCTCACCGCTGCATCCATTTTGAATAAAAACGTTATAATAATATGTTAAAAACTGTAGACTGAAAATACGAATAGCATTACTGTTATTCGTTAGCGGATTGGCGATTTTTTTAATTAAGCCTTTAAGTAATTAGAGTCGACAACAACAGAACCGAAGAGCGGATTGCGAATTTATATCTCATTTTATTTTTATCGATCTCAACTTTGATCTAATCACCAATCACCACCTGTTTCTTTTTGAAAATTACCATATATCACCGCAGATCGACGAAGATAATATTGAGAAAGTTAAACCGAAAAAGATAATCGACAGCGACAGTTAATCGTTAATCACGAAATATACTCTTAACGGTTCATAGCTATAAGGCTCAGGAATATATCGATTCGTTTGAATGTTGCAATTATGAATGTATAATATACAAAATAATAATAATAAAAATGATATGGGTATTGGCTCTTCCATAGTGATCTCTTCTAGATAAAAATACGGAATATCACGAGTCTCCACGAGGTGGTCTTCGTTTGACTAATTGACTCATTATGCCAAAACTATGGCTTTTAATAGACGGCGTTTAAGACCGTGAGTTATTAGTATAACAGCGATAGGCTGTCGTGTATATATTTCCAAATTTTTAATGATTAAAATAGATTCGTTAAGACTGGTGTGTTTCAATGAAGAAAAAAATTTGTGAGATATGGGTATGAAAACAGCATTTACCAAACCCCTAGTATCTCAACCCATATTAGACTCTCGAAATTGAGATGGGCTGGACACGTACAAAGAATGCCAAACTCACGGGTACCCAAGAGGGTGATGATGGGGACCGGGGTGAGATGGGAAGATGAAGTAACCAAAGATGCGAACCAGCTTCTCCAAGTGACCGGATGGAGAACGGTTTCTGAGGACAGGCTGGGTTGGAGGCGAAAGTTGGAGGAGGCTAAGGCCCGATTTGGGCTGTAGTGCCATTGAAGAAGAAGGAATTTATGTAATGGACGCGCGAGAGTAGATATTGTTTTAAAAGGTACAAAGAAATGAGGCACCACTCTTTGATTGCTGACAACTGTGTGACAACAGTATTTAAAAGATACTTTATCATTAGTGATTTTAAAGAATTCAGATATTTTAATTTATACGAAATGATTCAAAAATATTGAATTTATAGCAATATAAATGTTTCTGCATGTACGTAGTTTCTTTTGTTGTGTATTCATTCTCGGGTAACTTACAAGGACTATTTTAAATACGAATTCAAAATGCACCCAATAATAATTTGCCATATATCAAACAGTACGGTCTTAAATAAATATTACCACAGAATTATCATAAAAATGTGAAAATATCCATCAGTACCTATGCGTAGTCCGATTTATTTCACCGGATGCTTAAAAAAACATGAGAATTCCAGCTAACGCGTCCGTAGAAGAAAAAACAGTAATTGGAAATATTGTTAAGTTGTTGTTAACACTTTGATAATAGCTCGTGTTGTACATGCAATTTCCCATGTAACATTCATCTCATCTCGATTCAACTTGTATCAATTTGAAAGAAACAGATGTAGTGTTTAGACATGCCCAAAACTGGAAACGCTCTATAATCAATGTCGAATGCCCAAACGCCGACAAATATTATCATTTTTATATTATATTAAAAACTCGTCGACTCTCCGACATGGCTGACCGGATTATGGTCAGAATTTTACGCATAAAAGTACAAGGCAGTTCACGTCCAAACAGAACTAATCCAATGGCCTTTCTGGCTTATCAAAGTTCACACCACGGATAAACCTCGTCTTCATCGAGTTTTTTTGTTCAGTTGAGATCTTCTGGATAACTAAGTAATAATTCTTAAAAATATTAGTTAGTTAGCATAACATCTTTGGAATTCACATGACACTGAGATATACTTCAATAGATATTTTTGGATATCAATTCTTAAAATACAAGTTAGCCTTAAATCCTTAATGAAAGCATAATATACCATTTCATCCCAAGTTTATGTTTTGTTTTGAGACTTGTCACTTTGTTTTGAATAAATAATATGGATATTTCCTTCCAATGAATCGTTTGTATTGACAGATTGCCGAAATCGATAAATATCTTCGTTATTTGCTAATTCAACAATATTTTTAAATTAAGCGACGAAATATGGCTGTAAATTTAATACAAATTGTCATATAAAGAAGAATAAATAACCGTTTTATATATTGAATGCAGAATATTAACATCAACATCAAACAATTGTTAAAGACTTTTTCGTCTTTTTTTTTTCCAAGAGCCACTAAACATTCAACAGACAATAAAGAACGAGCGCCTTTAGAAAGTGCATCAATAAATGATGTTAGATATTTTTTACTACAACACACAGTATTTAAAATAAAAAGAGATAAACTTAAACACATTATAGAAGTGATAAACAAAACACGTAAACGTATTAAACACTTCAAATTACACATGTAGGTACTAGAAATGCTGTGGGAATAAAATGATATTGTCTGCGGTATTGTTTTCATTGTGTCTGGAGAAAACAGATGTGGGATATAGAAACGTCATCGTCTGGGTTCGAGTGTTTCGTCTATTAGCAAAAACTTGTGCAAATCTGATTGTCAGTAGCCAACTCGAGTCGCCTCCTCCATCATTCAATTCGCGGCAATTTGTGATGAACCTTGTGTCAATTGCCTCTTTAAAAGTCACCTTTGGCTTAGAACAGTTCAAACCGATTAAAATACTCAAGATCATATTGAAGTTTCACAAAAAAATCTTAAAAATTTTAATTGAAGCAATAGAGTTTGAAGATCGTGTATGAGGCAAAATCTAATTTAGATTAAATATCGAACAACAAATCTTATCTAATGATTTAGCTCGACCATATTTGCAATTGCCTAAATATCATGCCAAAAACCGCTTTGCAGTTTAACGGGAAACTATAAATGAAATTATTTTTTTATTTTTAAAATAAATAAAAAAAATATCCTAGAAACGATTGTTTTAACTAATTAACTTTTAATTACAGATTACAGGCTTTTCAATAAACGAGGTAAAACTCATAAAAAATTTTTATCTTCATGATTTTTAGTATTTTATTTAATATTTTCTTTAGTTATGTCATATTTTTTTAGAACTTGTTATATATTATGTCTCTTGTGATTAGTATGTTATTGGTCTTATTTTGTACATCTTTTTTTTTACTATAATTATAAATTAGACTGTATAATGATCCAAATAAATAAATAAATTGGAAAATAAAATGAAATTAACATAGTAGGTGCCAACTACGAAATTAAACATAGGTACCTAATAAAAAAAACGTATCCTGCAAAATAACCCTGTGGACAAGAGACCCCTGGGAAGACCAAGGCAAAGAGATTGATGGACAATGTTACCCGAGATCTGAACGTGCTAAATGCTTGTGATGAGTCCACTGCAGCTGTCAGGAAGGCTTAGAAAGCTATTGAGGAGTTGTATGGCCATCGTAAGTAAATAAGAAGTAAGTAAGTAGTAATAAAAAAAAAAGTTGTTCCTTGAGATAAAATATCAAAACACATCCCTTTTTCAAAGCATACCAAAGCTAACATGATACATAAAGAAATTTGTTGGGAGTTAAAATATATTTCTAATAGTAATGTTAAAAGCAGATACATAATGTTTGGTTATCTCAGGGTATCGCATTGCGACAATTTATAATCTGGGTGGTAAAAAATGCAATAAAATTAATTAGTGGTTCGACTTCAAAATTGATAAAGATCTTGGGCATAACACTATTTACCTACATCTAGGCAGTCAGGCAGGCAAGGCAGTTAATACTGATGTGTAATTTATCATGTTCAATGTTAACACAACCGAATCAGGAACGAGGAGAGAGAGAGATATGAATCTAATCGGTTATGCAAAACTAACTAAAATAATCTAAGCTTCAAACTGGACCGGCCAATGTTGTCGCGGAAACCTTGATCAATTGAGATATGAGAAAATTACCTCCACTGCTTCAACACCTGACAAATACTTATCATTAAATTATACATAATGTAACTCTCAAAGATAAAATAAAAAAAATTCATCGCCATTTCCGCGATAACAATTATGGATACATTAAAGACGGATATAGCTGACGAATATAAAAATAGAAATCATATAAGCTTTCCTTGGTTAAGACAGTGATAAATAATATTCAAATAAACATAATATTAAACAAAATCGGTATTCTTTGTTCAATCATTTCTTTTTTGGCACACGGATTTGTTGAAATTAAGTAAAGAACACGAAGACAAATTAGAAAACATGATACATTAGATTGATAAAAAATTTCTAATGTTATAAATTAACTTAATAGAATTAAAATAAAAGTGGTAAGATTCCAATATTTAAAAAAGATTTCGAACATATTGGCACTATGTAATTGATAGCAACCAAAAATATAGCAGAGAATAAAGAACATTAATAATACGAAGCAATAAAGAAACTGAAAACAAATAAAAACGTATAAATAATATCTATTTAATAATTTGAATAATTTCTATAGCGCCATTTAATGATTCGGGATCATTCCAAGGCCACAGATTTTCGGTCTTATGTTGTTCTACGAAACAATGTTGTTTTCGGTCCTCAAGAGAAAGTACTCTAGCTTTGAGCACTGCGAGTGCGGATATCTGGAGGCAATCTATTCCACTCTATAGGACTACTCACACTAAACCATCTTAAATAACTGGAAATGAACATATTATATGACAATTAGATAAGTTGGGAAATAAGTACAGTTAAATTTTGCAAAAAAGGTTGCAAAAATAATAATATTATCAGAAAACACAAAATGGCACATAAAAGTAATTAAATGAAACGTTATAAGGATTTTCACACAAATAATATTGAATAAATAAATTGCTACAGGCGCAATTTGTGCGAACAAATGACAATAGGTACGGAATTTATCTTCAAGATGACACTAGGCTCAGGAACACGAACAATGAATAATGTCAGAGACTAGGAATGTATGCCCTGTGCGTGAAACGAAAAAGGGTCACGCCATAGCCAATCTATTAAAGGTAGTAGAAGTAGTAGTTGCTGTTGTTGCAATTTCCGCTAACAGTTATGTTTCCGAAGAAACAGCATCGGTCACCGCAAAAATTGTATAGCACATAGAAATGCGACGCGGAAACCCTATACCCAGTCTCTGCTAACTAATAAAAATGGCCAACGCTATACCTATACACGCAACCCGCATTCGCAATTTGCATGCAACCAGAAACGGCGAACCTTTGATGTACCTACATACATAGATCCCACACACAAAGAATTCAAAACTAAAATTTATCCAGCCAGATATTTTGTGAGGAAAGTTTTCGTGATTTTGTGTGATTTGTTTCAAACATGGCGTGATAATTGTAAATGGTATAGCATACTAATAATTTTATCATGCTGAAAATCGTCAGCCGGGGGCTGGTCCTCTCTCTGCATCTATTGATTCTTTCGGTTTATGTGTAAATAATATAACTTGGTCCCAGTAAATTAGTGTACTAATATAAAGTCAATTTCAATGAACGCTGACGATACAGTAATCACACTGGAGGTTTTGTGTTTAGAATGTCACATTGAAAACTTAATAACAAAATCATTATAAATTAAATTTGTTTTTGGAATTTACGTTGGTTGTGATAAAATAATATAAACAAGATAAATTTAGTTTACAATCTCAAACCACAGTATCCAACAATGAAGTTCATAAATCTATAGATACTCTTAATATTATTTTATACGACAGGTTATTTGATACGCAAGGAGGTTATTTAAAACGCCAGGAAGTAAATATTAAATCCTGTAAAGTAATTTCCATGAAAATAAAGTAAAAAGGTACACAATAATTACTGAGTATGTTCAAAGGGAGATTTTTTTTAACCACAACAACAAATAATATAAGATAACCAAGTATTTGAGAAGGACCTTCAAGCGTAACTCGAATGCGTGGGAAAACTGAACGTTGATGTGTGTGACCCTAATTTACCGATAAAATAAAATTAATGAACAAAGACACAATAATTGTGCAGTGAAGCAGCATTTACGACTTTGGTGACTACTCAAACAATAAACAATGAAATAAATCGGTGTGTTAGTTTTTAAAAAAATGTTTACATATTTATTTTTAATTGGATATTCTTAACAGCTAGTTGGAATGAGGATAAAACAAAAAAAACCCCAATGCCATAACACGTAAGTGAAACTAAAAAAAAAAGTTTTCGGTCATCTATATAAATGACTGTGAAATGTATGTTAACTCAATTACTAAAATTATATAAAAGTTTAAAGAGGGTAGGTAGGAATCGACGTGACAGTAAAATTAAAGAAAACATATGTGAATAAAAACAACAAACTATCATGGGCTGAAAAGCCAAAAGATGATTTTGGAAAGGGTATTTCAAATATATTAAGGATAAAAATTAGTTAGATCGATAAAAAACCGAAAAAATAAAATCATGAAACTTTTGGCCATACCTATCCTTTGACACTACAGGTACACACAATTTGAGATCAGTGTAACTATTTGAGAAAAGATCGGTAAAAAGACGACGTTCGGCAATAAGCCCGCAAGTGTACAAATAATATTTACCTACAAAAAGTTAATAATATGTACCTAAAATAAATAAAAAAAAACCAACACGAATAATAATCGTTTATAATATGCTAATAGCACCAGAAAAAACAAGGATAATGCTTCACAGGATCATTTCTGTAAAGCAAAATAACTTGGTTTTAAATATAGGAAAGCGACAATGATACAGTACATAAATCAACATCAATGGAAAGAAAATAATTTTAAGATCAATGAGTGTGTAGAATAACACTTAGATGTAATCTGTTAGTGTCTGTGCATAGAATATTATATCAATACTGACATTTGAATAGTTGCTGTTCATTCTCTCGTCCAGCAGTAATAAAATAATGATAGCAATATAGAATTGAGTCTAAAAATTGAACATAACGAGGGATCATTATGCAAACAGCCGTACAACTAACTAAACCACCACCGAGGTCCAAGAACAGCAATCAGTGCATGTTTGTACAAAGGAAACGGCGTTTATGTCGTTAGATGTCCTAGAAATCAACCGCGATACAGAATATGGCAAAATGGGACATATTAAAAGCGAGCCTGCAGCATTTTCTCTAGTCTAGATTATAGGCTGTCTTGAAAATGTACATTGAAATTATACGCCATTTTCCAGTTTATTCTACATCGTCTTGTAGCGTATTTTTTGTTAACATGAAACTTGAATTGACTTACAAAAGTATGTAAAACAAAAAAAAATATTTCGAAAATCAATGAATATCGCAGGGCTTAGGTTTCATACATCTAATCCACGGAGTATAAACTTTATCAAAACTGTCGACTTTCGTAGCCTAGTTAGGTACATATCTGACTCCTGAGCCAAAGGTTCCGAGTTCGATATCCGCAAAAGATCCAGTTTTTCACTGTGTTTTCAATATGGATTTGTGAGACGATTAAACTCATATTAAGTTTCCAGAATGTAACACATTGTTATATGGTGTGTGTTGAATCAATATTATTTATCATACTCCCTATAAGTTGCCTAAGAAGCAATCCAAAAAGGCCTTTAGCTTAAAAATTTACATTATACTCTACACGTTTCTAAAAACAAAACAGGAACTAAAAAGCTAACAACATAGATACGAGTTAATAATTTCTCCGTAATTTTGGGATTCGAAACTTGAACATATCGTAAAATATGTAAAATATTGTATATTTTTAAGAAGGAAAAAAACACGTTAACAAAGTTGTTAGTTGTAATATCTACACTAAATATTAAGCAAGAATAAAATAATAATATGTAAATTTAAGTTAATTAGTATACAGACATCTTCAATAAATGTTCAACAAGGAACAATAATGTACTCGGATTCATACGAATTTCACTTACGAGTGAAGCTTTTGAATAAATTAGGCATCTTGACCATTACTGGGGCTTGTAAATATTATTATAAGGAATATCAAAAGACATTTGACGGTATGGAGCCAAAGAAATAACCTGGCCGCTTTTTATCAAAGAAGATAAATTCAGTTATTTAAGTAACAGCTATTATTGATCTAAATCTCTCGCAGTTGATTTCATAACCTTTATTATTCCTTCAAAGTCATGTTCTCCCATATTCGTTATTGAAGTTTTGTTTGTTTATTTTTAATCTTGCAATCTTAAAAAGTACATAAATCAGTGAAAGAATAAAAAGAACGAATGTTTTCAAAATAAACCATCATAGGTCTTTGTTTCCATCTTTCTGTGCAAAAATTCTATTTAAATATTTTTTTAATTTCAATAATTTTTAGTCCAATAATTTAACATACGTCTGTTGATTTCCTCTTTCCTCTCCTCGTTACTATGGCCAGACTATGAATTATTGGTAGGTACGTTTCATCAAAACAATATGCTTCACCAAATGAATATGGTTGGTTGGAAGATATTGCCATTTGGCAATAAGCCCGCCACTGTGCACATGTGTTCAAAAAGTTTTAAATAAATAAATAAACTAATGTATGTATTCTTACTATTTCTTATATCGAAGATAATAAAATTCATCTTAGCAACCAATTACATTACCTACATTAATTTCACCGTTCGATCTGTATGAGAGATAGTGATTGAATATAAAACGATTACAAAACACCTTATGTCCAATAAACAAATACCTGTACATAAATTCTTCAAATCTGATAGGAGTGGATATGTGAAAACAAATCTCAAACTAAATCCACACAGTCCAATATGTGGTAATGTATTAAAAAATACAATGGTTATTACGTTGTTAACGGATTGATCAGTTATTTCGTTTGATAAGACACGTAAAACATGTGGCGTAAATATATTTACTATCATTTCAATCCATTTAGACACAATAATTACATCAGATTAGTACTAAAATATCGACTACCAATCAAACAATATTTTTTGTAGCGGGACCAGATAAAAATATTGTAACGCATCGGTGTCACTGAAACTGAAATATTGAATTAAAGGGTTCCCCCTTGGCGAAATGTCCATTCTTTTTATTCTTCAAGTTCCGTCTCCTCAGTAGTGGTTGGCGATCATTACAACTATTTCCACCTTATTCACTGCGGCCCTAAACAGCGAAGAATTTCTTTTACGGAATCGCTGCCTCAGATTACAGAGCCAAGAATCGCTTCGACGTCCTGGTCTTCTTCTGCCTTGTATCCTTCCCTGGTTGCAGGAGTTGTGTCGTACAATATCATATGTGACAATGACGAGTATCAAAATATCTTTCAAACTATCGTACGTTCATCGTAAATCTAATGGGACTAGATAAACGGTTAATTCCAAACAAAATAACAATGATAATACACTATGTTATGTATGTATTTTTGAAAAGATTTTAAAACCAGGCAGAGGCGCCTTCGTATAAAAATAGTAGTTGAACTTAGTGCTTAGCAAAAAAAAACATCCATTGTTGTCAAAGAATGGAATACCTACCTACAAAAACACCATAGTCATGTGTAGTAATATTTGTATTAAAATATGTACTTTTATTAAACAAAAACAATGAAAAATAGATCTCATTGTTTGCTACTATGTAGAGGAAACAATTAAATATTCAGTTTTATCTCAAAATCATACATTTTATTGTGTTATCGACCCACATTATGTATTTAGCGTCCCATTTGACAGACGGATGCAACATATATTATGGTCAATAACTAATTTCGCTTCGAACACGCCAGCATCGACAGAAAAAAAAACGCATACAAAAAATAGCTCCTTGAGATTTGGGATTACTATAGATTTGGGGACTGGTTCATAGTTCCAAGAACTGTCAAAATGTTTAGTGCTTATGTTACAAAAAGACACCAATAAACTGGAAACCATAGACAAGGAGATAGTATAGGTAGGTGCACGAAATCTTAGAATACGAAGATTGTTTGATAATTATGTGTACCAAGGGATTAACAATATGAATATGCAAAACTCACAGGGTAGGAAAAGAGAACCGAGCGCAACACAGTCGAGCTAAATGAGTAACAGAATGCGGGTGACCCAAACCTGGACTATCACAAACATGTAACAGCAATATATTTTCAAAAAAATTAACAATTTCGCAATTTTCGAGAACATTTTGACAACACAAACATGAAAATATAGGCCTACAAAACTTTTATACTTACTCAGGATTGTGAATTTTTGTTTCAATCAGGGGTTATCAACTTTTAAATTTTTACTTTATTTTTCCGCATACTCAAAAACCATAAAAGCTAGAACGCTGAAAATTGGTATAAATATAGAAAAATACAAAATCACAAATTTATTTTTTATAAGGATTTTTTTAACTGCTTTGTGTTTAACTGCTTTTATTTCCAAAGTTTTTAAAAATAGCGAAAAAAGCCGAAGTACATCTCATCATAAAAAAGGACTGACCTTTTATTTTGCTTCTCAGAAAACTAACAGGTATTATGTCAAACAGTAATTTTAACATGCACCTCATTACAAATTGCCATTCTGGAAACTGAAAACATAATAAAAACTGTGTCTCCACCAGAAAGCGAACCCGGGAACCTTGGATCAGCAGTCTGATACCTAATCAACTGAGCCACGAAGGTCACTCAGTTATTAGTCAATTATTTGTATACGTATGTTAAATCTAGTTCTGGTAGTTTACGTCGAATACGTATTAACTAGTCTGTATTTTGTACTTTTTGAGTGAATGTATAGTACCTACCATTCTTCAATTATATATTTTTTTCAATTGTCCACATAATGTTGTTTACAATAAATAACATCTTACATATTAAATGCATATAACAAACCCCATAAAGAACAATATATTATCTCGGGTGCAAACTGAACATTATCTGATTGTGTCTTATGGTGAGGTAAGAGATGCCGCTTTGAAATGTTATAAACAGTTAAGAGAAGGTCGATCATCTGCAGTCTCTATGATCCTACCCGGTCTATATGGTCATGTGGGAGACAGAATAATAGACCTCTCTAGGGATACGGGGAAGTCTGATTGATTAATCTACCTGTCATGTTTGCTACCTGGGATAGCAGAACCCCATACAATGTCTATATCGATAAATTTGTTATCGCGTCTGTTTAGATCAGATACTAATGAAAATGTCAAATGACGAGTCGATGGCAGAGTTGTATAAGAAATAGCCTGAAAGACGCGGAAAAAAGGTCATAATAAATATTATATGAAATTATATTGAGGGCGCTATTGCTTTTTACACAATTTAATTTTTAACTAAACTTGTCTGTCTATCTGTTTGTACTAGAATTTTGCAATCGATTTTTAACAAATTTCCGACCAGTTTATTTATTTATTTTATTTATTTATTTCTATCCAAAACATAGAGTACCTTCGGGGTGAAAAGCCATACCTACAAAAAAAAAACAAAGTAGAAACAAGATACAAAATAATTGTAGGTAATATAAGCATGTATACAGTAATAAGTAATTTAAATTTCAGTCAGTGCTTTGAAACATTAAGAATTTGTGTATTCCCGCGCGTTAAAACCTATTCCAGCTTAATTAATTTGATAAAATTGAATAATTTTGTATTTTTACTGTTTGTACATGTTTTCAATGTAAAAATACTTAAAATCATAATTATACCTTTTTAAACATGATTCAACTGTAATCTAAATTAAATTTAATGAAAATTTATTGAGTAATTTAATTTATGCTAGTGAAAAATCGATTACTTGTTAAATACGTGAAGAAAACTTTGAAAACGGTATTGGCTTTACGAAACAGTACATATTAATCAACAGAAGATTTCTTTTTCAGTCGTTGCCGTGTATATGATTTTAAATTATATTAATACCAATTAACATCGTTATTCTCCAGAATTAGACAACTTGTTATTGGGTGCGTGGTAAATTAATACTTGATATAGTACCTGTTAGTTTTCCGAGAAGTAATATAAAATTAAATATGATTTTTTTTTTTGAATCGTGACTATGTACCTTATTAAAAAAAAAAAAATTGAGCAGCACTGTCTCAGCTGCCAAAATCACATTTAAGAAACATTGAGTTTTAGAAACATCAATATTTAAAAGATCATTCTATAGGGCGAATATTTTTTTTAAACAAATACATATACATCCTCATACATTCCCTAAATAAAGCATAAATGTTTGTGCAATAGGTTAGCGAAATCGGTCTTGGCAGGATTCGAACTCGCGACCACTGGACTACAAACCCACCACCCATAATTTTGGTAGCCTATGGTATAGAAATACATTCCTGTGTGTGAAAAAAAGTGTTTTAAGTTGCTTCATTTCTCTCGTTAATTTTCATATTATACAAATAAATATTAAATAAAATCCCCGTGAGTAGACCAGGAAAACTG
This sequence comes from Molanna angustata, assembly GCA_963576475.1. NCBI lineage: Eukaryota > Metazoa > Arthropoda > Insecta > Trichoptera > Molannidae > Molanna > Molanna angustata. The sequence continues at coordinate 6,187,701 of OY754970.1, read as the reverse complement.
AGCTTAAGACTAATATTATAAATATAATATATGCATGAGACGGTGGCCGGCTGTTTACATTATTCATTAGCGCATCGGCTCGACTTATGTATATACATATAGGATCAGCCGCAACCCGCAACAAAGGACCTTAGATTTTTTATTATTAATAATAAATACTTGATATAGGGATATAATAATCTACCCAATCAGTTATCACATACCTAAATCATATTGTTATATTTATATTACGTAAATACAAATTTAATACGGAGATTGAATTCACAAATCAATGCGTGTTTTTACTCCTCACTACCCCAAGGGGATACAGTGGGAAGTTATGAATTCTCAATTTTAAAACTTATTTTTTTATTGTAGAATATCAACAAGTATCATGCTGAGATTGTATTCTGAAAGGTTCATCACAATGTATCTGTGTGTTTGTGTGCTATGTACGGCGTGTTTATTGTACTTATTATTTTTATTGATTAAAGATTAAAGTAGTTACTCAACCGATTCTTTTAAAATTTTTACAAATTTGTATAACTAATACTCGCTTAGACCCTATAAGATTTTGAAGGATATCTGACAATGTTTTTAACTGTCAAATATTTCAAAGTGACCCCAAGCTCAGAAAACTTAAAATTTGTTTTTTTTTTAATTTCCTAATTGCTAAAAAAGCACATCACATTCATAATTAATATGCTATTAATATGAGCCTCAAAACTTACTTTTGAGGCTCATATTAATAGCATAGTCACTAAGGCAACAAAGAGCCTGGGTTTTGTTCTAAGAACATGTAAATTTTTCACCAACTCCTTTACAATAGTTATGTTCGTCCACATTTAGAGTATTGTTCACAGATTTGGAACCCACGCTACAGTATATACGTTGATCGACTAGAAAGAGTTCAAAAACGATTTCTAAAATTCTTAAATTTCAAATCATATAACATATACAGTTCTTATGATGAAATTGAGAAACATTTCCGAATGAAAAAAATCGTACACAGGAGAGAAGTTGCGGATCAAATGTTTCTCTTTAAAATTATTAATTCAAAAGTTGACTGTCCTGATTTGTTAAATAAAATTAATTTCCATGCGCCGTTGCGAAATGGCAGTTTGAACAACTACTTGTTTTATGTTCCTCGAAGTAACACTAATTCTAATCAAAATGAGTTTATCAAAAGGGCTTGTAACTTCTATAATGTCAACCTCTCAGCCAGTATCACACATTCTGATATATTCACCGCTAGTAATAACGCATACAAAAATTCTCTCTATAAGTGCATAGCATGAACTCGTATGTTGAATTTTTTTTTTTTTGCTAGTTATTTTTGTTTTTTCTAATATTATCTTTTGTATACTTTTATTTACATTTTGAGTTGTTGTTTGTAACAAAAATATAACAATTTAACTGTCATAATCCTTTTCCCATCCTTTTCCTTTCCCGTCACAGGCAAACATACATCTTAGTTATATTTAAATTTATGATGTTTGAAATGTTTTATATTTAATATCTGTGGACATATGTAATTGGTCTGTTTGTTTTTATTTTATAGTGTATTATTCCATTTTAGTATTTTAAGACTGTATTTGTCCCTAAATAAATAAATAATATGGCATTGAAGAATAATCAAGTTTTCGTAATAAAATGTTTAAATCAAAAATAATTTAATAAACTCATTTGACGAAAATGCTGTTAATTTTCTATTCAAAATTTAAATACTTAGATAAGTGACTTGGTAGTAAGGAGTATATATTTGGCCACTACCCACTCGTTCAGATGGGTCGGTGGCAGAGCGGGTAGAGCGCTGGGTTAGTAATCCAGTGGTCGCGAGTTCGAATCCTGCCTCGACCGATTTCGTTCACCTATAGCACAAGCATTTATTTGCTTATTTTAGGGAACGTAGGAAGATGTATATGTACTTGTTTAACAAGGAAAAATAATCATTTAAAAAAAAATTAATTCTTATAATTTTAAACCAACCAACAAAGTTTGTAGGGCAGAATCTTTAATGCACTTTAGACCTACGATGTCAATATGAAATCAATCGAATTTATAGTTTGGTCTGTACAGAGCACATTTTAATAATCTAAGTAACCCCTACGTCATACACATAAAACATGACGAAACTCATATAATGTGAATAATTGATGGTATTTCGCGTTATAAAAAGTTAGTTATTAAATAATGTTTGCATACATGAATGAAAAACTATCGACCCATCGTTCCATATATTATGTCAAATACGTTATAAATTTAGTGGACTAAAACATAATATTTTTTTATCACATAATATGTGGTATACTTTATTTGTGGTTATAGTTTCATTGAGTAGGAAACCATAGAACTTGAACTGAAATAGACACCCAACTGATTTTGAACACAACATCAGCACAAAATTATGCATTATAACTCATACATACGAATAGTACTCTTTCAACACAATATCGTATGACCGATTATGGCACCTTTGTGGACACGCAGCAGATACCAACACAACGTTAAAATATCCAATGACAGTGTATTATTTACTGAATCAGAAGATAAGAAGTTGCATGATATGTAAGATGACACGACTTAGAGAAATATTAAGACATTTATTATTATAATATATTCAGTTATTTTAAAGTCAAGGGAATCCAATTGAATGCATTCGTTACAATAAAGTACGGTATTTTCAAAACAATCACAACGGAGAAGAAAGATACAAAACTGCAGTAAACAGACTGATAGCAGCATTGATGGAAGGAAGGAGGGGAATGGATGATGCAGAACAAATAACGTTTAAGGTTGATGAAACAAATATAATATAATTAAATTTTTCTATGGGGCAGGTATACTATCTACCCTACCGCGCATTAGGACACTGAATAGACTCCATGTAGGTGTCACAAGATGCAAAAATCTGTACAGGTGGAGTATAGGACGAGGGGAGGATGTATCTTGAGTTTGCGGGGAGATGCAAGATGATAAGCATCTTCTTGTCTGCCGAAACATGGCACAAAGATGTAACGATGAAGACACTAGACCTTAGAATACACCACATCTCATATTACCAAGATCGGATGAGCTTTCAAAGTTGACATTGAAAGCGAAAATTTTCAACATAAATGATATATAGTATTAAAAATAATACAACTACGTAAAAAAAATATATTTAGAAATATAATTTATTTGAAAAATGTGATAACGTGCGAAATATGCGAATACATAATAAACTTATTCTTGATCTCAAAAGACAAAAGGTGTTGATAACATCGAATATTTTTATTATTGCATATGCGCGAACATTGGATTTTTTTCCCTGTCGGGAGTCAAAGATGTTTTTTAACAGATTTTTAATTATCTCAATAGAGACGAAGTTGGAATATTTATTGTAGGAGAACCGGGAAATCGATTACTTACACATTGGTACAAGTAGGTAAATAAGACAAAAAAATGACCTTATAAGTCTGGCGCAATTCAGGGGTGACTTCTATGCGAAAAATGCATTGTCACCTCAGATATAAGAATTGTAGCTTTCATTATTTACAAAAAAACAATTCTCTCAATAGATGGCGTTCCAACAAAATAAATAAAAATAATAAAATTGTTGTTCATAATTTCACCCATAGATGGCTGTAGTAAAAATTCCTTATTTTCAAGCGAAAAGAATTTCAGTATTACAATATATAGAACTTTCAAAATTGAATTGATAGGGATCTCATTAAAAGGCATAATTGGTGAACGTTGCGCAAGCGCATAAAGTGATCACGTAAACCAGCCGATGACAGGTCGTAAACCCTGTAGGTGCCTTGATTTCCCGGTTCTCCTACAATAAATATTCCAACTTCGTCTCTATTGAGATAATTAAAAATGTGTTGATAAAACTTTTCCTAAAACCAATAAATATTTGGTCATACATACATATTTAAGCAACAATAAATATTTAATTAAATATATTTTCTCGACCGAAAGTATTTGGTGGAATTTAATTACTAATTTTTTTAATGAAATAATTTATTAATAATAAAAATAAAACAACATTAATGATTCCACTATTTCTTTTCCATCTACAACCGATTTCGTGCGAAGCACATTTTCAAGTAGTACCAAACATTAAAGAATTAACAGAATATTTATACAAAAACAAGTTGCAATTTTTCATAGATAAAAAAACAAGTGAATTAGATTATTTTAATATTGGCTCTCGGGCAACTAACAGGTACTATGTCAAATATTAATTTATCACGCACTCAATAACAAGCTGCCACATTCTGGAGACTTATGTTAATAACCGTCTCACAGATCCAGACTGAAAACACAATTGAAAACTGTGTGTCCACCAGGAATCAAAACCGGGACCTTTGGATCAGCAGGTAGATGCAAAAAAAGTGTAAATTGATCAAAATGGATGTGCAAAATGAGATATACAAGTTTAGCTATCTGAGCCAAGGACGATAGGCTACGAACTCAATTCAGATAATACCGTTACAATTGATATAATAATGTTGTAAAAAAACATGTACCTACACTTACGTGGGTGATGATTTAGTATTTTTGTAAGGTTGACGACTGTTAGACGAATTTAGTCTACCTGGTATAAAACTCGCACCTGTGAATAACAATAAATAAAATGTATGTATACCTACCTATGAGACTGTGAGTGTTGTATAATGTTCATAATATAATACAAACACATGCATTCGAAGTTCACGTCTACCAAATGATCTCATAAAATAAACCCGCCTTTTTATTTGACGAATGAACTTCTCAATGTACCGTTTCAATCTGTTCATTATAATTATATTTCAATGCTAGAGAATTTAGTAGTCAGCAAGTTAGTGTCGCAATGGAATATTTGAAATGATACGAACGCAAACAAAACATTCCTAAAACTTTAACAAATATGATACAATTATTTCAACGCTAGTATCAAACATGCTTGGTCTACCCCTGGAAAGACCAAGGCCATTGATGGACAATATTACCCGAAATCTGAGCGTGCTGAATGATTGTGATGACTGGGAGTCCACTGCAGCTGACAGGAAGGCTTGGAAAGCTATTGTTCAGGAGGCTAAAGCTCTACCGGAGTTGTATGGCCAACGGAAGTAAGTAAGTAAGTTAGTATCAAAGCTCCATAAAATATTCGCAGGCAACTCTTCAGATGGCATTTGATTAAGATTTAGTTTATAAGATTTATCAAAGACTGCTCCCAATACAACACAGGAATTATCCCTAGTATATTGGAGAGCAAAAAAACACTGTTATAACAGTGTTATTTAAAACGTGGCTCAAATTTTGAACTGTGGTTGAACTACAATTTGATCTATTTTCTTATTTATAAACATGGATCAAGAGATGAACCGTTATTCAACTCAGATGTCAAATTGAACCGGCGATGGGGTAGTTTGACACTGGTTCAACTTGACAATTCATTATTTTTAAATACCTATGACCATAAGATATGACCAAAACATATAAAAAAACGATTGAATCAATTAGAATTTTCGATTGACTTTGAATTCAAACAAAAACATCGAATGTCAAAAAGTATAATAGCTAGAATTTTACAGAACTTTGGTGTGGCACGCACGTGTTCCGTGCCGCGCATACTATTATATTATCTACTCATAATAACAACAACCAACTTAACAAAACTCAATTCGGTCCTGTCGTATGAAATAGAGCTCAAAATCGAGATGAACTCTGAACTAGGGTTTGCAAATTGTTATAAACAAGGTTTCATTTGAACGTGCAATAAGACTTTGAACCGGGTTCAATTGAACCGTGATTCAAGGTTTTTTTTTATAAATAACACTGTTAACTGACAACAAAACGTTAAGAGAGTGTCGATGGTATTTATTTATTGTTAATACACAAACATTTGTACATATTTAGGTTAAATAAGTAACGTCCCATAAGGCTAAACCTGTTCTGGGGGGCTGTTACTTTTATACAATAGGGTATACAAATTATTTACACATAATAAAATATAAGGTACACAGATGTTAAAAAAAAACATTACAAAAGCTTAAGAAGTAAAGTTTTTAGATTAAATATAAGAAATGAAATGAATGTGTACCTACTATGTATGTGTATCCTACCACTGTCTTTGTTTTAAATGTATTATTATTTAGTTTTATTATTGTTGCCAAAACTCTGTAAAAAAATAGTGTCTTTTGCATATAAATAAATTTGTTTGATACAAACGAAATAGATTAATAAAATAACTATTATTGTAGATATATATTATGTAGGTACCTAGGTGTACATAATCGAATGGTTAGAATAAGACGATTGTTTTAACGGATCATTAATCTCAAAATGTGGGAGGTCTTACAGATTGATATATCTAATTAGACCAGAGGTTTCAAATGATGGCCACGCACATCTAACCAATGGAACTTTTGCAAAATAAAAATAATAGTTTTCTGTAGGTGTACCAAACCTGGTGTTATGTACCAACTAGAGGAAACATGAGCTATGTACTGCATCCGATCATGAAGGGCGAAATCGAGGGAAAACGGGGTGTCGCAAAGAAGCAGATCTCATGGCCCCGAAATATAGTGGACGGGAATAAGGACTGCGGAGGAGCTGTTTCGAAAAGCTGGAGATAAGGAAATGTACTCTCAAATGAACGTTAACGTTGGAGGGACCTGACACAATAACGCGACGTTCAAACTTCAATACGGAATAATTAAAAAAAATAAACCAGATAATAAATAACATGTCAAAGGATCAGGCTCCAATGAGATAATATAAAAATAATACAGAATCTTATGTTCATATTTTAATTATGTATCCTCCTGGAACATTTTGCTAGTACCAGCTTATTTTAAACTGTCCAATTTGTACTATTGTTGCATTATTCCATTATTGTTATTCTGTGTTTTGTATGTATAATTGTATATGTATGGATTTTAATAAATAAATATAGATTTTTTTTAAAATTAATCCATAACTATGTGTCACAGAAAAATACATATTCGATGATTTTAAAGAGAGCATAAAATAATAAAAGTAAATATTTGTGATTTTTTTTATAATTTCAAGTCCCAATCCCCCCTGGGGGGCAAGTCTGGTCCAATCGGCGAAATCAAAATCCTCGTGATTACCCATATCATGGATATAATTATTATATGGAGTTGTATGACATGTAAAGATATTATGGAACTCCATATAATAATTATATCCATGATATAGGTAATCAATAGGGTTTTGATTTCGCCGGTCGGACCAGACTTGCCCCCGTTCGTTCTTAAAATGCCAAATATCATCAAATTTTGGGGGGTTTCCGATCACGTATAATAAACTCATTTCAACGCACGCAATAGTTACACTTACTTACACGTAACTTCATAGTGCATTTAGCAATTTTAATATATCATGTTTTCAGAACTAATTATGAGACTTCCCATACGTATGTAGATTCAAACACAATTCTGCAAAATTTTAATGGTTTGCTTCGTTCATCAAATTGAATGCGGGCCTCTTTCGATATAAATTTTGATATACCCGAATGAAGTCTGCCTGTATTGTGCCATGGCGGCTGACTGCGTGGTGTAATGAAGAATTGTATCGCTTCTTAATTATTTCCTTGCAGATAATGATTAATTGACGCGTGCGAAATATTATTCCGATACAAGATATAAGTGTAATGTTGTTAGTCATCGATTGATGATGATAAAAGTATATTATATAAAATTGACGGTTCGATGAACTGACACTGAACCATAACATTGCATGATTTATACATTTGCATAATATTATTAAACATATACTGTATATTATACAACATTCAGACGATTTTTGAGTTAATAAATATCACAAGTTTTTTACACAATTTTCGATAAGTATCAGATGATGATAAATATCAGATTATTCCTAAGTACACCCAGAATGTTTTTCTGTACCGTGTTTGCACCGTGTACAATGCTTTTTTTAATACACTTGACATCTCTGCGAGCTCTCTCAGTGCGTTAATGGCAGCTGTTTCCTCCTATCTTTCCTAGTACTTTGATTTAATCAGCTGTCATATTTTAGTGTTTTCTTGTGTACTAATAAATAAATAATGCACTGTTAACACTACTCGAAATTGCTATGGTCCTATTTTGTAATCTTCGTTGTATTGTTACTTGTATGTATGTTCCAGGTATGATCCATATTTTTGTTCTCTCATTTGTTAAAAATTGTACTTTAACAATAATTAAACTTTAACAATAATTTGATATGTGATTCAAATTAATTACACCAACATAGTTAACTAGTCTCTTTCTATGGCTCTGATATAAAATCGCGCCAGAGATTGGATTTATAACAGTATTATGGCGAACATTGGATCTGGTTGATCTGTTTTGTGTGAGCCTATATGTTTGTTATGGTAATGATTGTGATTGCAGAAAGTTGAGATTGTGGTACATAATATTTAGTGTGGAACGGGAAAAATCACCTGGTCATAATTGCATATAATTTATAATACATTATATGAATACTTCACAAAAAATACATAAAATAAATCTTATAAAATATATAAAACAAATCAATTAACAATTATATATATATACTAGCTTTTATGTCCCGCCGTTGGCCAAGAATGTAAAATTGTGAAGGAATAAGCAATCGTTTTTATAATATTGTCACCCAATTATTTTGCAAAATCGGACCATGAAAAGTGGTTTGAAATTTGATTGAGTTTAAGCATTGTAAAATGTTCGTGATGGCCACAACCCATGCTTTTTTATATATTGCTATAAAGTGTGAATGAAGTATAATATATAATTTCTGCTGGCATGGACTATGCGTAATGGTTTTAAATATGACTGTTTATCAACGTTGTAAAGAGATTGGTTTGGCCACAACCCCCATTTTTATATATTATCATCGAAAACAAATTGTAATATGTACATATAAAAAAAAATTAGTAATTTTGGATGTTGGATTTTGGTTAAAATTTGATTAAATAATGCGTACTGAAAAGATCTAGGGTCACATCCCATTCGTTTTTATATTTTTTCATCAAGTGTGCATTATATTTTTGCACAATTAGACTGATAGACTTAAAATTGACACAAAAGTCTACATTAACGAAGAAGAAGACTTAAACTATAGTACACACACACACACACACACACACACACACACACACACACACACACACTCAAACACACGCACGCACACACCCTCACACACACACATACACACACACACACACACACACACACACACACACCCTCACACACACAAACACACATACAAACACACCCTCACCCACACACACACACACACACACACCCTCACACACACACACACACACAAACATATGTAACTTCTAACTCTAGTATGTAATCAACATTGTATTGTATTGTATTGTTTATAATAAATAAATAAATAAATAAAAGAAATAAATAAATAAATAAATAGTAATTAGTTTATAATTTAAATATAAACGTTGTGAAGAGTTCAGTAATGGCCAAAACCCCCATTCTTTAAATATCGTCAACGAAATAAAATATGAAAGCGTTGAAAATTATTCAAAATAGGATGATATAAATGGTTAAAATTTGATTAAACAAAAGTATTGAAAAGATTCTAGTGCAGATTACACCGTCACATCCCATTCGTTTTTACATATGTATTTTCATCAAGTGTGCATATTGTTAATAATATTTCTGCACAAAAGACCAGTAGACTTAAAACTAACCCAAAAGTCTAAATAAAAAAGAGAAGAATAAGTATAAGACTATAAGAAATAGTTTGTATAAAAAACTATCCCAATGGTCTACATAAAATAAGAAAAAATACATAAAATAGAAGAATTATTTGAAATAGATTGTATAAAAACAGACTAAAAGGTCTTCACAAAAGAAGAAGAAGATTAATCTATAGGAAATAGTTTGTATAAAATTCACCAAAGTTCTACATAAAATAAGAAAACGAAGCAAAAGACCAAAGGAAATAGTTTGTGTAAAAACTGTAAGGTCTACATAAAATTAAGAAGAAAAAGAATTAGACTCCATGAACCGTCGCTTCAGACCCTTCAGAACCTCCCGTCCCTTCAGGCCCTTCAGTACCTCCCGTCCCTTCAATCCATCATTACGTCCCTACCAATCAGGCCCTTCAGTACCTCCCGTCCCTTCAGGACCTTTTATACCTCCCGTCCCTTCAGGCCCTTTAGTGCATCCCTTCCCTTCATTACATCCCGTCCCTTCAGTCGGTTAAGAAAAGTTAAATCTAAAAACCATCCTGGAAGAACCGCGAAGAGATGAAAGGACCTTCTTTTCCCAGGATACTCCACCTTCAAAGGTAAAATGACTAAATATACGAAGAAGAAGAAGAAAAAAGTTTAAATCCAGATACCTGCGAAGATATGGAAGGAAAATTGGATGAAGAAGAAAAAGAAGAAGAAGAAAAAAGTCTATATCCAAAAACCGTCTTGGAAGACTTGTGAAGAGTTGGAAGGACAGTTGGACCTTCTTCTCCCAGGATTCTCCAACTTCATAGGTAAAATGACCAAAAATACACGAAGAAGAAGAAGAAGAAGAAAAAAGTTCAAATCCAGAAACCTGCGAAGAGATGGAAAGACAATTGTAGCTTCTTCTCCCAGGTTAGTCCCCCTTCTAAGGTAAAATGACCAAATACACGATCAAGAAGAAGAAGAAAAAAGTTTAAATCCACAAACCGTCCTGGAAGACCTGCGAAGAGATGGAGGGACAGTCGGACCTTCTTTTCCCAGAATACTCCCCCTTCATAGGTGAAATGACCAAATACACGAAGAAGAAGAAGAATAAGAAAAAAGTTTAAATCCAGAAACCATTCCGGGCAAACGCTCGACAATTCACCAAAGTTTCATAATAATCGGACAAACGGTTTAGGAGCACATCGCATACAATTTTCTGATAGGAAATCAGTATATTGTTGTGTGATTTGTAAGTAAATAGTAATAGGTAGGTACCTACCTACAACAATGTTCTAAATAAATTCAATTCATAACAAATTTTATTTGAATATCAGAATCTTTCCGTTACCATAGTAACCATTCCAATATTAATATCAAATGGGCTCGATACATTTTTTGGATATGTAGGTAGGTACCTACATTGGTTTGTTCGAAGCCACAAAAACGAAAATTGTCCGAAATATCAAATATTATATACAAATTATGCAATTTTATTATGCCTATATCTTTACTAATAATTAACAGACTTTAACAATATATGTCTTAAAACTTGCTATAAAGTCTTGTGTTTCATTTTATTATTTCATAATCACATTTATTTCAAAGGTATATTATTTTAAAGAACATATTCATTCGGTGGGAAAATTAAATATCGTATGAAAAGATATTAAAATGGCGGGGTTATATGTACATTTGTACAAAACGCTTACTTTAAAAATAAGTTAAACATTATAATTAGACAAAATATTCACCATGTTTTTCACTTAAAAGCTAAGTTATACTTGAAAATATATTTTTTTCGTGTAAATACGTACTTCTAACTTTTAAACAAACAGATATTTGCGTGCAAAATGTACACTTTTTTGACAGATATGACTTGGAAAATTTTGTATGAAAAAAATAATTATTGAAATATCTTTAAAATTCAGCATTTTAATCGCATTATTTTTAGCGTGACACTGCATCAGGTATACTGGTACATGTTCGCACATAAATTAGATTTTTAGATGCTCTTGGTTTTTCAAAAGGCGTGAGACAAACACACACATACACACACACATACACTAACATATTGATTGCTTTATTACTTTAGATATATATATATATATATATATATATATATATATATATATATATATATATATATATATATATATATATATATATATATATATATATATATATATATATATATATATATATATATATATATATATATATATATATATATATATATATATATATATATATATATATATATATATATATATATATATATATATATATATATATATATATATATATATATATATAAAAAACGACACAATTTCAGAACAATATTATATTATTGATATGATCTGAGCCGGTGTTATTTATCCATGGTTTTGTGTTTTTTGTATTTTTGTGACGATGTGTTTTGCGGTAGCAGTTTTAGTGAGGTTGGTAGGCAATTATGTAGTTTGATGGCATAGTATTTAAAATGTCTTTGTCCATGAGTTGTTTGCAACTTCGGGATAATTATTGTGTTGGTGATAGAGGATATTGTTGTTCTTGGAGGTTGTGTATTGTGTACAATGGGTAAGTTGTGTTAAGTAAGTTAAGTTGTAAATACAATATAACTTAAATATTAGTTCGGAATTTATTACCTCGCTAGGCGAAGCCAATTCTGAGGTAATACTAGCAATAATTATGGAATACATACTTGCTACATAAATTTCATGGTATAAACTCAAAGAAAAAAAACGCATAAAAGACTAACATTAAAAAAAAAACAATTGTATTTGTGAGGATGAGGGTATGTTTGCATGTGTAAAAAGGCGATTTGGGAATATGTGTAAAAAAAATATGTATGAAGGCTTAATAATCTCTTTCAGATTGCAGATTGTCGGATTGTCGGCCTTCGTGGCTCAGTTGGTTGGGTAACTGACTGCTGATCCAAAGGTCCCGGGTTCGATTCCCGGTGGAGACACAGTTTTTAATTGTGTTTTCAGTCTGGATCTGTGAGACGATTAATATCGGAAGTCTCCAGAATGTGGCAACTTGTTATTGGGTACGTGTTAAATTAATATTCGACATAGTACCTGTTAGTTGCCCGAGAAGCAATATTAAATAAATAAATATTATCTTAGAATACAGCGGCATTAACAAATTTCAAGATCTACACAAAGGAAGAAGAAGAAATCATTTCTCACGATACGCATGGCAATACAGCTTCTGAATCGATGTAACGTAATCCTACTAACTAGTAAAAATAATCGTGTAACTATATTATTTTTAAAAAATCCGTAATGAGGTGAATACTCTATAACGAGCATCTACACAAGAAAACATGACGGAAAACAACATAAGTTGGAGAAAAATTTGAAATAAGTTCAATTATGGTTCACACGAATTTATCAGGTTTATATTAGGGGGGTATTACGTGGAAAATGGTGCGTGATTCGTTAGCGTGTGTAACGCTCCTCTGAACCTAATACATAAAACAGGTATAATCTATCTTATTCACATTGAATTTACTTATTTACTACCCGCAAGTTATATCAAAGAAATGATTTACGACGCACTTGTAAGTAGGCTCGAATATTTTCCCAATCTTTCAGATTTTTTGAATGATCGACGACGTAGGTACTAAAATTTCCTTAATTTAATGAATTCACGAAGATGCACAATGTATGTACATTGTACCTACATGTCCATTGCCCATGTTTATATTAAAAGTAATTAACTACTATCCATTATATTTCCATCTGATCGTCTATTTACAAACACCCCAATTTCAAATCAAATTCCTCAAATATGTGTTTCTAGAAAAAATACTTTTTTTAAAATAAATAGGTAGTGTTTTCAACATTTCTCTAGTGAATATTAATCACACAATTTTAAAATTCTGCAGTAAGAACGTATGTATACTGAAATTTCCATTCACTATTAAAGCCTAATTCATTTGACTTCTATGCCATAGTCTGGCATACAATTAGCGGTTTTAAATATAAGCTAACGCTGAATCATACTTTATGGCTTATCTAAAAAGTGCAGTTACTTTATATGTCCTTTTATAAACTATGACATATCATGAAAATTTCAGTTTGATTTTAAATTTAAGATATCTAACACTTATAATATCGTTAGCTAACTTATTATGAAGATTGTTATGAAGATTTTGTATTTTTGGTTCGTTTACCAACAAAATACTTATAAAGTGTACATTTAGATAATCTATAGGTGCGATACCCATCAAAGGAGTAATATATAAAGTAAAAATTGCATCTTGCCTATATGGGCTGGAAACCTTTTTGGGTTAGAATGAATTGCAGTAAGAGGAAGTGTTTACAATGTAACTACAAAGGTCCTTTTAAGTTGAGGTATTTTGATAACAATATCGCCGCTAACTTCATTTAATTATACCTTGGAAAGTAAAAATAAAATATAACAAGCAAAAAACGTTAATGTGTAGAAAAGTGTATGCCGAAAATAAATAAGTACGAGAAATATATATTTATGACTCAAGTTAAATTTGAATTTAAGAACGCGTTAATTTATAGTTTTCTTGGAAAGTTTTAAATTGGACAAATTATCATGAGGTTAATTATACACTTGACCCGAACAATAAAGTATACACATACATTCAGTATTTTCACGCAGACAACGTAATGTTGTATTGTATTTTAGTGTATACATAAAAGTATTTATGGCTTTTTTATACGTGTATGATTTCTACGATATGTGAATACTGTGGATTGTATATTTTATGTTACTTTGAAATTTTATTTTTTTAGCACGACTATTAAAAATTATTTTAATTTCTGCAACGTGTTGCAAAACTATTATATTATGATTTAACTAACACAAATACTTAGTATTCAACAGTAACTACTTAAATAATTCAAAATTAAAATTATTAACAACATTACTATGCCGTATTGTGTTTGCAATGCTCTTTATGTAACTCATAAAAATATTTTATTTGATTTGGGAACCATGTGATTCGTATTAATTACACCAACATATTTAACAAGTCTCTTTCTATGGCTCTAAAATAAAAATAGCGTCAGAGATTGGATTTATGACAGGTATTATGGCGGACATTGGGATCTGGTTGATCTGTTTTGTGTGAGCCTATATGTTTGTTGTGATAATGATTTTCATTCATACCATCACGGCATATCCCACAATGTGGGGTAACCAGCGAATGATTGTGATTGTATACATATTTAGCGTGGAACGGGAAAAATCACCTGGTTCATAATTGCATATAATTGTCGATATAAATTGTAAACTGCTAGCCCTAGAACAGGATTTCCTAGTTGGGCAGCAGTAATCTACTTATGTATTGTTGTCATTATAAATATGGTGTGATAAATAAATAAATAAATAAAAATAAAATAAATGAGTTTTGCTAAAGATGTGAACGTATCCTCAATAACATCATCGTAGTTGGTGCTCAAATGTATTAATCTTATTGCCCTCAAATACTTCTGTACTTAATTCATATACCTTAGTTTTGGTTTTGCTACACTTCTTGCGTCAAGAATCTTCTTTGAAATTCGGTTTTCCTTCATTCGTGAAACGCACCCCAACATCGAAACTGATATTTTTTTATAAACCTTATAGAGACGAGCGTCAACGTATAGGTACATGACAGCCGATTCCGTTCATAAAACACAAGACAGTGTCATCTCTCCACGATGCCAGGCTGGTACGTACATCAAAAAATGCCCGTTCATAGGTACCGCGTTCTTTTTCATATCCGTCATCAAAAAGATGATGTTGGATTAGCTGTAAAGATTCTCAAGTTCATGATACTAATATAACTTCCACGTTCAATTTTTATTAAGAGACAAAGATTTTTCTAAACACCTTCAGTTTTAAAACACCAATCGCGAATTCTTGTACCTCCTACTCATACACAAAGAACCAGCGACAGCCAAATTTATGTCATAGTATAAGCCGTTTTTTTTCTGTAAAAGGATATCATAGCAGGTAACAACGATTGGATAATATGAACCCTGAGTAGAGGTGGCTTTCTGAGATAACAGCCATAAAAATTAACAACACGTAAGTTATAATTACTATTGGAAATTGACTGGTGGAAGCCCTCCGACAAGACCCCTTTGAAGTTTAATAAATTGTTGTCTCTTTAAAGGTGTCAACATATCTGTCAATGGAATGCGTGATTTTTAAGTCTTCCGTAGTAATTATAATAAAAAATCACGCTTTATACTATAACTTCTTCTCCTTGCTATATCCTAACTCTTTGTCTGTGCCGACTGTTGGGGTCAGCTCTCATCGTCCTTAAATTATAGGTCCTTCTGTCCTGTATTATGTCACCTAGGCCATGTCTCTGCAGTTGGTTTCTTCTTTGCACGTTCCAGGAATGCATTGCTCTTCCTCTGTCAGGATGTTATCTCTGAAAGCCACCACTCATGGTTCATAATATCCAATCGTTGTCATCTGCTGTGGTATCCTTTTACAAAAACAATTATCATCTTTTATACTACGACTTAAGTATAACTATATATTTTGCATGGGCCTACAATACAAAATGACGTTAGTCTAGAATCCCGGGATTTCACACTATCAGCACAGGCAGCATCAAGCACAAAGCATCTTATGTAGTTTTACTACTGCTGTGTAATCATAAGCACAACTGTATTATGTTTTTGAAACAATTTTTAGGGAAATCAACTATGATGGAGTATTGATATTCTACAACATCAATATTGTCAAAAAATAATGTTTTAAGATGTACATTAATGTTGCATATTGTAATGCCGTTTTAATTCTTTCTTTACGTCGCCATCGGATCTATTCCCAGCAGAGAATAAATACATTAAAATATTTATTTATCAATATTTACATCTATGTATGCGTTGGAATGAAAAAAAATTTCCTTCAACTGAATTTATATTATTTAAGTATTTTTTTTTGTATTTGAAATCGTTCTACAGCAAAGAGAATGTGTATGAGTGTAAATGAATGACGTTATTTACATTAGCGTCCGTGGCTAACAGTAATAATTCGACGTGTAATGATATTTAAGGTCTAGGTTCATAGCCTAGGTTAGCCGAATATACACGAGAACGAGGTGCAATGGAAGTATAGTGAGGCTTCAAGTTCATCACAAAACAGGTTGTAGGTATTATTTGGTAGATACCTATATACATACACTAATGTATTATATACATTAGAAACATGATCAATTGGTCGCAGCTAAGGTCTGACCTGCGCACAATAAATTTTAAAACCTAGGTATGTACATTAGATACAGTAATGATGGGTAGTTAAACTACTTTGATTTCATAAAGCTCTTTAAAATGTATTTACTTATTTATTTTACTAATGTGTACAATGGCGGGTTTATTGCCATAAGGCAAATTCTTCCAACCAACCAAAGCAACGTGAGGCCATAGTGTAGTAATAGGTACATTCAATTTTGCAAACCTAAGATTTTCGCTATCATTCATAATGATTAATCCATACAAATGCTTTTTTCAATATTTTTTTGTGGGTACGAATTAAAAAGTAAGTAATTGTTTATCAACTAATTATCGCTAAAGTAACTTCAATTCACCGGTACGAATCATCGTCAGAATGATATTACCCTCAGGAAATAATTTATTTATTTATTTATTTAATACATTATGTGCACAATGGCGGGGTTGTTGCCATAAGGCAATTTCTTCCAACCAACCAGAGCAATATGAGGCCATAGTGTAGTGGTAGGTACCTAAATGAAATTTATAAAAAATAACAGAAATATAAACACGTAACATTATTAAATGCAAAATCACAGCAACAAAGGAAGAAAGGAGATAGAGGTTGCGGGATGTGAGAGAGGATGGGTGTCAATTAAGAGATGTTAAACAGTGTGTTATTAAAATTGTATCGTTTGACGAAATTATATTTTAATGAAACAACCAAGTGATGCCGGCTCAGAGTAGTGTTTTTACTCTATCAATTCGGATCATTACACTGAAAAAAAAAAGTTTGTAAACAGTACCTAACAAAATATTATATTAAAACTAACCGAACTATAGTGACTAGAAAACATTTGGCACCCAAATGTTTAGTGCACACAGCCAAACAGTACAGTCATAAATAGATAAACCTTTATTACTGTTAACAAAATTTTGGCTAAAACGCAGGCAGTCAGTTCGGTTGTCATAATATTTTTTTCAGTACAGGCGAGTGATTGAGTTTAAACCTTCGTCCTCAGACACGAGGATCAGAAGTAAAATAACTGCAAGCAAACGTTTATAATATAAAGTAACCAACATACCTTGTTTGGATATTTTTTCCTAGTGTGTTTTTTATCATAATTCTAACGGGTGATTATACACGTACGAGTATGTAGACATATCGGGCATGGCTTGAGGGAGGAAGACGCGATGCGATATCAAACAGGTTTCTTTGAATAATAAATAAACGGCCAAAAAAATAACCTATATTCCATTCTACTAGAACTAGATACAAGTAACTAGTGACTGGCGCATGCGCATGTCGTCGTGCAGTTTTGATAAGCCCCGCGTCTGACTGACTGACTGATATCGTCAAAAGGTATCGCCAAACGTTTCTGGGTCCTGACATAATATACACAACTTCTCTTAGGTCCATATATCTTCTCAGATAGACTTTATTTCTCTACGATACAATTTATTTCTATACGTTATGGAGTAATTTTAAAAAAATCTGTAAAAAAACTTGACTATGGAATAGTCAAGTCCTGATATTACGTCGTCTATCTCACTAAACATCTTCAAGAAAAGACTAAAGCAAAAATATTTATCTGACAATGGTGGTTATTCTGAAATGACTACGGTGGTATCGACATGAATCCAATCACAATAGTTTTTTTTGTTTGTCAAATCAATCGTCACGCAATAGTACACGTTTTGGTAATTCTGAACATGCAATTGCCTTGTCCATGGTCAAAAACAATCGTAACTAACTTCAGACAACAGATTATGTCTTCAAACACTTCTATTTTATCTGTGCTTCACACTTCAAAACATTCGAGCGCCTGCGAATACCGTTGATTACGCGTTTCAATCTTTATTATTTTATATAAATATCTACCATCTACTCATTAATAATGTCGGCAACTCAAAAAATTATGATGCTGGAGTGGCTGGAGCAGCCAGAAAATAAATGTGGGTGGTGATAATGTAACTTATTTCTGTTATTCAACGGCTCACTAAATGTTGTGACATTGATACGTATATGTCTTGAGCCACTGCCTTATGATAAGATCCTTGGCCGTAGAAATTCAAAGTTGTGAGAACCTTTATTTCGACTGTAAATGATGTTGATTAAAAATCTCGCCATATTTCGGTTAACTCTGTATACTTCAATAAATTTAATTTCAGGAATATCGAATGGGTTTGTCATGTCTCTCAAATTTCTTCTATAAATACTATATGCATACCTAGAACAAAACCATAAAACAAAATTAAAACATCGATACTTCATTTTTAAAAGTTTTACAAATATGCTGTTAATGAATACAAATCCTACTTACAATCTATCATTTTCCTCTAAATATTTAACTAAAGCCAAAGCTGCATTTTCTTGTGCCATTTTAAGCGAATATCTAAATATTTGTCGAAGAAAAAGTCAAATCGAGTCAATCTGTAATCTAAACAACAGGCTTTGACCGCTTGTTTCAATATCAACAGTTGTTTATGAAATTCAGTCAACAATTCCAACAGATGTGCGTTCAGAATAACCCACTGCCAAAAAAGACGATAGCCGCCATTTTGTATTGTGATAATCCCAGATGTCAATCGGTTTTGTCGTTTCAGAATAACCACCATTACCTGATTACATCTTCCTCTTCTCTTCCTTTCCTTATCCTTAGTTATTTTATTAATTAGTTTTCCTACCATCGCTATGAATTGTTCTTACATATATGTTATCTTCTTTGTTTTTTCTTCTGCTGTTTATTATTATTCATAACTCAAAACTTAAAAGGCTTAGAAACATGAATGTTTTTTTTTTAATGAGAGGTATTTTATAAATCTAAACACTGATCTGATACGTTTTTACGCTTTGTACTTACTTTTTTGTAAAATCAAATAAACCATATTTTACGTAATTCCAAAAACGCTCCATTCAAATACTCTTACTAGGGCTCACACGATTATAATCTTTAAATACGTACATTCTCATACAATAGTATCAAAGTTTGGTTTTCAATAATCACTTCAGTCACGCCTACATTGCCTCACCCTGCGCCTAAAGCTTATGTAGTTTCTCTGTTTATATATTAAAGGTAGGTACTAACCGGTAGATGTCTATAGAAGACCAACATTAGAATTTTATTTTTTGTTATGAGTATTACAGCTCTGAATATTTTTTATACAAACATTATTATAAATAATGGGTATTTTAAATCAAACAAATGATTTGGTCTACATACATATATAAAAAAAAAAAAAATTATTATAAATATTTATTTAAAATACACCTATACAGTTGATGTCTATTTAAATATTTATTCTTCGTTCAAAGGATATTCATTCAGTAGTCAATTTATGAATATTTTTGGTTACAATAATGACGTATTATATGTTAATTCTTCAATGATCAATAAAGCTAATAATCCATGGATTATTATGTACATACATTAAATTTAAAGAAATGTTAGTATGCACATGTATAATATTATGTGTAATCATACCGAATAATATTATTGTATTATGATTATGTATGAATTTCATACGTAGGTACCTACTGCAATTATTCGTCATTCTTAAAAACCGTTTGTTTTCTATTGTTCAAATTGTCCATTGTTTCTTGCGCCATCAAAATTTATACCTACATTAAGGAAAAACACAGTATTGTTTTTGAGTTTCAATATCAAATAAATATAATATGACTCGGTATGTGTACCTACCTTTAGTTAGAAGAACATACATTATTCCGACGAGGCTTGGACTCGACAAAAGACTCATGAACGTGAAATAAACCAATGACATTTTATATAGTTATAGACACGTTATATATAAGAACAAAACACTTTACAAAAATGGTACAGTTTAACGAATTCCTACAATATCACCAAGAAAGAGCACACACGACAGAATACATTGAATGAGAAAGAGATAGTACAATAATATATAATTCAGACATATTTTCTCTTTTACTCCAGTGCAATCACATAATTATCTCACACCAAATAATTACTGTGAAAGAGACGAACTTATAAAAAGTTATAGCTAGTGAAAAAGCGAATACAACAACAGAATCCCTCTGCATATAGGTACCTACAAACGAATATTACTAGACTACTCTCTCTCTCTCTCTCTCGTTTACTCAAAATAAAATTAACTACCGAAAAATCCATATAAATATATTAGCTATCGAATACCTAAATATGCAGCATGAATGATATATCTGATCGTTCCTTCACAGTGTAATTTTTATATGTTTTCATTACACAAGAAGGCATTTTGTATACGACAATACGTCCGGACACTACAACATCTTGCGTGTAACTAAAGTGCAGTAAGAATTAAGTGAGGTATGCGCCTTACTTTTTGTTTACCGAATTTAAAGACTAGTAACGTATCTACTAGTTGCATGTAACACATGAGATCCAACTGTCGATAGTGATAGTATGTACAGTTGAAGAATAAGTACCAAGCTATAAACCCATAAATACAAATTATTTAATATTTTAAGATATTTGGTTTTCTATACAACACATGTACCTAGGTATGTATGTCAAGATAGGATAGTATGGAGGTCAGTCCTTTGATCCTACCCAGAATGTGAAAACAGCATGATGGTATGTATGTATGTTTGGAGATTAGTATCAAATTATTAAGTCTTGTTAGATATTGTGAGTAGGCTACTTCTATACAAATTGTATGAAGCAATGTCGACACTAAATTCAATTTTTATAAAAATTGTTAAAAAAAATTGAGATGTGCTAATACAATGTTTATATTTTTTATAGAAAATTAAATTTTCTAGTTGGGGTCTTTCGGCTTTTTTCGATATTTAAAAAAAAATTGGAAATATAGGCAGTTAAACTCATAAATTTATCATAAAAAAAAATATTTTTCTTAATAAAAAATGTTTGAGAAACCCTGGTATTTTCCAACTGTCGATTTGTTCAGGAGAACTTTGTTCTCTTAACATATCGACAATGTTTCAAGCCAGAATACGCGAGAATTGTATGGAGAGGTCTACTTTTTTCACGGCTTTTCCAACTTTGAAGTCAAAAAACACCAACTTAGAGGCTTCGCAGCATATATGTTCCATAGACGGATTTACTCAGCATTCGGAGTAGAACATTTCGTGTCTGTGTGTCTGTGTGTCCGTCCCCCCCTTATAACTTTTGATCCGCTCAATTTACAGAGCCCAAAATTTCAGAATATATACACAGTTATAGGCCTACAAAACTTTTTTACTCAAAATTTTGAATTATTGTTTCAGTCAGGGGTTATCAACTTTTGAATTTTTATTTTATTTTTCCATATATCTCAGAAACCATAAAAGTTAGAACGCTGAAAATTGGTACAAACATAGACAAATACAAAATCTCAAATTAGTTTTTTCAAAAAAATTCCAGGGTTTCTCAAATATTTTTTATTAAGAAAAGTATTTTTTTTATCATAAATTTATGAGTTTAACTGCCTATTTTTCCAAAACTTTTACAATTATCGAAAAAAGCCGAAACACCCCAACTAGATAATTTAATTTTCTATAAAAAATATTAGCATTTTAGTAGAAGATCTCAATTTTTTTTAACAATTTTTTTAAAAATTGAATTTAGTGACGACATTGCTTCATACATTTTGTATGGCAGTCGCCTATACACAATATGTAAGAAGACTTAATAGTTTGATACTTCATCTTCAAACATACATACAAACCATCATGCTATTTTCATATTCTGGGTAGGAAAAAAGGACCTTCCTCCATACTATCCTATCTTGACATACATACCTACATATGTTGTATAGAAAACAAAATATCTGACAATATTCAATAATTTGTATTTATGGGTTTATAGTTTGGTACATATTCTTCAACTATACATACTATCGCTATCGACAGTTGGATCTCATGTGTTACACGCAAATAGTTTTAAAAAAAATAATTTGAGACTTTGTATTTGTCTATGCTTATACCAATTTTCAGCGTTCTAGCTTTTACGGTTTCTGAGATATATGGAAAAATAAATCGAAATTTCAAAAGTTGATGACCCCTGACTGAAACAAAAATTCACAATTCTGAGTATAAAAGTTTTGTAGGCCTATAAATGTTTATATATTCTAAAAATTTGGGGTCTATAAATTGAGCGGATCAAAAGTTATAAGGGGGGGACGGACACACAGACAGACACACACACACACACACACACACACACAAAACTCACATAAAATGTTCTACTCCGAATTCTGAGTAAATCCATGTATAGGAACATATATGCTGCGAGGCCTCTAGTTGGTGTTATTAGCTTGCAAAAAGTCCACTACACCATACAAAATTTTCCTTCGTACACGCATCTTGGCTTAATAATGTCGATTCATTAAGAGAATTGAATTCTCATGAACGAATCGACAGTTGGATTATTTTTGTATATGGGTAACAACAAACAACTAAAAATATTTAACTTGCAGCACCTTCCATATGATTGCCAATAGTATCCTGTGGTTTGTAGAAAATGTTGAGTTGATGATGGTGAACATAAGGTACAAAAGGTGACTCAAAGTTTTGTGGTTTCATATCCTTTGCAACATTGAAAAAATACAAAAAAAAATGCGTTATCTTTTCCCTCTTTGTGGGCGGTGTTACTAGAGGTCGAAAACGATTCGCATTATCAATAAACTGTTGGGTTTACATTTAAAATAAAAACTCGCGACAATCAAAAGAGCAAAAATCGTTGCTTATGAAATAAGACAATAGTATGTACTCCTGAATATTTTGAATATCTTATAAGAATATTTTGAAGAGACAAATGATATGATAGCCTCGAGAAGCTCGTCGCAATTTAGATCTGCACAAGACCTACATGAAGGCAAACAACGTCGAGTGATTGATCGTAGACGCCATTTTCAGTTATGAGGCCATGAAGAAAACAAAAGAAGAGACAAAATAATACTCTAAGAAGAGTGCAATAATTTAGTATTCGTAAGAGTTCCTGCACTCCGGAAAGCGCATAATGTCTTCACACGTGAAGAAATTATGTTAACCTCATTTAGATATCATTGGCATTCTTGAAGATACTAAAATTTGACGATTTTGTAGGCGGAAATCAAGAGATAAAACAAAACTAACAGCAGGTGGGTTTGAGTCACACAAAGATCAAGTGTGAACGTCACACGAGGCTTCGTCATGTATATCCGTTATAGTAGGATTCTTTGTAACAGCTTACAATGAACATAATACAGTCGAACCAAATATTAGGACAATTGAACACTAATAGGAAATAGGTATGTGTAGTGTCTTCTTTAAAAAATAAAAAATAAACAGTAAAATTGTACTAATAAAAAATACATACCAAATTATAATACCTAAATTACATACTCACTAGTTTCTTATGATTTCTTAAATATTTAATTTTAATAAAATATTTTTTTTCCTCAAAGCGATCCGGATAGCTAGAGTTTGGATAATTAGATTTCTATTGTATCTATTTCATAATTTATTACTTCAATGGTTTCTATCGAATTCACCAATGACCCCGTTATTGACAAAAAAACCTAATGCCGCTAGAAGTCATTTCAGTTCTAAATACTGTTTCCTTACTCCTCCAGCACATTTAAGTGCAGTGTCTGCAAGGTTTTTGAGCTCTCCGAATTTTTTTATGTTTGCTGTGTGTTATTTCAGAGTTCTGCAAGGGGTAGGTATATCTCATTACACTCTTTGCTAGAGGGCCACACAGAGAGTGACACACTGCCCTCGGTCATGAGGATTAGGACAAAAGAGTGATCATTCTGTTTCGTTAGACGCTCAATAAAACATTACCATTTATGGTAAAACCATTATTTTTTATTCTAATTTCTTGCTTTTCTCGGCAAAACATAAGGAAAATTGGAATAAATTACCAATCGGCAATAAAGTCGCTGCTTGTACATGTACAATTAAGTGTTCTCCCACACTTTCGTCTAAGAGACCTCATTTCTATCGTGTTGATTGTTTATTCTAAGTAAATGCGTCTTCTTACATATTTATTTCTAACAAGCCACTAGCGTCACCTTCCAATAGCTGGCAACATCAGTTTTTGGAACTTGTATATATTTGTGCTGTCAATAATAGTAGGTTAGTTGATACTTACATAAGATCAGGTCTGAAGTGATGTATGAGGGCACAGAAAGCAAGTCCGTCCCTCCAAGACGTTGTCATATTATCTACTTTAACTCCTGGATAACCATCGGTGATGCGACGACACCACAACTCCAGTGCCTTGGTTCCACGTCTTTCGCCCATTTCACTACCCTGGAAACAAAACAAAATGACTGAATTAGACGAACAGTTAAAAAACATGCACCTGGATTCGGAGGCATAGTCCCGGACCAAATCTTATATATCGAAGTGCTCTAGGCTTTCAGCGCAATGTCCAACATTCTTCTCCTTGCGGCCCTAAACAGCGATATTATCATCATCATCATAAGCTCGACAGCCCTGGGTGGGCCTTGGCTGAATCCAGGAGTCTCCTCCATTCCCGACTATCCGTTGCCTTCGTTCTCCAGTTTCTATCCGTTGCCTTCGTTCTCCAGTTTCTATTACCTATTGTGGAAGCATCGGCATAGACACTCCATCGAGTCCTTGGTCTTCCTGGTCTCCTTCGACCTTGTGGCACAGAAAGTGTGAGGCGTTTTGTGGGGTTGTCGTCGTCCATTCGAATTATGTGACCAGCCAATCTTAAGTGCCCTGTCTTGATGGAACTGATCACATCGGGCTCTTCATGGGTCTCGTATAGCTGCCTGTTGTATCGACGACGCCAACCATTAAGTATTCTCTTTTATTGGCCCAAAACAGCGATATTATACTTTTTCTGAACCACTACCTCAGATCACGAAGCCAAGAAATTTTCAATATATGTTCATACAAAATATAAATTATTATATTTTGTATGAACATATGTTGAAAATATTATATTTTGTATGAACCTTATTATAGCGAGTATCTACCAAAATGTAAGCTTAAAAAAATCTGGTAGGATTGCCATTATACAAGGCGCATAGTCATTTTTCAATGACCATTTGTATTTTTATCCTACCTAATTGGCCATACAGCTCTGTATGACATAAGATAGCAGTAATATGACCGTAAATATTTACATCATTCCGCAAAGATCATACTTTTATTCCAAATATAATATATATTTGCAGGAATTCTATCACTATTTTTTTTTTGTAAAAATGATGAATAAGTGTTGTTCTGTCTACATTTTAAAATCAAATTATAACTTTTCTTCTTGTCTTTGTGGTGTCATTACTGACTAGTGAATAACATTTTCTGAATAGTAAAATATCTAAACATTTTTTTTAGTAAATCTACACCTCACACCACTAAGAGAGGCCAATTCCAAACGTGGGTCCCGCCAAACTCGGATCAAGTACCGACAAGTATGAACAGGAAAAATAAATAAAAAAACATCAGAATATCATAATGTGTAGGAAAATATATAAATTAAAGTACCAACATAATCATATTGTGGGCCTTCATAATCCATAAATGGTAATACAACCATAAGTATGTTGTTAATCGCTGCTGTATTTTTAACGAAAACATTAAAATCTATTGAGAATTATCTTTATTAGCCATCATCACATCACCGTCATATTATTATGTGTATACTCTAACATTTCCTTGACTTTTACTAAGGTAGTATCAATAGCCTACCATCTTTTAACAACTTATTATAACCGAAAGGTTAATTATTTTTTAAGGCAGGTACCTTAGGTATAATAATTAAGATAAAGGCGGACAAATAATACACGAACACATTTGCCATCCCCATTCAATCAACTCTTAAGGCTCATATTTTCAAGTAGGTACCTACAAACAGCTGTTTTATTCAAACTTTGTTTAACCACGAATGAGTTATTTTATTCAATTCGTTTTTAAAAGCGACTGTTTCTTCCCCAAGATAGAAAAATAAAATATTAATAAAACAAGCGAAAAAGTTTGTGAGGGTGGTGTTTGGAGAACCAGGTACAATCACGAGCTATACCAGCTCTATGATTGTGTGAATGTCATGGTAGTTTGTGAGGGTGGTGTTTGGAGAACCAGGTACAATCACGATATATACCAGCTCTATGATGATGTGAATGTCATGGGATTTATCAGGATTGAAAGTTGGGTTGGATACGTGGAGAACACATCTCAATATATACTAATATTTAATAAAACATTGTTTATCAAATAATCCTTGAAAGATATTCTTTCTACGTCCTTAAATTACTCCTGCCTTTCTTCATTTATATGATCAGTCTATTGACAATTGTATTTTCTTTTTCTTATTTATACTATTGTATCGAAATCCTATTTATTTGAGGCTTCGCGTAGCTTCGATAGGTTGGAAGATATAGTATCAGGAAATTAATATAAATAAATAAACAAACAAGTCGCAATATAAAGACAATTTTAAGCTTCCTTTCCAGTTTGCTCCATTCTTGTTTCATCTTCTTATGCTGCTGCCTATATACCCAATATTTTCTTTCATTTTTTTTCATTAATATGTAGGTACCTATATCTAATTATTGTACCTACACTTTTTTTATTTCTTTTTCTAACATTTTTTTTTATTTGTGTTTAGGTGTTTGTTTTTTTTCTCTAAAATATCTAATGATACATTTTTATACATTTTTTTGTAATTTTTATTGATACTTTTGGATTTTCCACAATAAATTAAAATAAAATTAAAAATATTTTATAGTAATTATAAGATCTTAATTATGTAGGTACCATTCATTTTAATCAAGACCTTGAAAATACGCTAAAAGGTTAATATACCTACTTGTCAAATGAACAAATAGAAGTTTTAAATGCTGTCTCATAAAAATAAACAACACTAATTATGTATATATTTAAATAGAAGTGTATAATATTAATAAAACACAAGAATATAATACACTTACCTACTTTTCAGTAATTAACATTATATGTATATTATGTACATTTAAAATACGTTCTAAAATTAATTCGCTATGTAAAAAAATTATGTAAAATGCAATGAAATCTTTAAAAGTGAAAGACGTACGAAAATATAACAGTAAATAATAGAAAATTATATTATCATGCAAAGAACTTGAAGATACGAATATTTATTAAAAAAACTATCATGTATTTGTTTACTAATGTTGATACAAAATAAAATACATAAGTCATAATGTAAAAAGAAAAACATATGAATTCAAGCCGATTATAATATTTTTGATGAAATACATAAACTAGACTAGATTTTTATGAGTCATCGAAAGGTTTTAATACAATATTATGAACTAAATATATATAAAAAATATATCTACATAAATAATAGATGATAAAGAGTAATGATCGACTTTTCTCTCCACAAATAATGAACTTTTTACTTAATAGTACGTAAAAAAACTGCATTCAAATTCATCGAAAAACTACGTCCAACGCATGCGTAAAGTAAGTATGACAGATCAAAACTTACATATAAATTACAGAAAACTGAATATTCCGGTACATTTCAATAGTCTCGTCGCAAAACTCACCATAATATCTTTTTTATTTAGTAATTATACACACACATTATTGAAATATCGATATAAAACATACGAAAACACCAAAATAAACCGCCGACGTCACCTCGAACCGTTCACAACTAATGTCAGACTGGAGGTGAACAGTTTTCTACAATACCGACCGAACACGGTGAATGTATAGCGGACGAAGGCTTGTATAAAAACGGACCAATAAATATTATAATCTACCAGCGAACGACGCGGCAAAATAAAACAACCTAAAAATAACATCGACCTTTTCGTTGTAACGAAAAGTAAAAAAATAATAATATTATGAAAATAATTCAACTTTCAATATTCTTATATTATTACCGACTAGAACAGAAACCATTCCACGAATTTGTTGTGTAAAATACATACCTACAATATTTACCTTAAGAATTGTCTGACAATACAACCGGTTTCATTGGAATTAAATACACACAGAGAAAAAATACACATAAGTACAATTTTCTTTACAATCCTTTAAGAAAATTATGTATTTATATTAAAAAAAGCGATGACATTTTTTAATAGACTCATGCAGGCAGATAAAAAATATAAAGTGAATCTGTAATATACATAGCTAGCTTCTTTTTAATAGTTCTTACTTTTGAATAGACTCAACCTTTAAAAATAGTTAAAAATAGGTATTTATGCACGTTTTCTATAACATATAGATTGATTGTAAATTTATCGAAAGCCTACATAGAATCAAATAATACTTATTATGTTAGATATATACAAAAGTAGTGTAATAAATCACACATTGACAATAATATAGAATGCATCACGAGATATAGACATCTATTATTACATTATAACATATTATTTAGCAATCTTTCAGTTTCACTTTTGGTTACGATACATTCTAGTTTAAATTTATGGTTTCAAATATGGCAATCTGATATGGTTTCTGGTCATTTTCTGACATCTAATTGGTTATTTAGTTGCATTAACATTGAAAATATTTATATATCAATATTATGATGTCTACATATAGCACCAGTGTTTCCAAACCCCACACGATATTCGAATTGTTCATCGAAACTTTTACCAAAATGTTGTCTTTGGGATTATTTATGGTGTACCTACATTTTTGTTTATTTATTTATTTGGGTTTAATAACTATTTATATAAAGGACATTACAATTAATAATCCAGTGGACGCTGGTACGAATCCTGCCACGACCGATTGTGTTTACATATAGCACAAGCTATATGAAGATTCATAATATATTCTTGTAATAAAGACACATACATTTAAGTAAGTACCTAACATTAAAAAATCTTAATATTTAAAATATGGATATGAGCTTTGAACACGCTTGAAAATGTTTGCAGGTACTATCCAATCATGAAAATAAATTTAGAATTACTATTCGATGAACTAATAAATACCATCCTTGTTCCTCCTATTGTAGCCTCCAAGTTGCAGTCGGCATCCATATCAAATATTAATTAAACCGATAGGCAGTTGTCGTAGTTTAACAACTTGAAATCATTTTGAAAAATTGTTTACTGGAAATGAACAGGGACCTACTCTACATAGGTCTATTCCTGAAAGACCAAAGAGATGGAAAGATAGAGTTGATCATCCGTATCTCAGCAAAGAACTGATGCAAACAGATCTAACAAAACAAGAAGAATACTTATTCAACGATTCTTTTTAGTCAAGGTTTGCCCTTTCTTCTTCTGCTCGATAGGTTATCGTGCTCATTAATTTAACACTAGCACTTTCATAACAAATAACGATATACGTGACCCACACAACGAAGTACCTACACCAATGTAAGTACAATAGTCTGATTTTATCTACGAGATATTGCCGATAAAAATGTACTATCCTCACAGATGGATTGTTTTTACTTTTTATTGAGAATCGCTGTGAAACAGAAATATAACTTTCATTTTTATTGGGCTGTGGCTAATAACTATTGATCTAACTTTAGGTAAGTACCTAAACTAATGTAAACTGCTGGTCTGGTTGATGCGGTTGCCTGTGGGTAGAGAAAGGACGGTACTGCATGCAATATGACATGTGGTCAACTTGCGGTCTATGTCTGATACCTAGCTGTTATATTAGCGAGAAACGCAAGACAAAGGCAGCAATTCCTAAACGCCTGAAAGATACAACATACAATTTTTACATACATACTATCATGCCATGTCCCTTACGGGGTAAGCAGAGAGAAGTGAGCGCCATACTCTTCTATTTTTGCACACATTCCTGGCTTACTTTCCATCCATGCAACGTACATGCGTGCTCGTCAATATTGTTCAAGCTTCTTATGTTTCCTTCTTTAAAAATATCATTCACTTGGTAATGCCATCCCTTTCTTGGGCAGCCCCTGCATCTCCACTGCACTCCATCTCTTGTCAGTCGTTCATCGTTCATTTTAAACTGAATTTATTTTTTCAATGTTTGAAACTGTCACTTCATGATAGAACTCATAATCACACAGAAAAAAAAATATAATTTTAATTTAATTATTTCTTGTTCACCATTCTAACGATGCTCGGCATTGAACAATACCGTTGAATGGGAGTCGCGAACAAAATAAAATAAAGCTTCAATTTTTTTTCATAATTGTATGTAAAATATATTAATCGTCATACGAATCAATCAATTTATATATATCTTCATACGTTATCTAAACAAATAGTAAAATTATCGTGTTGAAATGGTCCGGTCCTGAATTTAAGACTTGAGTCCACTAGTAAAATCTTCGCTCAGTGAAAGCATCATTTCTCAAACACCTATTCAAGGATAGCATAATTTTCGTACGTTTTCTTCGACTGTCTCATGCACTGTAAAATGAACGTAACTGTATACACTGTACGACCCAAAAATGAACGTAACTTTTTGATCAAATGATTATTTTAATATGATAAAAAAACTGAACGTTTAACACCGATGCCGATTGATGTCGCATTTTAATATCTTGGAAAACTGTCATTTTCCTATTCATCACTTACCAAAAAACCATAATTCTAAAAAAAGTTGACCAAGTGACATGTTTTATCTTTACAAAAATACAGAAAGATCTTTAAGTGAAAGATAAAGATCAAGAATTGCGCTTCGAATGTCCATCACTGTGAGGTGTTGAGCTCATTCTGGGCATTTATTCTTCTGTCATTGAAAAGTATCGTCTTTAATGTCGTGGGAAACAGCCTCCGATATAGTATGCACATATTATCAATTATCAATACCGACTACTATCTACTAGATAATATATTATTATATACTTGATAATGTGAAGTCGGTATCGCTTTTGATGCCATTAACGAACAAAAATATATTCATGCAAAAGAAATCGACATTTCTTAATAAGAACACAAAGCAATTTCACACACCTATTTTTTTCAACAAACACAATCGATAAGGCTCGATATTTTTGTTGTGTTCAATTTTAATGTGAAATTATACCTATTACCTAGCAAAACTTTTTCCTCGGAAAAACTGCATTATTAGATTGGTGACATACTTTCTACAACGAAATTGAAAAACAAAATCAATTACTCTTTTCATTGGTTTATACCAACACGACTACCAACACGACATATCCCTAAATGCTGAGTAACCACCGACAGGTGTGCGGGTGTGCATAACCTTATTAAAGGAATCGCACAACAACCACGTCTCACCTACAAAAGACAACATTCAAAATGGGTGGTGAACCTCATTACTGAACTGTGTGAGATGATATTTTCGATTAACCGGCTCTTACGGGACACAAGAAAACGATGATAGTATAAAAAGAGGGGAAACACTATTCTAAGTCGGTGTCTCGTAGGATTAGTCTAAACTCTAAACGGATCTTTCTTTACTCTCCACAACTATCAAATAGCGGAGAATTTCACAGTTTCAAGTATATTTTATGCATTATTTTCTCAGGGATTATGAAGAGTACATAATATACATACCATCATGCCATGTTCCTAACGAGGTAGGCAGAGAGAACCGAACGCCACATTCATATCCTGAAAAGCATCCATCGCCTCGTCAACATTGATACATATACATGTTCGTCTATTGACTTTATGCACTTGCGCAACGTTCACCAATTATGTCTTCTTATTGAGTTCCCTTATCAATGTAATTTTTGAAAGTTATATATATTTTAATAATGGGATACAATTGGTTTGAAAATAACACATTTTTACTATAGCCATCTATGAAATAACGATGAAACCTTTTTTATAACGCCATCTATTGAGAAGTTATTTTTTCTGTAAACAATGAAAGCACCTATGATACATGATTAGACATTGATAATATTCCAACTTCGTCTCTATTGAGATGGTCAAAAATGTTAATATTATTATGAAAACATCACGTCGAAATCCATTGTATGCACTCCCTAACATCATTCTTATTGAAAAATTGTGAAATCCATAACTATTATTTATTCCATATTCCATATAGAACAGTGAAAACTAAACATTTATTTGAGTACGTTCCAAACCTCAAAAGTGTCCTAATTTAATCAAACCGACTATATCATATTATCTGATCAGTCATGTATATGTATATAACATACTAAAAAGGCTTCAATTGATTGAAAAGCATTATATCGGTTGATTGATGTTGAATCAATTGTGTTTAGATACATATTATAAAATGTGATCATTATAATTATAGCAAGTACTGACCTAAATTGAACCATTTGTATTGAAAAGAAACTAATGGCGATCAATGAAGCACTCGATGACCAAAAACACAATACAATATTGAACAATAAAAATCACCCAAATCCGTGGTCTTGTTTTTGTGTGATTTTATTTAGATATATTATAGAGAAATTGAATAAATAAATACACGTGAAAGCAAATCGTTGTAAAGTGGATTATTCCTTATAAGGAACATAAGTACTATTTTATACTAGACGTTGCTATCTCAAAGGTAATTATAATATTTGAAGACAATTAATTATATATTTATATTATATATGTATATCTTTTTTATAAAAGAACGAAAAATAGAGGTCGGCCAAGAAAAAGTTGGCACGATCACATAAATGGGATTTTGAAAGATGGTGATGTTAGAAGTAAGAATAATAGAAGAGCGTGTATGAGACGATGTATGGACGTGAATGAAGCGAGGAATGTATGTCAAGAGAGAGGAGTCTGGCGTTCGGTTTTATCTGCCTACCCCAAATAGGGAAATGGCGTGATGGTATGGTATATATGTATATAGATGAAGATCAAATATGACAAATTTTGTCATATTTGAATAAAAGAACTTTTGGTCATATAGTTTAAACTGTACAGAGGACGCAATTTATTTTTCAAAGATAAATACAATGTCTTGTTCAGCATTTTTATTTAATCTATTGCTACATCTACATATGTACCTACAGTCTAAAATAAAAAATAAATATCGAATATTTTTATAACTGCAAATTCGCTTTCAAAGATGCTGATGTATTTTGATTTTTTTTTTCTAATGTATCAATAGAGAACAATATGTTCTCCTATAAAATTAAAATATATACATTTTCCCGCTTCGTCCCTATTGAGATATCTATTTAAAAAATGTTGATAAATAAAATATTTTAATTTTCCAGTGCAGTGAAAAGAAAATTGATTACTGTCTATGGAAAACTAATCAGTTCTCACTATATTCACTTTATCGATCGAATCACAATGAAGAGTAAGAATTTGAAGGGAGTAGGTACCTAACATATTTCAGTAAATGGTTATGGATCAAATGAACATACGAGATTTATTCTAGATAATGTCTTTGTTGTTTGAATGCAGACAAACTGTAAATAATAAAGTGATGGTCATCACAGAGAGAGAGAGGAGAACTCGAGTCAGCAGGAAGTTTTATAGAAGTATTAATGAAGATTACACACTTGCCTAATCTTTTTTTGACTCACTTGACTCTTGGGTAGGTTCAGTTGGAAGGCGTGCTGGCCTCGGGGAATATAATAACCATTACGTGAACTCCCAAAGCAAGAAAAATAAACAAACAACTAAACAAAACGGCAGATGATGACCTGTTTCCGTCTTGTGGCGTATTGCGATATTCTTCACAGACACATCACTTCACTAATAAATTTATTTCAATTCGAGATAATATCAGATACTATATCACGCACGCACATAGTGAATTAAAAAATATTATTAAATCCAATTCGTCTAATGAAGAAATAATAATGATCGTTGAAAATAACAGTCGGTAAGAATATATATTTAGTTTGTTGCGTAATTTAGGTGCAATGTTATGAGGTTTAAATATTTTATTGAAGGATTATATGAAGGATTTGTTGATATTAAATTTATTATGTACGTATTCCTGTTATGTAGGTACATAGTGCAAATGGAAAAGAGAAGAAAAAATAAGCTCCCCAAAATTGTAACGCGAGATATACCGAAGTGTAAGACCATCAAGGATATGCAAGGAGAGATGGACATCCTCGTTCCAGAATCAGGACTATACTACAGAAACATATTTCAAATATATTAAAAGAAGAAGGATAAGATTTTGCTGAAGTTGGCTATGTAACTATTCAATCGATTCGAAGACATTAATATAAAGTCTCCTTCAAAGAATTGCAAAATCAATGCTTTATTTACTACAAGCATAGTGTTTGGTAGGTTTTAAAGACAAAGCAGTATTGACAGCTTTCAAATTGATCAATTAACCTAAAATAATAAGAAGAAGAAGCATTCAAATGACGAGTCAAATAAAGGTGTAAAAATACCGATGAACTGCCGACTCCTTAACAAAATTATTCCTCAGTGACACAAATTATTCACAGTTTATATTATGTATAAAAAGTTAAATAAATAAATAAAATTGGAAAGAGAAAAAATAATCACGTAAATTATTGTGTGATGGCTATTTAACTCATGATTATAAAAAAAAAACAAAGAAAAAAGGCAGTGTAACTCCTCTACTTTGTAGATAATTTGATATCATAGTAAATTAAATGGTGTTCCATCAAGCGATAAATGAAATATTTATCATATCTTGTTACTCATAATAGTTGTCTCTACAAAAAATGGTCGTTTAAATTACACATTAAAAAACTTTCCTTTTCATAGCGATTATTTGCTCATTGCTCAGCCAGATATGGCTGCATTTCATAAATTTCCCAAGAAAATGACTGGTTAGATGGATATATGATGTGTTTTCACATCAATCACGACAAGAATAGAAGAAATTTCACTCGTGTGACACCAGTTGTTAGAGTAAACTAGAAAACTCAACCTATCAACTGGACAAAAATGGACAACGCTTTCGCAACCGCATCCGACGAAACATGGACATAAAACAGAGCAACGACAAACGAGACAATTGATAGAAATGATATTAGATTTTGTCTCTGGACGAAATGAAAGTGACCAAATAAATGTTTTCTTTTTGCGCATTGATAGTTGATCGATTAACATTCACCTTGACTGCCGACATATTAGGAAATGCTACGATTGAGGTTGTTATACTCATTAGGTATACCACTATGTTTTTTTTAGAAATTGACGGACGCTTAGGTTTAGCAGTGAATAAGTTGTTCGGCAATCGTTTGACAGCCTTTCCCTTCGTCAAAACACGTCTTATGCGGCTTGTCTCTGTTTATTTATGGCTCGTTAATTGTTTCTACTTTTCACGTTCTCTGCTCAATTTGTAAATGATAGATAAAAAAGTCGAAAAACAAATTTATGTTTGGGTCTACCAGCATGTTTTCTGATTAGAAATTATGCATTTATATCTTCTATGTACGTGAAAACAGAAAACCAATAAAAATACATAAAAGTTCCCATCGCGTAAGCGATTGTTTAACATATGTTCAAGCACGTAGAACGGTGTGTATTTTTAAATAAAGATAATCAATAGTACAAATCTCTTAAACGCAAGATTTATCGTAAATGACATGCACATATTATGACAAGTGACGCGTCATTTTGTTTTAGTTCCAATCTAAAAACAACATCAAAATAAACAAGCATAATCAAGTTACAACAAGAAACAATCGAAAACCAATGAAATCGCCATACAAATTTATAACTTATATTTCTAGAAAAGAAACCAGTTTCATTATTCATTGATAAATAACTATAGTTAACATTTGTTTCGCATTTACAAATTACAAAAATAGAAATACAGATATTACATTTGTGGTAATCCTATTTAAGGAAGATTGTTTGGAGGCGTTGTTCGCTATGGATAAAGGAAATCCTATATCAAACAAGA
Source organism: Molanna angustata (assembly GCA_963576475.1). Classification (NCBI taxonomy): domain Eukaryota; kingdom Metazoa; phylum Arthropoda; class Insecta; order Trichoptera; family Molannidae; genus Molanna; species Molanna angustata. The sequence continues at coordinate 6,151,145 of OY754970.1, read as the reverse complement.
TACTTATCAGCACATCATAAAGTCCAAATCCTTAAAAGTATATTTAATTGATAAAAAAACCCAACATATTATTGAAGAAAAAAGTAATATGATAGACGGCTGGTCAATAAAGTTGGTGGTAACGTTTTGACAAAAAAGGACTAATTTTCTCAATTAATGATAATATTGAGTTGAATGTTATATCACAGTAATTAATTTACAATAAAAACTCGTGTAGTCAATTCAATGGTTTTTATAATTTTGTGAAATTAATTACAGACGAAAGATGACAGAACACATTAGAAAATAAAACGTGAGCATTTTTAAAAACTGTCAAACAATGATTTTTCAAACCTTGACTGGTACTTTATCCATCTAACCAGAGACAAAATGTAGGCAACTTAAGCTGATAAAAAAATCAAACTCATTTGGAATGAAGATAGGTAACATAATGTATGAAATAAAATCAAAGGCTGAAAGATTTCCACCAACCAAAACTTTTCTTATGAAATGTATTCGAGGTTTTTTTTTATTCAAGCAGCTTTTTTATCGTAGAAATAAAAACACATTTTTTTATTTGGTTTAGTCAACAAACTCTTATTAATAAAGGAAATTATTTTATAAATACAAACACAGATTTTTTAGTCTATTGAGTTGAGGTTTTCAATTATATTTTCTTTGACAAACTTAACGAGATGATGACAGGAGCTACTGCTTTTGTTGACAGATTTGTAACATAAAATGTGCGTAAACATACAATAATAACAACAATGTACAGAACAATCAGAAAGTATACTTTAAAAGTAGGTACTCGACTTCCGTGCATTAGGAACATTCCCATGTGAACAAACAAATGCATTACAGTATAATGCACACAATGTGAAGTATCCATTATCCATATAACAAGTATCCATTTGAATGACAAGGGTTCAACGACATCATTAAAAACGTAAATACAATGTGAACCTGAAATAACGTTTAAGGTGGATGGAACTACAAATTTAACGTTGTTTTATGTCCTCATAATAGATACTTCATGACATCGTGTGGTGGTGGAACAATACCATTGTATTTTAAGTAAGTGTTTAGATGATTGAAGCTCATCGTTTTCCTAAAAAACTATTTTCTTCCAATGTACAGTTTTATAGTTTATGGTGATGTAATGTGGGGCTTTGAATATAGAAACGATCTAAGCTAAATTTGAAATCTCCAGAATATTATAAAAAAATTGAACACTTATGTATCTGAAAAAGATTGCTGCTCGACATTGTATGGTATGATTTACTCCTACTGTTTAAATCTATAAGCTATTCGAGGTGTGCATTATTTTTTCCTTCAAAAGGCAATTCAGACATTGTGGAACCACTACAATCAGCATTAGGCGCTGAATTATAAACGTAGGAAGAAAGCAGTTCTGGAAACGCTTCAATAATTGCGTGTTAATTATGTGACGTTAATAGAATTCCTACGGTACAACAACATTAGAAACCTATTGAATATCGCATTATTTTTTATTATGACTGGTTTTTCGTTTAACATAAATCTCTTGAGATTCAGTCCGATCATTAACATAAGATCTTCACACAGCATAAATACCTTCAAACACTTCTAATACTTATATTATTATAATTTGTAAATCCAGCCATAATTTAACCATGAGATGGGTTAATATTATTTCTATAAATCCCCAGAGAAAACTTAATCCTCCGTTATGGTGTATGTAGGTTAAGTAAACGTGAGTTAGACGCATAGCGCACTATCAAATCCTTTCCTTCGAAAGGGCTTTGAGCTCATTAAATGATGTAGGTACCCAATGCATACATAGACCATGATTGAATCTCCTCGCATGTTATATAATAACTCAACCATTACCGTTCATAAAAAAGACTACATAAAACTCTTAAGATAGTCATAAATTTTTGAGTACCTATTCGATGTTTATGAATACTAAATTTTGTACCTAATCTCGAAGGATTTCTAAGAAAACACTCTTGAAGGAATTATGTAATAAAAATTTGAAGTGGATTTAAGGGTTCAAAATAATTATTATCGAATTTTATTGGCCATTTGGTTAGTTATAGTTCCTCAAACAAACCTCCAACGATTTCGGGGTGAATAGCCAAGAAAAAATCCTCCGACGAATTGTTTATTCAAAAAGTTAAGAAAAAAGGCAATATGAGACATCTGATAAATTGTCTTCTTTAAAAGAAAATTAATAAATAAATAAGCAGGATAATATATCCGTTGCGAATGAAAATGTGGCACATTTTGAAAATATCATTGTTTTTCAACATTCGGATTAGATATAACTGCGTTCGATCTGTATAAAAATTATATATTTTTAAAATAATGAATATGTCCTTGTATCAAGTACATAATATACATCCTCATACATTGCCTAAAATGAGCATATGCTTGTGCTATAGGTGAACGAAATCGGTCATGGCAGGATTCGAACTTGCGCTCACTGTATTACTAAGCCAGCGCACTAACCGTTCTACCATCTTTGCTTTGACAAAATTTTAGTTCAGCTTACCTACATTTAAAAAAATAATTCTTAACTTTTTTTGTTTATTTATTCATCTTCATCAAAACCAGTTGTATTCTTTAGATTTTCTATAGATACTGATAGTAATTTTATCCTTACAAAGGCAAAAAGTACTTCACAAACAAATCGCTAAACATGAATTGAGAATTTGACATTCAGCTGACCTTTTTTGTGTGTACCTATTTCTGTGTTGGTTGAAGTATCATCTGATCTCTAAGTAAGATTAAAGCGGTACTAAAATGTGTTGATAACCTTAAATACGGTATTAATCGGGTTTTTGTTAAAGACGATGGTAAGGGCACAACGCAAGGCGTTCATTGACTTGTTTTATACTTTACTGCTTTATAATTTTGATTTATATTTTGCAGTGCTCGTAGAAACATATTTTCATGTATCCCTCACCGATGTGTTCAGAATGATGTGTTGCGTTGGAAAATTAAAAGTTGCATTTCTTTGTGTAAAAATAACAATGGAAGGTGACAAGTATGTGACTCAGTAAAAGTTTAAACATCACCGTGTGTGGATGTCATAATTGTTTCGACCAGTGTACAGGAAAAACATCAATTGTGAACCACAGAATAGGAAACATCGGTGATATCGTTTTTATAGTCCCATTATCATCCTATAACATTAATACTCATTACCTGATGTTTTCTACAGTGCTTCTCAGGCAACTATGTATCAGGTTCAATATTGTATAATGAACGCAGCAAATTTATAAGTTCAGACTGATATTACAAACACAGTGAAAAACTGTGTCACATATATAAGTAACTAAGCCACGCTGGGTGGCTTAAATTGTATTGGATTTTAAATATTTATATATTAATTTGACTTTTGTATCCATTAACATAAAAATACATATAAAATGTTACTCTGTTTAAATACATAAAATTAATTAATGCCTCGCTCGGCGGTGACTCATCAAATGTGGCGATGAGTAGGTCTGCGCCACCGGGCGATGGAAATCAAAGAACTGAAAGTACTGTCCGGTGGTGTACCTTAAATTCGCCAACATGAGTGCTATGGGGTGGAGGATCCCCCCGTGATGACTGGTCGGTACGACCCGCTTGGCGGTACCCGAGTTGATGAAGAGACAGGTGCAGCTGACGCTGCGCCTGGTGTGGAAATCGAAGAATTGAAAGTACAACGGGCGTGGCGAAGGCTCCCTGTGGCAGTCTGTTGTTCGTGGAGCTGTCGGGAGGGTAACCCTCGCCATGATTTACGGGCCTTCACGAGTGTGGTTGGACTCTTAGTGGCAGTGATATGAAATATGCATGGTGGTAGTTCTTGTTTTCGTCCGACGAGCAGCCGCTCCGGGGATGAACAGAACACTTAGTTCTACAACTTTCCCTATGGAGTTCCCTATGGAGTTCCCTATGGAGTTCCCTATGCGACTTTTCCTCTGTTTAAATACATAATGAATACTACACTATTCAATCTCGACATTATTTTTGCTTCATTCTATTTGCGACGTAAACCTCTCCATAAGGAATTGAACTAATGATCCAAGGAAAGGCTCACCACTATGATCGCCATAATGTGTAAATTAGTTATGATAATAATATAATATGAATAAAAGTGATTGAGAATCAAATAAATTGATGTTAAGGTCATATTTAGCATGGATTGTTCTTGTTGAATGGTCTCCTGTATCACGACTCTCCCATCATAGGTGTTGAATATTATCTGAATGGTCGGTCTCAAATCTCAGAGCCAACAATAATGTTTATAAAAGATCTTTAGAGTCTGAGGTCAGGTATCAGTGCGGGATCCACCATGTGTTCGAAAAGTTCAGTTGCACCGGGCGCGAATGAACTGGGGGTGCCGAATACAAGCAAAGTACTAAAAAAATAATTTATTCTACTTTAAAGTGTTTCGTGAAACAAATCATAGCTGA